>CP032572.1:8044978-8464119 GCA_008044935.1 Gossypium turneri | reverse complement strand
TTTTGCCTTTTAACTTAACTGTTTTGATTTTAAACTTTAGAAAAGGTAACATTTATCAAAATGACGTAGCTTTGCACTTTCTTTTTCAAATTTTTGGATAACTCGAATTGTGTAATTCATATTCAAGTTAAACCAAAAAATTGATTTTTTATTCGAGTTGATCCGAATAACTCGATTAACTCAAATAACTTAAACTATTTAATTCAAAATTTGAATTTTTGTCGAATTTTTCTCATCCTTACTCATATTTTCTTTTGGAAAGCTATTTGAAAGCTCAACACCCTTCCTAAAATCTAGGTCTTCACTTGGCGGGTAGGGCATGAGATCCTTCCCACTAATGTCAAGATTGCCTCTATTTGACGAGGCTTTGGGTAGGAGTGTCCTAGGTGCAGAGCTGAGAAAGAAACCCTTATTCATGTCCTGAAAGACTGTCCAATAATTGGTGTGAGCATTCGGCCGAGTCGAGTAAAAAAATTTTGAGTTAGTTGAGTTGACGAATCCTATTTTAGCAACCAAACTCCATTTGAAAATTTTTTGAATCGAATCAAGTCAAATCGAGTCGAGTTAACAAATCCTATATTTTATACTCAATGTTGTGTTTACATGGATCGATTATTTAACTAGTAGACGAAGTACAATATTATTTAACTACATAAACAATATAATGATTTTGCCTTTTAACTTAATGGGTAAACATTTATTAAAACGACATAGTTTTGCCTTTTAACTTAACTGTTTTGATTTTAAACTTTAGAAAAGGTAAACATTTATCAAAATGACGTAGCTTTGCACTTTTTTTTCAAATTTTTGGATAACTCGAATTGTGTAATTCATATTCAAGTTAAACCAAAAAATTGATTTTTTATTCGAGTTGATCCGAATAACTCGATTAACTCAAATAACTTAAACTATTTAATTCAAAATTTGAATTTTTCGTCGAATTTTTCTCATCCTTACTCATATTTTCTTTTGGAAAGCTATTTGAAAGCTCAACACCCTTCCTAAAATCTAGGTCTTCACTTGGCGGGTAGGGCATGAGATCCTTCCCACTAATGTCAAGATTGCCTCTATTTGACGAGGCTTTGGGTAGGAGTGTCCTAGGTGCAGAGCTGAGAAAGAAACCCTTATTCATGTCCTGAAAGACTGTCCAATAATTGGTGTGAGCATTCGGCCGAGTCGAGTAAAAAATTTTGAGTTAGTTGAGTTGACGAATCCTATTTTAGCAACCAAACTCCATTTGAAAATTTTTTGAATCGAATCAAGTCAAATCGAGTCGAGTTAACAAATCCTATTATTTATACTCAATGTTGTGTTTACATGGATCGATTATGTAACTAGTAGATGAAGTACATATTATTTTTAACTACATAAACAATATAATTATTTTGCCTTTTAACTTAATGGGTAAACATTTATTAAAACGGCATAGTTTTGCCTTTAAACTTAACTGTTTTGATTTTAAACTTTAGAAAAGGTAAACATTTGTCAAAATGACGTAGCTTTGCACTTTCTTTTTTTCAAATTTTTGGATAACTCGAATTGTGTAATTCATATTCAAGTTAAACCAAAAATTTGATTTTTTATTCGAGTTGATCCGATATAACTCGATTAACTCAAATAACTTAAACTATTTAATTCAAAATTTGAATTTTTCGTCGAATTTTTCTCATCCTTACTCATATTTTCTTTTGGAAAGCTATTTGAAAGCTCAACACCCTTCCTAAAATCTAGGTCTTCACTTGGCGGGTAGGGCATGAGATCCTTCCCACTAATGTCAAGATTGCCTCTATTTGACGAGGCTTTGGGTAGGAGTGTCCTAGGTGCAGAGCTGAGAAAGAAACCCTTATTCATGTCCTGAAAGACTGTCCAATAAATTGGTGTGAGCATTCGGCCGAGTCGAGTAAAAAAATTTTGAGTTAGTTGAGTTGACGAATCCTATTTTAGCAACCAAACTCCATTTGAAAATTTTTTGAATCGAATCAAGTCAAATCGAGTCGAGTTAACAAATCCTATTATTTATACTCAATGTTGTGTTTACATGGATCGATTATTTAACTAGTAGACGAAGTACAATATTATTTAACTACATAAACAATATAATGATTTTGCCTTTTAACTTAATGGGTAAACATTTATTAAAACGACATAGTTTTGCCTTTTAACTTAACTGTTTTGATTTTAAACTTTAGAAAGGTAAACATTTATCAAAATGACGTAGCTTTGCACTTTCTTTTTCAAATTTTTGGATAACTCGAATTGTGTAATTCATATTCAAGTTAAACCAAAAAATTGATTTTTTATTCGAGTTGATCCGAATAACTCGATTAACTCAAATAACTTAAACTATTTAATTCAAAATTTGAATTTTTCGTCGAATTTTTCTCATCCTTACTCATATTTTCTTTTGAAAGCTATTTGAAAGCTCAACACCCTTCCTAAAATCTAGGTCTTCACTTGGCGGGTAGGGCATGAGATCCTTCCCACTAATGTCAAGATTGCCTCTATTTGACGAGGCTTTGGGTAGTGTGTCCTAGGTGCAGAGCTGAGAAAGAACCCTTATTCATGTCCTGAAAGACTGTCCAATAAATTGGTGTGAGCATTCGGCCGAGTCGAGTAAAAAAATTTTGAGTTAGTTGAGTTGACGAATCCTATTTTAGCAACCAAACTCCATTTGAAAATTTTTTGAATCGAATCAAGTCAAATCGAGTCGAGTTAAAAATCCTATTATTTATACTCAATGTTGTGTTTACATGGATCGATTATGTAACTAGTAGATGAAGTACAATATTATTTTAACTACATAAACAATATAATTATTTTGCCTTTTAACTTAATGGGTAAACATTTATTAAAACGGCATAGTTTTTGCCTTTTAACTTAACTGTTTTGATTTTAAACTTTAGAAAAGGTAAACATTTATCAAAATGACGTAGCTTTGCACTTTCTTTTTCAAATTTTTGGATAACTCGAATTGTGTAATTCATATTCAAGTTAAACCAAAAATTGATTTTTTATTCGAGTTGATCCGAATAACTCGATTAACTCAAATAACTTAAACTATTTAATTCAAAATTTGAATTTTTCGTCGAATTTTTCTCATCCTTACTCATATTTTCTTTTGGAAAGCTATTTGAAAGCTCAACACCCTTCCTAAAATCTAGGTCTTCACTTGGCGGGTAGGGCATGAGATCCTTCCCACTAATGTCAAGATTGCCTCTATTTGACGAGGCTTTGGGTAGGAGTGTCCTAGGTGCAGAGCTGAGAAAGAAACCCTTATTCATGTCCTGAAAGACTGTCCAATAATTGGTGTGAGCATTCGGCCGAGTCGAGTAAAAATTTTGAGTTAGTTGAGTTGACGAATCCTATTTTAGCAACCAAACTCCATTTGAAAATTTTTGAATCGAATCAAGTCAAATCGAGTCGAGTTAACAAATCCTATTATTTATACTCAATGTTGTGTTTACATGGATCGATTATGTAACTAGTAGATGAAGTACAATATTATTTTAACTACATAAACAATATAATTATTTTGCCTTTTAACTTAATGGGTAAACATTTATTAAACGGCATAGTTTTGCCTTTTAACTTAACTGTTTTGATTTTAAACTTTAGAAAAGGTAAACATTTATCAAATGACGTAGCTTTGCACTTTCTTTTTCAAATTTTTGGATAACTCGAATTGTGTAATTCATATTCAAGTTAAACCAAAAAATTGATTTTTTATTCGAGTTGATCCGAATAACTCGATTAACTCAAATAACTTAAACTATTTAATTCAAATTTGAATTTTTTGTCGAATTTTTCTCATCCTTACTCATATTTTCTTTTGGAAAGCTATTTGAAAGCTCAACAACACCCTTCCTAAAATCTAGGTCTTCACTTGGCGGGTAGGCATGAGATCCTTCCCACTAATGTCAAGATTGCCTCTATTTGACGAGGCTTTGGGTAGGAGTGTCCTAGGTGCAGAGCTGAGAAAGAAACCCTTATTCATGTCCTGAAAGACTGTCCAATAAATTGGTGTGAGCATTCGGCCGAGTCGAGTAAAAAAATTTTGAGTTAGTTGAGTTGACGAATCCTATTTTAGCAACCAAACTCCATTTGAAAATTTTTTGAATCGAATCAAGTCAAATCGAGTCGAGTTAACAAATCCTATTATTTATACTCAATGTTGTGTTTACATGGATCGATTATGTAACTAGTAGATGAAGTACAATATTATTTTAACTACATAAACAATATAATTATTTTGCCTTTTAACTTAATGGGTAAACATTTATTAAAACGGCATAGTTTTGCCTTTTAACTTAACTGTTTTGATTTTAAACTTTAGAAAAGGTAAACATTTATCAAAATGACGTAGCTTTGCACTTTCTTTTTCAAATTTTTGGATAACTCGAATTGTGTAATTCATATTCAAGTTAAACCAAAAAATTGATTTTTTTATTCGAGTTGATCCGAATAACTCGATTAACTCAAATAACTTAAACTATTTAATTCAAAATTTGAATTTTTTCGTCGAATTTTTCTCATCCTTACTCATATTTTCTTTTGGAAAGCTATTTGAAAGCTCACACCCCCTTCCTAAAATCTAGGTCTTCACTTGGCGGGTAGGGCATGAGATCCTTCCCACTAATGTCAAGATTGCCTCTATTTGACGAGGCTTTGGGTAGGAGTGTCCTAGGTGCAGAGCTGAGAAAGAAACCCTTATTCATGTCCTGAAAGACTGTCCAATAAATTGGTGTGAGCATTCGGCCGAGTCGAGTAAAAAATTTTGAGTTAGTTGAGTTGACGAATCCTATTTTAGCAACCAAACTCCATTTGAAAATTTTTTGAATCGAATCAAGTCAAATCGAGTCGAGTTAACAAATCCTATTATTTATACTCAATGTTGTGTTTTACATGGATCGATTATGTAACTAGTAGATGAAGTACAATATTATTTTAACTACATAAACAATATAATTATTTTGCCTTTTAACTTAATGGGTAAATTTATTAAAACGGCATAGTTTTGCCTTTTAACTTAACTGTTTTGATTTTAAACTTTAGAAAAGGTAACATTTATCAAAATGACGTAGCTTTGCACTTTCTTTTTCAAATTTTGGATAACTCGAATTGTGTAATTCATATTCAAGTTAAACAAAAAAATTGATTTTTTATTCGAGTTGATCCGAATAACTCGATTAACTCAAATAACTTAAACTATTTAATTCAAATTTGAATTTTTCGTCGAATTTTTCTCATCCTTACTCATATTTCTTTTGGAAAGCTATTTGAAAGCTCAACACCCTTCCTAAAATCTAGGTCTTCACTTGGCGGGTAGGGCATGAGATCCTTCCCACTAATGTCAAGATTGCCTCTATTTGACGAGGCTTTGGGTAGGAGTGTCCTAGGTGCAGAGCTGAGAAAGAAACCCTTATTCATGTCCTGAAAGACTGTCCAATAAATTGGTGTGAGCATTCGGCCGAGTCGAGTAAAAAAATTTTGAGTTAGTTGAGTTGACGAATCCTATTTTAGCAACCAAACTCCATTTGAAAATTTTTTGAATCGAATCAAGTCAAATCGAGTCGAGTTAACAAATCCTATTATTTATACTCAATGTTGTGTTTACATGGATCGATTATGTAACTAGTAGATGAAGTACAATATTATTTTAACTACATAAACAATATAAGATTTTGCCTTTTAACTTAATGGGTAAACATTTATTAAAACGGCATAGTTTTGCCTTTTAACTTAACTGTTTTGATTTTAAACTTTAGAAAAGGTAAACATTTATCAAAATGACGTAGCTTTGCACTTTCTTTTTCAAATTTTTGGATAACTCGAATTGTGTAATTCATATTCAAGTTAAACCAAAAAATTGATTTTTTTATTCGAGTTGATCCGAATAACTCGATTAACTCAAATAACTTAAACTATTTAATTCAAAATATGAATTTTTCGTCGAATTTTTCTCATCCTTACTCATATTTTCTTTTGGAAAGCTATTTGAAAGCTCAACACCCTTCCTAAAATCTAGGTCTTCACTTGGCGGGTAGGGCATGAGATCCTTCCCACTAATGTCAAGATTGCCTCTATTTGACGAGGCTTTGGGTAGGAGTGTCCTAGGTGCAGAGCTGAGAAAGAAACCCTTATTCATGTCCTGAAAGACTGTCCAATAAATTGGTGTGAGCATTCGGCCGAGTCGAGTAAAAAATTTTTGAGTTAGTTGAGTTGACGAATCCTATTTTAGCAACAAAACTCCATTTGAAAATTTTTTGAATCGAATCAAGTCAAATCGAGTCGAGTTAACAAATCCTATTATTTATACTCAATGTTGTGTTTACATGGATCGATTATGTAACTAGTAGATGAAGTACAATATTATTTTAACTACATAAACAATATAATTATTTTGCCTTTTAACTTAATGGGTAAACATTTATTAAAACGGCATAGTTTTGCCTTTTAACTTAACTGTTTTGATTTTAAACTTTAGAAAAGGTAAACATTTATCAAAATGACGTAGCTTTGCACTTTCTTTTTCAAATTTTTGGATAACTCGAATTGTGTAATTCATATTCAAGTTAAACCAAAAAATTGATTTTTTATTCGAGTTGATCCGAATAACTCGATTAACTCAAATAACTTAAACTATTTAATTCAAAATTTGAATTTTTCGTCGAATTTTTCTCATCCTTACTCATATTTTCTTTTGGAAAGCTATTTGAAAGCTCAACACCCTTCCTAAAATCTAGGTCTTCACTTGGCGGGTAGGGCATGAGATCCTTCCCACTAATGTCAAGATTGCCTCTATTTGACGAGGCTTTGGGTAGGAGTGTCCTAGGTGCAGAGCTGAGAAAGAAACCCTTATTCATGTCCTGAAAGACTGTCCAATAAATGGGTGTGAGCATTCGGCCGAGTCGAGTAAAAAAATTTGAGTTAGTTGAGTTGACGAATCCTATTTTAGCAACCAAACTCCATTTGAAAATTTTTTGAATCGAATCAAGTCAAATCGAGTCGAGTTAACAAATCCTATTATTTATACTCAATGTTGTGTTTACATGGATCGATTATTTAACTAGTAGATGAAGTACAATATTATTTTAACTACATAAACATATAATATTTTGCCTTTTAACTTAATGGGTAAACATTTATTAAAACGACATAGTTTTGCCTTTTAACTTAACTGTTTTGATTTTAAACTTTAGAAAAGGTAAACATTTATCAAAATGACGTAGCTTTGCACTTTCTTTTTCAAATTTTTGGATAACTCGAATTGTGTAATTCATATTCAAGTTAAACCAAAAAATTGATTTTTTATTCGAGTTGATCCGAATAACTCGATTAACTCAAATAACTTAAACTATTTAATTCAAAATTTGAATTTTCGTCGAATTTTTCTCATCCTTACTCATATTTTCTTTTGGAAAGCTATTTGAAAGCTCAACACCCTTCCTAAAATCTAGGTCTTCACTTGGCGGGTAGGGCATGAGATCCTTCCCACTAATGTCAAGATTGCCTCTATTTGACGAGGCTTTGGGTAGGAGTGTCCTAGGTGCAGAGCTGAGAAAGAAACCCTTATTCATGTCCTGAAAGACTGTCCAATAAATTGGTGTGAGCATTCGGCCGAGTCGAGTAAAAAAATTTTGAGTTAGTTGAGTTGACGAATCCTATTTTAGCAACCAAACTCCATTTGAAAATTTTTTGAATCGAATCAAGTCAAATCGAGTCGAGTTAACAAATCCTATTATTTATACTCAATGTTGTGTTTACATGGATCGATTATGTAACTAGTAGATGAAGTACAATATTATTTTTAACTACATAAACAATATAATTATTTTGCCTTTTAACTTAATGGGTAAACATTTATTAAAACGGCATAGTTTTGCCTTTTAACTTAACTGTTTTGATTTTAAACTTTAGAAAAGGTAAACATTTATCAAAATGACGTAGCTTTGCACTTTCTTTTTCAAATTTTTGGATAACTCGAATTGTGTAATTCATATTCAAGTTAACCAAAAATTGATTTTTTATTCGAGTTGATCCGAATAACTCGATTAACTCAAATAACTTAAACTATTTAATTCAAAATTTGAATTTTTTCGTCGAATTTTTCTCATCCTTACTCATATTTTCTTTTGAAAGCTATTTGAAAGCTCAACACCCTTCCTAAAATCTAGGTCTTCACTTTGCGGGTAGGGCATGAGATCCTTCCCACTAATGTCAAGATTGCCTCTATTTGACGAGGCTTTGGGTAGGAGTGTCCTAGGTGCAGAGCTGAGAGAAACCCTTATTCATGTCCTGAAAGACTGTCCAATAAATTGGTGTGAGCATTCGGCCGAGTCGAGTAAAAAAATTTTGAGTTAGTTGAGTTGACGAATCCTATTTTAGCAACCAAACTCCATTTGAAAATTTTTTGAATCGAATCAAGTCAAATCGAGTCGAGTTAACAAATCCTATTATTTATACTCAATGTTGTGTTTACATGGATCGATTATGTAACTAGTAGATGAAGTACAATATTATTTTAACTACATAAACAATATAATTATTTTGCCTTTTAACTTAATGGGTAAACATTTATTAAAACGGCATAGTTTTGCCTTTTAACTTAACTGTTTGATTTTAAACTTTAGAAAAGGTAAACATTTATCAAAATGACGTAGCTTTGCACTTTCTTTTTCAAATTTTTGGATAACTCGAATTGTGTAATTCATATTCAAGTTAAACCAAAAAATTGATTTTTTATTCGAGTTGATCCGAATAACTCGATTAACTCAAATAACTTAAACTATTTAATTCAAAATTTGAATTTTTCGTCGAATTTTTCTCATCCTTACTCATATTTTCTTTTGGAAAGCTATTTGAAAGCTCAACACCCTTCCTAAAATCTAGGTCTTCACTTTGCGGGTAGGGCATGAGATCCTTCCCACTAATGTCAAGATTGCCTCTATTTGACGAGGCTTTGGGTAGGAGTGTCCTAGGTGCAGAGCTGAGAAAGAAACCCTTATTCATGTCCTGAAAGACTGTCCAATAAATTGGTGTGAGCATTCGGCCGAGTCGAGTAAAAAAATTTTGAGTTAGTTGAGTTGACGAATCCTATTTTAGCAACCAAACTCCATTTGAAAATTTTTTGAATCGAATCAAGTCAAATCGAGTCGAGTTAACAAATCCTATTATTTATACTCAATGTTGTGTTTACATGGATCGATTATGTAACTAGTAGATGAAGTACAATATTATTTTAACTACATAAACAATATAATTATTTTGCCTTTTAACTTAATGGGTAAACATTTATTAAAACGGCATAGTTTTGCCTTTTAACTTAACTGTTTTGATTTTAAACTTTAGAAAAGGTAAACATTTATCAAAATGACGTAGCTTTGCACTTTCTTTTTCAAATTTTGGATAACTCGAATTGTGTAATTCATATTCAAGTTAAACCAAAAAATTGATTTTTTTTTATTCGAGTTGATCCGAATAACTCGATTAACTCAAATAACTTAAACTATTTAATTCAAAATTTGAATTTTTCGTCGAATTTTTCTCATCCTTACTCATATTTTCTTTTGGAAAGCTATTTGAAAGCTCAACACCCTTCCTAAAATCTAGGTCTTCACTTTGCGGGTAGGGCATGAGATCCTTCCCACTAATGTCAAGATTGCCTCTATTTGACGAGGCTTTGGGTAGGAGTGTCCTAGGTGCAGAGCTGAGAAAGAAACCCTTATTCATGTCCTGAAAGACTGTCCAATAAATTGGTGTGAGCATTCGGCCGAGTCGAGTAAAAAATTTTGAGTTAGTTGAGTTGACGAATCCTATTTAGCAACCAAACTCCATTTGAAAATTTTTTGAATCGAATCAAGTCAAATCGAGTCGAGTTAACAAATCCTATTATTTATACTCAATGTTGTGTTTACATGGATCGATTATGTAACTAGTAGATGAAGTACAATATTATTTTAACTACATAAACAATATAATTATTTTGCCTTTTAACTTAATGGGTAAACATTTATTAAAACGGCATAGTTTTGCCTTTTAACTTAACTGTTTTGATTTTAAACTTTAGAAAAGGTAAACATTTATCAAAATGACGTAGCTTTGCACTTTCTTTTTCAAATTTTTGGATAACTCGAATTGTGTAATTCATATTCAAGTTAAACCAAAAAATTGATTTTTTATTCGAGTTGATCCGATATAACTCGATTAACTCAAATAACTTAAACTATTTAATTCAAAATTTGAATTTTTCGTCGAATTTTTCTCATCCTTACTCATATTTTCTTTTGGAAAGCTATTTGAAAGCTCAACACCCTTCCTAAAATCTAGGTCTTCACTTGGCGGGTAGGGCATGAGATCCTTCCCACTAATGTCAAGATTGCCTCTATTTGACGAGGCTTTGGGTAGGAGTGTCCTAGGTGCAGAGCTGAGAAAGAAACCCTTATTCATGTCCTGAAAGACTGTCCAATAAATTGGTGTGAGCATTCGGCCGAGTCGAGTAAAAAAATTTTGAGTTAGTTGAGTTGACGAATCCTATTTTAGCAACCAAACTCCATTTGAAAATTTTTTGAATCGAATCAAGTCAAATCGAGTCGAGTTAACAAATCCTATTATTTATACTCAATGTTGTGTTTACATGGATCGATTATTTAACTAGTAGACGAAGTACAATATTATTTAACTACATAAACAATATAATGATTTTGCCTTTTAACTTAATGGGTAAACATTTATTAAAACGACATAGTTTTGCCTTTTAACTTAACTGTTTTGATTTTAAACTTTAGAAAAGGTAAACATTTATCAAAATGACGTAGCTTTGCACTTTCTTTTTCAAATTTTTGGATAACTCGAATTGTGTAATTCATATTCAAGTTAAACCAAAAAATTGATTTTTTATTCGAGTTGATCCGAATAACTCGATTAACTCAAATAACTTAAACTATTTAATTCAAAATTTGAATTTTTCGTCGAATTTTTCTCATCCTTACTCATATTTTCTTTTGGAAAGCTATTTGAAAGCTCAACACCCTTCCTAAAATCTAGGTCTTCACTTGGCGGGTAGGGCATGAGATCCTTCCCACTAATGTCAAGATTGCCTCTATTTGACGAGGCTTTGGGTAGGAGTGTCCTAGGTGCAGAGCTGAGAAAGAAACCCTTATTCATGTCCTGAAAGACTGTCCAATAAATTGGTGTGAGCATTCGGCCGAGTCGAGTAAAAAAATTTTGAGTTAGTTGAGTTGACGAATCCTATTTTAGCAACCAAACTCCATTTGAAAATTTTTTGAATCGAATCAAGTCAAATCGAGTCGAGTTAACAAATCCTATTATTTATACTCAATGTTGTGTTTACATGGATCGATTATGTAACTAGTAGATGAAGTACAATATTATTTAACTACATAAACAATATAATTATTTTGCCTTTTAACTTAATGGGTAAACATTTATTAAAACGGCATAGTTTTGCCTTTTAACTTAACTGTTTTGATTTTAAACTTTAGAAAAGGTAAACATTTATCAAAATGACGTAGCTTTGCACTTTCTTTTTCAAATTTTTGGATAACTCGAATTGTGTAATTCATATTCAAGTTAAACCAAAAAATTGATTTTTTATTCGAGTTGATCCGAATAACTCGATTAACTCAAATAACTTAAACTATTTAATTCAAAATTTGAATTTTTCGTCGAATTTTTCTCATCCTTACTCATATTTTCTTTTGGAAAGCTATTTGAAAGCTCAACACCCTTCCTAAAATCTAGGTCTTCACTTGGCGGGTAGGGCATGAGATCCTTCCCACTAATGTCAAGATTGCCTCTATTTGACGAGGCTTTGGGTAGGAGTGTCCTAGGTGCAGAGCTGAGAAAGAAACCCTTATTCATGTCCTGAAAGACTGTCCAATAAATTGGTGTGAGCATTCGGCCGAGTCGAGTAAAAAAATTTTGAGTTAGTTGAGTTGACGAATCCTATTTTAGCAACCAAACTCCATTTGAAAATTTTTTGAATCGAATCAAGTCAAATCGAGTCGAGTTAACAAATCCTATTATTTATACTCAATGTTGTGTTTACATGGATCGATTATGTAACTAGTAGATGAAGTACAATATTATTTTAACTACATAAACAATATAATATTTTGCCTTTTAACTTAATGGGTAAACATTTATTAAAACGGCATAGTTTTGCCTTTTAACTTAACTGTTTTGATTTTAAACTTTAGAAAAGGTAAACATTTATCAAAATGACGTAGCTTTGCACTTTCTTTTTCAAATTTTTGGATAACTCGAATTGTGTAATTCATATTCAAGTTAAACCAAAAAATTGATTTTTTATTCGAGTTGATCCGAATAACTCGATTAACTCAAATAACTTAAACTATTTAATTCAAATTTGAATTTTTCGTCGAATTTTTCTCATCCTTACTCATATTTTCTTTTGGAAAGCTATTTGAAAGCTCAACACCCTTCCTAAAATCTAGGTCTTCACTTGGCGGGTAGGGCATGAGATCCTTCCCACTAATGTCAAGATTGCCTCTATTTGACGAGGCTTTGGGTAGGAGTGTCCTAGGTGCAGAGCTGAGAAAGAAACCCTTATTCATGTCCTGAAAGACTGTCCAATAAATTGGTGTGAGCATTCGGCCGAGTCGAGTAAAAAAATTTTGAGTTAGTTGAGTTGACGAATCCTATTTTAGCAACCAAACTCCATTTGAAAATTTTTTGAATCGAATCAAGTCAAATCGAGTCGAGTTAACAAATCCTATTATTTATACTCAATGTTGTGTTTACATGGATCGATTATGTAACTAGTAGATGAAGTACAATATTATTTAACTACATAAACAATATAATTATTTTGCCTTTTAACTTAATGGGTAAACATTTATTAAAACGGCATAGTTTTGCCTTTTAACTTAACTGTTTTGATTTTAAACTTTAGAAAAGGTAAACATTTATCAAAATGACGTAGCTTTGCACTTTCTTTTTCAAATTTTTGGATAACTCGAATTGTGTAATTCATATTCAAGTTAAACCAAAAAATTGATTTTTTATTCGAGTTGATCCGAATAACTCGATTAACTCAAATAACTTAAACTATTTAATTCAAAATGAATTTTTCGTCGAATTTTTCTCATCCTTACTCATATTTTCTTTTGGAAAGCTATTTGAAAGCTCAACACCCTTCCTAAAATCTAGGTCTTCACTTGGCGGGTAGGGCATGAGATCCTTCCCACTAATGTCAAGATTGCCTCTATTTGACGAGGCTTTGGGTAGGAGTGTCCTAGGTGCAGAGCTGAGAAAGAAACCCTTATTCATGTCCTGAAAGACTGTCCAATAAATTGGTGTGAGCATTCGGCCGAGTCGAGTAAAAAAATTTTGAGTTAGTTGAGTTGACGAATCCTATTTTAGCAACCAAACTCCATTTGAAAATTTTTTGAATCGAATCAAGTCAAATCGAGTCGAGTTAACAAATCCTATTATTTATACTCAATGTTGTGTTTACATGGATCGATTATGTAACTAGTAGATGAAGTACAATATTATTTTAACTACATAAACAATATAATTATTTTGCCTTTTAACTTAATGGGTAAACATTTATTAAAACGGCATAGTTTTGCCTTTTAACTTAACTGTTTTGATTTTAAACTTTAGAAAAGGTAAACATTTATCAAAATGACGTAGCTTTGCACTTTCTTTTTCAAATTTTTGGATAACTCGAATTGTGTAATTCATATTCAAGTTAAACCAAAAATTGATTTTTTATTCGAGTTGATCCGAATAACTCGATTAACTCAAATAACTTAAACTATTTAATTCAAATTTGAATTTTTCGTCGAATTTTTCTCATCCTTACTCATATTTTCTTTTGGAAAGCTATTTGAAAGCTCAACACCCTTCCTAAAATCTAGGTCTTCACTTGGCGGGTAGGGCATGAGATCCTTCCCACTAATGTCAAGATTGCCTCTATTTGACGAGGCTTTGGGTAGGAGTGTCCTAGGTGCAGAGCTGAGAAAGAAACCCTTATTCATGTCCTGAAAGACTGTCCAATAAATTGGTGTGAGCATTCGGCCGAGTCGAGTAAAAAATTTTGAGTTAGTTGAGTTGACGAATCCTATTTTAGCAACCAAACTCCATTTGAAAATTTTTTGAATCGAATCAAGTCAAATCGAGTCGAGTTAACAAATCCTATTATTTATACTCAATGTTGTGTTTACATGGATCGATTATGTAACTAGTAGATGAAGTACAATATTATTTTAACTACATAAACAATATAATTATTTTGCCTTTTAACTTAATGGGTAAACATTTATTAAAACGGCATAGTTTTGCCTTTTAACTTAACTGTTTTGATTTTAAACTTTAGAAAAGGTAAACATTTATCAAAATGACGTAGCTTTGCACTTTCTTTTTCAAATTTTTGGATAACTCGAATTGTGTAATTCATATTCAAGTTAAACCAAAAAATTGATTTTTTATTCGAGTTGATCGATATAACTCGATTAACTCAAATAACTTAAACTATTTAATTCAAAATTTGAATTTTTCGTCGAATTTTTCTCATCCTTACTCATATTTTTTTGGAAAGCTATTTGAAAGCTCAACACCCTTCCTAAAATCTAGGTCTTCACTTGGCGGGTAGGGCATGAGATCCTTCCCACTAATGTCAAGATTGCCTCTATTTGACGAGGCTTTGGGTAGGAGTGTCCTAGGTGCAGAGCTGAGAAAGAAACCCTTATTCATGTCCTGAAAGACTGTCCAATAAATTGGTGTGAGCATTCGGCCGAGTCGAGTAAAAAAATTTTGAGTTAGTTGAGTTGACGAATCCTATTTTAGCAACCAAACTCCATTTGAAAATTTTTTGAATCGAATCAAGTCAAATCGAGTCGAGTTAACAAATCCTATTATTTATACTCAATGTTGTGTTTACATGGATCGATTATTTAACTAGTAGACGAAGTACAATATTATTTAACTACATAAACAATATAATGATTTTGCCTTTTAACTTAATGGGTAAACATTTATTAAAACGACATAGTTTTGCCTTTTAACTTAACTGTTTTGATTTTAAACTTTAGAAAAGGTAAACATTTATCAAAATGACGTAGCTTTGCACTTTCTTTTTCAAATTTTTGGATAACTCGAATTGTGTAATTCATATTCAAGTTAAACCAAAAAATTGATTTTTTATTCGAGTTGATCCGAATAACTCGATTAACTAAAATAACTTAAACTATTTAATTCAAAATTTGAATTTTTCGTCGAATTTTTCTCATCCTTACTCATATTTTCTTTTGGAAAGCTATTTGAAAGCTCAACACCCTTCCTAAAATCTAGGTCTTCACTTTGCGGGTAGGGCATGAGATCCTTCCCACTAATGTCAAGATTGCCTCTATTTGACGAGGCTTTGGGTAGGAGTGTCCTAGGTGCAGAGCTGAGAAAGAAACCCTTATTCATGTCCTGAAAGACTGTCCAATAAATTGGTGTGAGCATTCGGCCGAGTCGAGTAAAAAAATTTTGAGTTAGTTGAGTTGACGAATCCTATTTTAGCAACCAAACTCCATTTGAAAATTTTTTGAATCGAATCAAGTCAAATCGAGTCGAGTTAACAAATCCTATTATTTATACTCAATGTTGTGTTTACATGGATCGATTATGTAACTAGTAGATGAAGTACAATATTATTTTAACTACATAAACAATATAATTATTTTGCCTTTTAACTTAATGGGTAAACATTTATTAAAACGGCATAGTTTTGCCTTTTAACTTAACTGTTTTGATTTTAAACTTTAGAAAAGGTAAACATTTATCAAAATGACGTAGCTTTGCACTTTTTTTTTCAAATTTTTGGATAACTCGAATTGTGTAATTCATATTCAAGTTAAACCAAAAAATTGATTTTTTATTCGAGTTGATCCGAATAACTCGATTAACTCAAATAACTTAAACTATTTAATTCAAAATATGAATTTTTCGTCGAATTTTTCTCATCCTTACTCATATTTTCTTTTGGAAAGCTATTTGAAAGCTCAACACCCTTCCTAAAATCTAGGTCTTCACTTTGCGGGTAGGGCATGAGATCCTTCCCACTAATGTCAAGATTGCCTCTATTTGACGAGGCTTTGGGTAGGAGTGTCCTAGGTGCAGAGCTGAGAAAGAAACCCTTATTCATGTCCTGAAAGACTGTCCAATAAATTGGTGTGAGCATTCGGCCGAGTCGAGTAAAAAAATTTTGAGTTAGTTGAGTTGACGAATCCTATTTTAGCAACCAAACTCCATTTGAAAATTTTTTGAATCGAATCAAGTCAAATCGAGTCGAGTTAACAAATCCTATTATTTATACTCAATGTTGTGTTTACATGGATCGATTATGTAACTAGTAGATGAAGTACAATATTATTTTAACTACATAAACAATATAATTATTTTGCCTTTTAACTTAATGGGTAAACATTTATTAAAACGGCATAGTTTTGCCTTTTAACTTAACTGTTTTGATTTTAAACTTTAGAAAAGGTAAACATTTATCAAAATGACGTAGCTTTGCACTTTCTTTTTCAAATTTTGGATAACTCGAATTGTGTAATTCATATTCAAGTTAAACCAAAAAATTGATTTTTTATTCGAGTTGATCCGAATAACTCGATTAACTCAAATAACTTAAACTATTTAATTCAAAATTTGAATTTTTCGTCGAATTTTTCTCATCCTTACTCATATTTTCTTTTGGAAAGCTATTTGAAAGCTCAACACCCTTCCTAAAATCTAGGTCTTCACTTTGCGGGTAGGGCATGAGATCCTTCCCACTAATGTCAAGATTGCCTCTATTTGACGAGGCTTTGGGTAGGAGTGTCCTAGGTGCAGAGCTGAGAAAGAAACCCTTATTCATGTCCTGAAAGACTGTCCAATAAATTGGTGTGAGCATTCGGCCGAGTCGAGTAAAAAAATTTTGAGTTAGTTGAGTTGACGAATCCTATTTTAGCAACCAAACTCCATTTGAAAATTTTTTGAATCGAATCAAGTCAAATCGAGTCGAGTTAACAAATCCTATTATTTATACTCAATGTTGTGTTTACATGGATCGATTATGTAACTAGTAGATGAAGTACAATATTATTTTAACTACATAAACAATATAATATTTTGCCTTTTAACTTAATGGGTAAACATTTATTAAAACGGCATAGTTTTGCCTTTTAACTTAACTGTTTTGATTTTAAACTTTAGAAAAGGTAAACATTTATCAAAATGACGTAGCTTTGCACTTTCTTTTTCAAATTTTTGGATAACTCGAATTGTGTAATTCATATTCAAGTTAAACCAAAAAATTGATTTTTTATTCGAGTTGATCCGAATAACTCGATTAACTCAAATAACTTAAACTATTTAATTCAAAATTTGAATTTTTCGTCGAATTTTTCTCATCCTTACTCATATTTTCTTTTGGAAAGCTATTTGAAAGCTCAACACCCTTCCTAAAATCTAGGTCTTCACTTTGCGGGTAGGGCATGAGATCCTTCCCACTAATGTCAAGATTGCCTCTATTTGACGAGGCTTTGGGTAGGAGTGTCCTAGGTGCAGAGCTGAGAAAGAAACCCTTATTCATGTCCTGAAAGACTGTCCAATAAATTGGTGTGAGCATTCGGCCGAGTCGAGTAAAAAATTTTGAGTTAGTTGAGTTGACGAATCCTATTTTAGCAACCAAACTCCATTTGAAAATTTTTTGAATCGAATCAAGTCAAATCGAGTCGAGTTAACAAATCCTATTATTTATACTCAATGTTGTGTTTACATGGATCGATTATGTAACTAGTAGATGAAGTACAATATTATTTTAACTACATAAACAATATAATTATTTTGCCTTTTAACTTAATGGGTAAACATTTATTAAAACGGCATAGTTTTGCCTTTTAACTTAACTGTTTTGATTTTAAACTTTAGAAAAGGTAAACATTTATCAAAATGACGTAGCTTTGCACTTTCTTTTTCAAATTTTTGGATAACTCGAATTGTGTAATTCATATTCAAGTTAAACCAAAAAATTGATTTTTTATTCGAGTTGATCCATATAACTCGATTAACTCAAATAACTTAAACTATTTAATTCAAAATTTGAATTTTTCGTCGAATTTTTCTCATCCTTACTCATATTTTCTTTTGGAAAGCTATTTGAAAGCTCAACACCCTTCCTAAAATCTAGGTCTTCACTTGGCGGGTAGGGCATGAGATCCTTCCCACTAATGTCAAGATTGCCTCTATTTGACGAGGCTTTGGGTAGGAGTGTCCTAGGTGCAGAGCTGAGAAAGAAACCCTTATTCATGTCCTGAAAGACTGTCCAATAAATTGGTGTGAGCATTCGGCCGAGTCGAGTAAAAAAATTTGAGTTAGTTGAGTTGACGAATCCTATTTTAGCAACCAAACTCCATTTGAAAATTTTTTGAATCGAATCAAGTCAAATCGAGTCGAGTTAACAAATCCTATTATTTATACTCAATGTTGTGTTTACATGGATCGATTATTTAACTAGTAGACGAAGTACAATATTATTTAACTACATAAACAATATAATGATTTTGCCTTTTAACTTAATGGGTAAACATTTATTAAAACGACATAGTTTTGCCTTTTAACTTAACTGTTTTGATTTTAAACTTTAGAAAAGGTAAACATTTATCAAAATGACGTAGCTTTGCACTTTCTTTTTCAAATTTTTGGATAACTCGAATTGTGTAATTCATATTCAAGTTAAACCAAAAAATTGATTTTTTATTCGAGTTGATCCATATAACTCGATTAACTCAAATAACTTAAACTATTTAATTCAAAATTTGAATTTTTCGTCGAATTTTTCTCATCCTTACTCATATTTTCTTTTGGAAAGCTATTTGAAAGTTCAACACCCTTCCTAAAATCTAGGTCTTCACTTGGCGGGTAGGGCATGAGATCCTTCCCACTAATGTCAAGATTGCCTCTATTTGACGAGGCTTTGGGTAGGAGTGTCCTAGGTGCAGAGCTGAGAAAGAAACCCTTATTCATGTCCTGAAAGACTGTCCAATAAATTGGTGTGAGCATTCGGCCGAGTCGAGTAAAAAAATTTTGAGTTAGTTGAGTTGACGAATCCTATTTTAGCAACCAAACTCATTTGAAAATTTTTTGAATCGAATCAAGTCAAATCGAGTCGAGTTAACAAATCAAATTATTTATACTCAATGTTGTGTTTACATGGATCGATTATTTAACTAGTAGACGAAGTACAATATTATTTAACTACATAAACAATATAATGATTTTGCCTTTTAACTTAATGGGTAAACATTTATTAAAACGACATAGTTTTGCCTTTTAACTTAACTGTTTTGATTTTAAACTTTAGAAAAGGTAAACATTTATCAAAATGACGTAGCTTTGCACTTTCTTTTTCAAATTTTTGGATAACTCGAATTGTGTAATTCATATTCAAGTTAAACAAAAAATTGATTTTTTATTCGAGTTGATCCATATAACTCGATTAACTCAAATAACTTAAACTATTTAATTCAAAATTTGAATTTTTCGTCGAATTTTTCTCATCCTTACTCATCCTTTCTTTTGGAAAGCTATTTGAAAGTTCAACACCCTTCCTAAAATCTAGGTCTTCAATTGGCGGGTAGGGCATGAGATCCTTCCCACTAATGTCAAGATTGCCTCTATTTGTCGAGGCTTTGGGTAGGAGTGTCCTAGGTGCAGAGCTGAGAAAGAAACCCTTATTCATGTCCTGAAAGACTGTCCAATAACTTGGTGTGAGCATTCGGCCGAGTCGAGTAAAAAAATTTGAGTTAGTTGAGTTGACGAATACTATTTTAGCAACCAAACTCATTTGAAAATTTTTTGAATCGAATCAAGTCAAATCGAGTCGAGTTAACTAATCAAATTATTTATACTCAATGTTGTGTTTACATGGATCGATTATTAACTAGTAGACGAAGTACAATATTATTTAACTACATAAACAATATAATGATTTTGCCTTTTAACTTAATGGGTAAACATTTATTAAAACGACATAGTTTTGCCTTTTAACTTAACTGTTTTGATTTTAAACTTTAGAAAAGGTAAACATTTATCAAAATGACGTAGCTTTGCACTTTCTTTTTCAAATTTTTGGATAACTCGAATTGTGTAATTCATATTCAAGTTAAACCAAAAAATTGATTTTTTATTCGAGTTGATCCATATAACTCGATTAACTCAAATAACTTAAACTATTTAATTCAAAATTTGAATTTTTCGTCGAATTTTTCTCATCCTTACTCATCCTTTCTTTTGGAAAGCTATTTGAAAGTTCAACACCCTTCCTAAAATCTAGGTCTTCATTGGCGGGTAGGGCATGAGATCCTTCCCACTAATGTCAAGATTGCCTCTATTTGACGAGGCTTTGGGTAGGAGTGTCCTAGGTGCAGAGCTGAGAAAGAAACCCTTATTCATGTCCTGAAAGACTGTCCAATAACTTGGTGTGAGCATTCGGCCGAGTCGAGTAAAAAAATTTTGAGTTAGTTGAGTTGACGAATACTATTTTAGCAACCAAACTCAATTTGAAAATTTTTTGAATCGAATCAAGTCAAATCGAGTCGAGTTAACTAATCAATTATTTATACTCAATGTTGTGTTTACATGGATCGATTATTTAACTAGTAGACGAAGTACAATATTATTTAACTACATAAACAATATAATGATTTTGCCTTTTAACTTAATGGGTAAACATTTATTAAAACGACATAGTTTTGCCTTTTAACTTAACTGTTTTGATTTTAAACTTTAGAAAAGGTAAACATTTATCAAAATGACGTAGCTTTGCACTTTCTTTTTCAAATTTTTGGATAACTCGAATTGTGTAATTCATATTCAAGTTAAACCAAAAAATTGATTTTTTATTCGAGTTGATCCGAATAACTCGATTAACTCAAATAACTTAAACTATTTAATTCAAAATTTGAATTTTTCGTCGAATTTTTCTCATCCTTACTCATCTTTTCTTTTGGAAAGCTATTTGAAAGTTCAACACCCTTCCTAAAATCTAGGTCTTCACTTGGCGGGTAGGGCATGAGATCCTTCCCACTAATGTCAAGATTGCCTCTATTTGACGAGGCTTTGGGTAGGAGTGTCCTAGGTGCAGAGCTGAGAAAGAAACCCTTATTCATGTCCTGAAAGACTGTCCAATAACTTGGTGTGAGCATTCGGCCGAGTCGAGTAAAAAAATTTTGAGTTAGTTGAGTTGACGAATACTATTTTAGCAACCAAACTCAATTTCAAAATTTTTTGAATCGAATCAAGTCAAATCGAGTCGAGTTAACTAATCAAATTATTTATACTCAATGTTGTGTTTACATGGATCGATTATTTAACTAGTAGACGAAGTACAATATTATTTAACTACATAAACAATATAATGATTTTGCCTTTTAACTTAATGGGTAAACATTTATTAAAACGACATAGTTTTGCCTTTTAACTTAACTGTTTTGATTTTAAACTTTAGAAAAGGTAAACATTTATCAAAATGACGTAGCTTTGCACTTTCTTTTTCAAATTTTTGGATAACTCGAATTGTGTAATTCATATTCAAGTTAAACCAAAAAATTGATTTTTTATTCGAGTTGATCCGAATAACTCGATTAACTCAAATAACTTAAACTATTTAATTCAAAATTTGAATTTTTCGTCGAATTTTTCTCATCCTTACTCATCTTTCTTTTGGAAAGCTATTTGAAAGCTCAACACCCTTCCTAAAATCTAGGTCTTCACTTGGCGGGTAGGGCATGAGATCCTTCCCACTAATGTCAAGATTGCCTCTATTTGACGAGGCTTTGGGTAGGAGTGTCCTAGGTGCAGAGCTGAGAAAGAAACCCTTATTCATGTCCTGAAAGACTGTCCAATAACTTGGTGTGAGCATTCGGCCGAGTCGAGTAAAAAAATTTTGAGTTAGTTGAGTTGACGAATCCTATTTTAGCAACCAAACTCAATTTGAAAATTTTTTGAATCGAATCAAGTCAAATCGAGTCGAGTTAACAAATCCTATTATTTATACTCAATGTTGTGTTTACATGGATCGATTATTTAACTAGTAGACGAAGTACAATATTATTTAACTACATAAACAATATAATGATTTTGCATTTTAACTTAATGGGTAAACATTTATTAAAACGACATAGTTTTGCCTTTTAACTTAACTGTTTTGATTTTAAACTTTAGAAAAGGTAAACATTTATCAAAATGACGTAGCTTTGCACTTTCTTTTTCAAATTTTTGGATAACTCGAATTGTGTAATTCATATTCAAGTTAAACCAAAAAATTGATTTTTTATTCGAGTTGATCCGAATAACTCGATTAACTCAAATAACTTAAACTATTTAATTCAAAATTTGAATTTTTCGTCGAATTTTTCTCATCCTTACTCATCTTTTCTTTTGGAAAGCTATTTGAAAGTTCAACACCCTTCCTAAAATCTAGGTCTTCACTTGGCGGGTAGGGCATGAGATCCTTCCCACTAATGTCAAGATTGCCTCTATTTGACGAGGCTTTGGGTAGGAGTGTCCTAGGTGCAGAGCTGAGAAAGAAACCCTTATTCATGTCCTGAAAGACTGTCCAATAACTTGGTGTGAGCATTCGGCCGAGTCGAGTAAAAAAATTTTGAGTTAGTTGAGTTGACGAATACTATTTTAGCAACCAAACTCAATTTGAAAATTTTTTTAATCGAATCAAGTCAAATCGAGTCGAGTTAACTAATCAAATTATTTATACTCAATGTTGTGTTTACATGGATCGATTATTTAACTAGTAGACGAAGTACAATATTATTTAACTACATAAACAATATAATGATTTTGCCTTTTAACTTAATGGGTAAACATTTATTAAAACGACATAGTTTTGCCTTTTAACTTAACTATTTTGATTTTAAACTTTAGAAAAGGTAAACATTTATCAAAATGACGTAGTTTTGCATTTTATTTTTCAAATTTTTGGATAACTCGAATTGTGTAATTCATATTCAAGTTAAACCAAAAAATTGATTTTTTATTCGAGTTGATCCATATAACTCGATTAACTCAAATAACTTAAACTATTTAATTCAAAATTTGAATTTTTCGTCGAATTTTTCTCATCCTTACTCATCCTTTCTTTTGGAAAGCTATTTGAAAGCTCAACACCCTTCCTAAAATCTAGGTCTTCACTTGGCGGGTAGGGCATGAGATCCTTCCCACTAATGTCAAGATTGCCTCTATTTGACGAGGCTTTGGGTAGGAGTGTCCTAGGTGCAGAGCTGAGAAAGAAACCCTTATTCATGTCCTGAAAGACTGTCCAATAACTTGGTGTGAGCATTCGGCCGAGTCGAGTAAAAAAATTTTGAGTTAGTTGAGTTGACGAATCCTATTTTAGCAACCAAACTCAATTTGAAATTTTTTGAATCGAATCAAGTCAAATCGAGTCGAGTTAACTAATCAAATTATTTATACTCAATGTTGTGTTTACATGGATCGATTATTTAACTAGTAGACGAAGTACAATATTATTTAACTACATAAACAATATAATGATTTTGCCTTTTAACTTAATGGGTAAACATTTATTAAAACGACATAGTTTTGCCTTTTAACTTAACTGTTTTGATTTTAAACTTTAGAAAAGGTAAACATTTATCAAAATGACGTAGCTTTGCACTTTCTTTTTCAAATTTTTGGATAACTCGAATTGTGTAATTCATATTCAAGTTAAACCAAAAAATTGATTTTTTATTCGAGTTGATCCATAACTCGATTAACTCAAATAACTTAAACTATTTAATTCAAAATTTGAATTTTTCGTCGAATTTTTCTCATCCTTACTCATCCTTTCTTTTGGAAAGCTATTTGAAAGTTCAACACCCTTCCTAAAATCTAGGTCTTCACTTGGCGGGTAGGGCATGAGATCCTTCCCACTAATGTCAAGATTGCCTCTATTTGACGAGGCTTTGGGTAGGAGTGTCCTAGGTGCAGAGCTGAGAAAGAAACCCTTATTCATGTCCTGAAAGACTGTCCAATAACTTGGTGTGAGCATTCGGCCGAGTCGAGTAAAAAAATTTTGAGTTAGTTGAGTTGACGAATACTATTTTAGCAACCAAACTCAATTTGAAAATTTTTTGAATCGAATCAAGTCAAATCGAGTCGAGTTAACTAATCAAATTATTTATACTCAATGTTGTGTTTACATGGATCGATTATTTAACTAGTAGACGAAGTACAATATTATTTAACTACATAAACAATATAATGATTTTGCCTTTTAACTTAATGGGTAAACATTTATTAAAACGACATAGTTTTGCCTTTTAACTTAACTGTTTTGATTTTAAACTTTAGAAAAGGTAAACATTTATCAAAATGACGTAGCTTTGCACTTTCTTTTTCAAATTTTTGGATAACTCGAATTGTGTAATTCATATTCAAGTTAAACCAAAAAATTGATTTTTTATTCGAGTTGATCCGAATAACTCGATTAACTCAAATAACTTAAACTATTTAATTCAAAATTTGAATTTTTCGTCGAATTTTTCTCATCCTTACTCATCTTTTCTTTTGGAAAGCTATTTGAAAGTTCAACACCCTTCCTAAAATCTAGGTCTTCACTTGGCGGGTAGGGCATGAGATCCTTCCCACTAATGTCAAGATTGCCTCTATTTGACGAGGCTTTGGGTAGGAGTGTCCTAGGTGCAGAGCTGAGAAAGAAACCCTTATTCATGTCCTGAAAGACTGTCCAATAACTTGGTGTGAGCATTCGGGCGAGTCGAGTAAAAAAATTTTGAGTTAGTTGAGTTGACGAATACTATTTTAGCAACCAAACTCAATTTCAAAATTTTTTGAATCGAATCAAGTCAAATCGAGTCGAGTTAACTAATCAAATTATTTATACTCAATGTTGTGTTTACATGGATCGATTATTTAACTAGTAGACGAAGTACAATATTATTTAACTACATAAACAATATAATGATTTTGCCTTTTAACTTAATGGGTAAACATTTATTAAAACGACATAGTTTTGCCTTTTAACTTAACTGTTTTGATTTTAAACTTTAGAAAAGGTAAACATTTATCAAAATGACGTAGCTTTGCACTTTCTTTTTCAAATTTTTGGATAACTCGAATTGTGTAATTCATATTCAAGTTAAACCAAAAAATTGATTTTTTATTCGAGTTGATCCAATAACTCGATTAACTCAAATAACTTAAACTATTTAATTCAAAATTTGAATTTTTCGTCGAATTTTTCTCATCCTTACTCATCTTTCTTTTGGAAAGCTATTTGAAAGCTCAACACCCTTCCTAAAATCTAGGTCTTCACTTGGCGGGTAGGGCATGAGATCCTTTCCACTAATGTCAAGATTGCCTCTATTTGACGAGGCTTTGGGTAGGAGTGTCCTAGGTGCAGAGCTGAGAAAGAAACCCTTATTCATGTCCTGAAAGACTGGCCAATAACTTGGTGTGAGCATTCGGCCGAGTCGAGTAAAAAAATTTTGAGTTAGTTGAGTTGACGAATCCTATTTTAGCAACCAAACTCAATTTGAAAATTTTTTGAATCGAATCAAGTCAAATCGAGTCGAGTTAACAAATCCTATTATTTATACTCAATGGTGTTTACATGGATCGATTATTTAACTAGTAGACGAAGTACAATATTATTTAACTACATAAACAATATAATGATTTTGCATTTTAACTTAATGGGTAAACATTTATTAAAACGACATAGTTTTGCCTTTTAACTTAACTGTTTTGATTTTAAACTTTAGAAAAGGTAAACATTTATCAAAATGACGTAGCTTTGCACTTTCTTTTTCAAATTTTTGGATAACTCGAATTGTGTAATTCATATTCAAGTTAAACCAAAAAATTGATTTTTTATTCGAGTTGATCCGAATAACTCGATTAACTCAAATAACTTAAACTATTTAATTCAAAATTTGAATTTTTCGTCGAATTTTTCTCATCCTTACTCATCTTTTCTTTTGGAAAGCTATTTGAAAGTTCAACACCCTTCCTAAAATCTAGGTCTTCACTTGGCGGGTAGGGCATGAGATCCTTCCCACTAATGTCAAGATTGCCTCTATTTGACGAGGCTTTGGGTAGGAGTGTCCTAGGTGCAGAGCTGAGAAAGAAACCCTTATTCATGTCCTGAAAGACTGTCCAATAACTTGGTGTGAGCATTCGGCCGAGTCGAGTAAAAAATTTTGAGTTAGTTGAGTTGACGAATACTATTTTAGCAACCAAACTCAATTTGAAAATTTTTTTAATCGAATCAAGTCAAATCGAGTCGAGTTAACTAATCAAATTATTTATACTCAATGTTGTGTTTACATGGATCGATTATTTAACTAGTAGACGAAGTACAATATTATTTAACTACATAAACAATATAATGATTTTGCCTTTTAACTTAATGGGTAAACATTTATTAAAACGACATAGTTTTGCCTTTTAACTTAACTGTTTTGATTTTAAACTTTAGAAAAGGTAAACATTTATCAAAATGACGTAGTTTTGCATTTTATTTTTCAAATTTTTGGATAACTCGAATTGTGTAATTCATATGCAAGTTAAACCAAAAAATTGATTTTTTATTCGAGTTGATCCGAATAACTCGATTAATTCAAATAACTTAAACTATTTAATTCAAAATTTGAATTTTTCGTCAAATTCTTCTCATCCTTACTCATCTTGTCTTTTGGAAAGCTATTTGAAAGCTCAACACCCTTCCTAAAATCTAGGTCTTCACTTGGCGGGTAGGGCATGAGATCCTTCCCACTAATGTCAAGATTGCCTCTATTTGACGAGGCTTTGTGTAGGAGTGTCCTAGGTGCATAGCTGAGAAAGAAACCCTTATTCATGTCCTGAAAGACTGTCCAATAACTTGGTGTGAGCATTCGGCCGAGTTGAGTAAAAAAATTTTGAGTTAGTTGAGTTGACGAATCCTATTTTAGCAACCAAACTCAATTTGAAATTTTTTTGAATCGAATCAAGTCAAATCGAGTCGAGTTAACAAATCCTATTATTTATACTCAATGTTGTGTTTACATGGATCGATTATTTAACTAGTAGACGAAGTACAATATTATTTAACTACATAAACAATATAATGATTTTGCCTTTTAACTTAATGGGTAAACATTTATTAAAACGACATAGTTTTGCCTTTTAACTTAACTGTTTTGATTTTAAACTTTAGAAAAGGTAAACATTTATCAAACTGACGTAGTTTTGCATTTTCTTTTTCAAATTTTTGGATAACTCGAATTGTGTAATTCATATTCAAGTTAAACCAAAAAATTGATTTTTTATTCGAGTTGATCCGAATAACTCGATTAATTCAAATAACTTAAACTATTTAATTCAAAATTTGAATTTTTCGTCAAATTCTTCTCATCCTTACTCATCTTGTCTTTTGGAAAGCTATTTGAAAGCTCAACACCCTTCCTAAAATCTAGGTCTTCACTTGGCGGGTAGGGCATGAGATCCTTCCCACTAATGTCAAGATTGCCTCTATTTGACGAGGCTTTGTGTAGGAGTGTCCTAGGTGCATAGCTAAGAAAGGAACCCTTATTCATGTCCTGAAAGACTGTCCAATAACTTGGTGTGAGCATTCGGCCGAGTCGAGTAAAAAAATTTTAAGTTAGTTGAGTTGACGAATCCTATTTTAGCAACCAAACTCAATTTGAAAATTTTTTGAATCGAATCAAGTCAAATCGAGTCGAGTTAACAAATCCTATTATTTATACTCAATGTTGTGTTTACATGGATCGATTATTTAACTAGTAGACGAAGTACAATATTATTTAACTACATAAACAATATAATGATTTTGCCTTTTAACTTAATGGGTAAACATTTATTAAAACGACATAGTTTTGCCTTTTAACTTAACTGTTTTGATTTTAAACTTTAGAAAAGGTAAACATTTATCAAAATGACGTAGTTTTGCATTTTCTTTTTCAAATTTTTGGATAACTCGAATTGTGTAATTCATATTCAAGTTAAACCAAAAAATTGATTTTTATTCGAGTTGATCCGAATAACTCGATTAACTCAAATAACTTAAACTATTTAATTCAAAATTTGAATTGTTCATCGAATTTTTCTCATCCTTGCTCATCTTTTCTTTTGGAAAGCTATTTGAAAGCTCAAAACCCTTCCTAAAATCTAGGTCTTCACTTGGCGGGTAGGGCATGAGATCCTTCCCACTAATGTCAAGATTGCCTCTATTTGACGAGGCTTTGGGTAGGAGTGTCCTAGGTGCAGTACTGAGAAAGAAACCCTTATTCATGTCCTGAAAGACTGTCCAATAGCAAGGGCAATCCTCTCTATCGGTGGCCTTGACAATAGCCTCATTACGAAAGACTATCACTGCTGCATAGACTAGTTGGAAGACGTGATGCTGGTGGTTAACATAAGAGCTACTGCTGATCTCATGATCACCTTATGGAACATCTGGAACAATAGGAACAACTTTATCTTCTGTGGGAAGGAAGAAGAGGCGCATGTTGTGTGGGAAAGAGCTAGAACATTTAGTAAGGACTTTCACATTTTTAACTTGACTAATGACCCATTGTTACCTGCTAACCCTGCTGTTAAAAGGTGGGAGAAACCTTCGAGGGGTTACGTGAAAATAAACTTTGATGCTTCTGTAAGCAACAATAGAACTGGTTTTGGGGTTATTGCTAGGGACGATGAACGTTTCGTTATAGGTGGTGGCGAGGGGTTAAAAAATGAGATGATGTTAGCGGAATGGGCTAAAATTTACGCTTTCGAAGAAAGCATAAATATGGTGTGTGCTCTTAATATCAAGACAATTGTGGTGTTTGAGACTGACAACGCAAGCTTAGTTAATAGAGTGAAGCATCACAGTACGGATGTCCCTATCTTTGGTGCGCAGGTCAAAAAAATTATTATAGCCTTGGAAAATTTTAAATCAACAACATTATGCTGCGCCAACTGGTGTTGTAACACGATGGCAGATTTCATTTGTAAAAAAAGTGAATTCTAATTCTTGTAATTGGTTTTTTGACATGGATTATCCCTTGGAAATCCATGAACTTATTAACAGTGATGTAATTTAATTGAACTGACCCTTGTGGTCTTTTTTCTTTAAAAAAAAAATTCTTGTCCAATTAAAATGAAATTATCTTAGGATTTGAAATTTTTCACCTAAAAAAACCCTACTGCAAACATTGTTGATACTTTATAAATTTAATTATTTTAACATTCTAATATTGTTTAGATAGTGGGAGACGCCCATCCAAAACTCATTAACAAGTTTTTTTTTGTATTTTATCCAATAAATTTATTATAGGTTTTCATCATTTTTTTGACACAATGCTTAGAACTACCCATAGTCCCTCCCCAACCCGTAAATAGGAGGATAATGCACTTCAACACACTTGTGTCATGGGGCTAGATCTTTCGTCTCACGATTCATGCAGCCTTAGGCGATCCGTTCGTTCTAAACTCGCCTAAGTCACCTTTATGCAAGTGAGGATTCCTTTAAAACTCCTCCAAGGCACCAATTTGTATAGCGGAAGCAAACTAAGCTAAAAGAAGCTACAAAGAACAATAGAAAGCCACAGAAAAGAACACACGAGAGGTTATTGAGTAAATGCTCTTAGAATTCTATTACTATTAAGAATTCAAATTACAATGGATGATTTACTACGGAGGGGGAGGCTCTTTATTTATAGTTGAACTCCCCCAAAACCGACTGATAAGATTAAGTTACATCGACGGACGAGATTAGCCTACCTATTAATTTTAGGGATTTATAAGATTACATTAAATCAAATCAAATCAAATATTTACAAGATATGATTCCCTACCAATCTTTAAAGATTAGTTCCCATACTTATCAAGATTGCCTAAGTTTCCATACATTCATTATCGGGCCAACCAGGCTTCAATCTGACAGGCTTCTCGAACAGTTCTTTGAATTGGGCCAGTTCTCGTGGGCTAAATGTTTCCCATCTTATCGATAGACCTCCATGGGGCGCATCTTGTACCATGGTCATTGGCTTTACATTTTGGCCCGTGACATTCTTCCCCACTCATTTTCGCAATGCCCTCGTTGCGACTTCCGAATGGCACTAACTTGATTCACTTTGGAACTCTCTCATTGCCTTGGCTTCTTCTCAACTTGTCTTGTGATCGGGTTGTCGTTCTTGGATTCTTTGCCTCGGCTTCCATCGCCTCTTAACTTAAACTGTTGCACTCATTGGAACATCTCGTTGGCAAGAAGTCTCCACTTTAACTTGCCTAAATTTTAACTTGCTCACTTTCGAATCCCTAGGATTATCACACCTTGGCTTCGTATTGCCCATGGTTCCTCAGCCTTCTTGCTTATGAACTTTGAAAGGGCCCTTACGACCTTGCCTAGCCAACAAGTCAGAATTCAAAACACTATCAAAGTGTTCGAAATGTACCTTACTCGTAACATTTACTCATCTCGACTATTTCTGCATCGCTCTTTTTTCTTTGAAGCCCGATGCACCACCCACCTTTCCCAAAGGTGTCGGCTCCACATTCGACTCTACAGGCTTCATATTGATCTCTTGCACCACTAACATTTTCAAAGGGGATTTCGTAGCATTTCGTTCTATCGAGTCAATATTCTTCCCATACAAAACATTTTTGACTAGTTGGATTGACAAAAATACCTTTGTCCCAACCTTCATATTCCGATGCACCGGTACAATAATTTTTTATAACGGAGCAGTGACAATATGAATTTGATCGGCCCATAGATACAGAACTGCCTGAATCCTGTCAAGGAAGTTTAAGCCAAGCACATAATCTTAATCATCTAATTGGATTACCTCAAACTCTTCCTTGCCTTTCCATTCACCGATTTGTATCTCCACATTTTGAACTACTCCAACAATTAAGGCCTCCTCAAAATTTACTGTCTTGATCTTCTTACTCGATTTCCTAATCGAAAGACCAAGTTTATTCATAATCTTTTCTGATATGAACAAGTCTGATGCTTCCGTATCAACAAGAGCGCTCCTCTTTTGACCTGCAATGTTGATGTCTACAAACATCAACCCTTCCTTGCCATCCCTTTTCTTAGGAATGAGCACCATCAAATTGACCCTTGATGTCTTTCTTTCAACAGGCTTCACTTCTTCCGGCTTATCATTCCTCTTGGTAGCCAAAAACAAAGATACCTTTGAGCAATCCTTCTTTATATGCGGTCCCACTAAGGACTCCACTAACATCATAGCTTTGGTAAGTTCCTGAACTCCTCGGCGTTGCAACTCTTGCTTCACCCATAGTTTCAGCCCATCCGTGAAGGGGAAAAATGCTTCCTTCTCGCTCAAATTAGAAATCTGGAGCATGAGTTCACTGAACTCCTGCACAAACTCCCTAATTGGGCCTCGTTACGTAAGCAGTCGCAATTTTGCTCGAGCTTCAACCTTGGCATACTCAGGGTAAAAATGTGCTTTGAATTCCTTTTGGAACTCCTCCCAAGTACCAATCTCGGTCCCACCACGTCTCACATCTATGGACCTACGTCGCCACCACAACAAAGCAACGTCAGTAAAATACATAGCAACAGTATTTACCTTTGTGGCATCATCCTCGATGCTAATCGCACGGAAGTATTGCTCCATGGCCCAAAGAAAGTTGTCCACTTCACTTACGAACCTTGCCCCCTTAAACGCTTTCGATTTGAGCACATCCATTGCTTGCCTTTTCAGCTTCGAAGCCAACATTCCATTACCCAATGTAGCTTTAAAAATCTTGAGCTCCTCCTTAAGCTCATCAATCTTTTCCTTCAAAACAGTCACCATAACCTCGAGAGTATCATCCTTCCCAGCCAGCTTGTTCTCCAAAGAACAGATAGTATCCCACACAAATTCCTTGAGCTACTCCTTTATCGCTTGCAACCCATCAATGATTCTATCATCGACATCGTCGATCCTCTAGTTAACGTCCCCCATAACTCCTCGAGAGTGACAACTCGATCCTCCAAAGCTAACAACAAATCTCTCAAACGATTCACTTTGTTAGCCCTTCCGTGGGTCTCCATTGGCTCACTCTAACTGACAACTTCTTTTGACATCACAATAGTGCCTTCGAACCAATAGCTCAGATACCACTTGTCACGGGGCTAGATCTTTTGTCTCGCGATCCATGCAACATTAGGTGATCTGTTCCTTCCAAAATCGCCTAAGTCAGCATTTACTCAAGTGAGGATTCCTTTAGAACTCCTCCAAGGCACCAATTTGTATAGCGAAGGCAAACTAAGCTAAAAAAAGCTACAAAGAACAACAGAAAGCCACAAAAAAGAACGCACGAGAACTGTTTAAGTAAATGCTCTCAGAATTCTATTACTCTTAAGAATTCAAGTTACAATGGATGATTTACAAGTAAGGGGGAGGCTTTCTATTTACAGTTGAGCTCCCTCAAAATCGACAGATAATATTAAGTTACATCGACGGACGAGATTAGCTTATCCTTTGATTTTAAGGATTTACGTTACATTAAATCAAATCAAATCAAATCAAATATTTCCAAGATATGATTCCCTACAATCTTTAAAGATTAGTTCCCATACTTATCAAGATTGCCTAAGTTGCCATATCTTTATTATTGGGACAACCAAGCTTCAATCTGATAGGCTTCTCCAACAGTTCTTTGAATCGGGCCAATTCTCGTGGGCAAAATGTTCCCCATCTTATCGATCGACCTCCATGGGGCGCATCTTGTGCCATGGTCACGAGCTTTACATTTTGGCCCGTGACACTTGAACCCACGTCTTCCTACATTGGCAACAATATCCATACCAATAGAGCTAAGACTCAATCAACAATAATATTAATGTATTTTAACTCATATATTTTAAATCAATTTTTTTTATATTTTATCCAAATTCATCTTGATGATAAAAAAAAATCATATATAGTATAATTTTTAAAAGAATTTATTTTATTTTGAAAAATTTCACGTTATTACATAATACACATCCATAAGATATCTGTCGATGTAATTTCATTTTAAGTTTTTCCTTTCCTTTTGGAGTCTCAACATTTTAAGATAATGTTAATTTTGCAAACATTGAGAGTAATTTTATTAAAGTTTTTAGATTTAAGATAAATTGATAGAACGCGTGAGGGCTAAATTTGATAGTAGATAATAAAAAAAATGATTTTCATCATTAACCTAATAGAGAGCGATTAAAATATTTAATTTAAAAAATTGAGTGATTAAATTAAAATGAATTATATAATTGAAAGACTACTCTTATATCTTACCAAATAAAAGTAATAATTGAAGTATTTGCAGATAATCGGTGTTGTACCAAAAATATTTTTAATGCTATTAATTTTATTACTCCTTCGTAATAAATGACTTTATTTATAACCAAAGCATTTCCTCATTACTTTCTCTTTTGGTAAGCTGGGAGAAACAATTTCAATCTAATTATCAATTTATTTGAAGGTCGGATTTTTAACCCTTTATTATAATTTTATTTGATTTTTTATTTTCCTTTATTAATTTTTTGTTTTAAATTTTTAGAGTTTTATTTTATAACTTTTGAATATTATTTGACAACATTTTTAAGTCTTTTTCATAAATATTTTAAAAAAATAATATTTTTTTAAGAAATTTTTAATTATAAATTAAATAAAAAATAGAATTCGGTTTGGTTTTAAGTAACCACAATTTTTAAACTTGCATTCCATAAATCATCCAAACACCTTAGTTCGGGTCGATTTTCAATTTTTCTTTCTCATCCCTAACTATTATATTATAGATTGGCATAATTATAACTATATTTAGGTTGAGTTTATCATTACGTTTCAAGTAAAAAACAATGGTAAACAAATAGTTTTTCAGGTCAAACTAGTGTTTCAAGTCAAAAAAAAAAAAATTCTAACTTTTGGCTTTTTTTAAAGGGAACTTCATTAACTCATTTCATGAATGTATCATACAATTTGTCGAAAAAAATAACAAACATCTGTTGTAGGTGGTAAAGTATAAGTTCCATCAACACAACAAAAGCTTTAGCCTCATCATCAAATGAACATTCTGGCACGTTGACAATTGACTCTGTGACAACTCAAGCACAACATATTTGAAGTGATTACAAGTTGTTAATACGATAAGGAAATCAACCCTAAATGATCCAAAACAGCAGGTAAAAATCAGTAAAAGAATTGAGCATCCACCAAACTGGAGAGGACGACAACAAAATCATTCTAAAAAATCACTTGCAAAAGCAAGACTACATGCATAAGAAAGACTAAAAAACGTGCTACAAGAGCAAACAAAAACTTTTAAAATGAAGATTTATTAAATAATAGAAAACAAAAGAAAAACATATAAAACTTAAGACAACACAGGTCTAAACTGACTCATAAAATCATTTATTATTTTGAAATACTCTCAAAACGAAAATATATTAAGAAGTCGATGAAGAGCCATCCATTTTAAAAGAAAAGCTACTGGTGGTTGATAGAGTTTCAACTACAACAGACATCGTCATCTATCCATTACAACTTGTGACGACAATAAAAATATCCACAAAATAGATTTGCAAATTAAAAAGAGAGAATACACATGGGATGAATGAGAAGAAAAAGAAAAAGAGGGTTGGTGGGTGAGAGAAAAAGGTGGACGATAACCAGTCCGGAGACTGGCACTGTCGATAAACAAAACAAAAAAATAGCAAATGACTTGAAGAAAAAAGAGAAAACATTTTAAAGATTTTGAGAATTCCTTATTTCTTTTAACCCTACTTTTCACTTTTCAAAAGCTAGTTTGGATGTCAAATTATAAAATTGCCCCTCATTTATATTAATGATAAAAGATAAATATGATTTATATTTTTTCAAATTAAATTTTACAAAAATTATTAATTACTTAATAAAATATTTAAATTTTATATTATATACCATAATATTAACAACGGATTACCATAAATTATTTATTATATGTGTACTATAATCTAAGTTGAATATCTATTAACATCAAAGCTAATAATAGTAATAATAATCAAAATAATTAAAGACACCTAAAAAAATAATGACATTTTATTTTTTAGTCAAAATTATAAATTTTGGTTTGAGTTTTTATATTCAATATGTTACATTTTTAATAAACTTTTTTTAAATATTGCTATTATAAGTTAAGTTTACATATTCCATATATTATAATAATAACGAGCGTGAATGTGTTTCAAAAAAATATTTTCTAGTTTATTTTATTATGTTTAAAATATTTAAAAAAAGGATAAACTACTATTAAGATAAGTATTAAATTAAATTTAACATTAAACTATTAAAATAATATTATTTTTGGAATTGTTAATTTAAAATCAAATTCTTCGGCTACTATTGGTTCAGTTCAGGTCAGTGACAACCTGACCGGTTTGGTCTAGCCACTTGCTGGACCGTCGGCTCGGTTCAACCAATTTTTGGAGTTTAGTCTCGGGTTTTGGGCTCCTAGGCCCAATTTACGATCTCAGGTCTAATTTTCAAGTTCAATAACCCATTAGGCCAATTGTCTGACTTGAAAATTAATTTTCAAAAATATCATATTAATTTTAATTAATTTGATTAATTTAATTTTACTTTATCAAAATTAATTTTTCCCAAAATCACTTAGATTTTCCAAATTAATTTTTTTAATTTAATATTAAAGTGATTATCTTAATATTAAATTTAATTTAATGTTTATATACAAGATAAATATTCTATTATTTTAATAAGATTTAATATTAAAGTGATTAAGTTTAATCATAGTTGAACTCTCTAAACTCTCTATATATAGAGAGAGCATTGGGTCATTATTTTACACACACTTGAATTCAAGAGAAAGTTGTAGAGAGAAAACTCTCTGAAGAGATTATTTCAAAAAATTTATAGAGTTATTTTTCTAATTTACAACTTAACCTAAAAGTTTAGAGAAATTGCGAAACTACCTCACAGGTAATTTTTGTGAAAAAAAAATTCTAATTTGAAGCGAACCCACACTTGGCAGACGTGAGCTTGAGGATAACAGAGAAGACTACTCAGTCGAAGTGCTCATCCTAGACGAATCAAAAAGGTACAATTTTGTTTCCCCTAAATTTATTTGCCACTGTATTTTTCAAAATTTCTTTTTCAAACAAAAGAGCATATGAGATTCCATGAAGCAAAAGTATCAAGGCACAATACGGGTCAAGCATGCACACCTGCAAGCTCTTCACACAAAGTTTGAAATTTTTCATATGAATGTACGAGAGTCTGTTAATAAGTTTTCTGCTCAAACTTTTATCATAGTCAATAAGATGAAGGCTAATGGTGAGATGATGGAAGATGGTACTGTTGTTCAAAAGATTTTGAGATCCATGACTAGCAAGTTTAATTACGTTGTTTTTAGCATTGAGGAGTCTCAGGTGATAAATTCTAAAAGTAACATGTTTTAACCTTATTCTTAATGTATTTTTGGATTATTATTCAATTTAAAATGGTGAACTTTATGCTCCTAGTCTTTTAAATTCATGTTGCTATACTTAGGAGAGAATTTGGAGCAAAAAGAGTGAAAAACGAGCAAAAGAAGCGAAAAATGAGAAAAAATCAGAAAATCGAATCAAGTTTCAAGAGCCACACATGCTAGGCTATTCCACACGACCTGGACACTCAGTTGTGTGAGCCACATGGGCTGGACACACAGTCGTGTGAGCCACCAGGGCTGCCACACGGCCATGTGCCAGACCGTGTCAAAATCATAAAATGCACTCCAAACACGCAATAAAATGCAATTTTTAGATTTTTCAAGCATTCTAAGACCTATATATGACAAAGATGAGATGGGAGAGAGCCATCATAAAATACTGAAGAAAACAACTCGAAAAACACCATTGAAGTTGACTTTGAAGCAAATTTCCATCAAGATTAAAGATCTCCTCTTGATTCCTTCAAAGTTTATTATGGTTTTTTTTTTGTTTGTTTCTTGTGGTTATATTGTCTTCTAGATATTTTTATTTGTGATTATGAACTAATTTTTTAAATACCTAGGGGAGATGAACCCTATGATGAATTCTATCTTTCGATTTCTGTTTTACGCAATAAATACTTGAATCTTGTTCTCAATTATGTGTGCTTAATTCTTGGTTTAATATTTCTGAACTAATAATCCATATTTGATCTGCTTAAATCAGAGGAGGAAAAGTCCCTGTTTAAGAGTAGATCTAGCATAATTGAGTGGAGTTGCATGCAATCTTAAAAATAGGACGACATAAATCTACCGAATTAGAGTCAAATCTAATGGGGGAATTCATAGATCGAGTTAATATGGTAATAGGGGTTTTAATTAGAAAGAAATTTCAATTAATCAACCTAGAGTTAGTTGCTCTTACTCTCGAAAGAGATATTAGCATAATTTAGGGGTTTTTACAAATCAAGATACTAAGTGAAGAAATTTTTTAATTCAGATTAATAATGATAGATGAAATCTAGATGAATTCTTTCTTGGGTATTGTTTTGCTTATTGGTTGTTAATCGTTTATTTTCATGATTTGTTCTTTGTCGTGTTCTTTAGTTAATTAATTTAGTTAATTTTAGTTTTAATCAATCTCTCCAATCGGTTCAATAATAGCAAGATACTAATTACTAGTACCTTTATTCCTCTTGGGAACGATATATTTGCTCATCGTAGCTATACTATTAATTGATAGGTGTACTTGCCTTAGTCAAATTTTAGTTAGTTTACGATTGCAATCATCGGGATACAAGTATCCTAACCATTAATGAATTGCAAACTTGTTTCTACATGAAAAACGTATGGGATATCATGATGAAGAACATGCTTTCAAGATCACTCATGAAGATCGATCTGGTGGCAAGGCTAGAGGTCGTAGTGGCTTTAGAGGTAAAGGAAGTGGACAAGGCAGGCGAAGATTTGATAAAGCCACAACAAAATGTTACATATGTCATAAGCTAGGACATTTTCGGTGGGAATGTTCTAGTGAAGAAGTAAATTATGTAGAGATTCAATAGGAGATGTTATTGATGGCTTTTGTGAATATAGAAGTTATTAATAGAGAAGATACTTGGTTTCTTGATTTAGGGTGTAGCAACCATATGTGTGGAAAACAAGAGTATTTCTCATATTTTGATAAAAAATTTTAAAGATATGGTTGAAGCTTGGAAACAACACAAGCATGACTATAATCGGAAGGGGCAATGTAAGGCTGTAAGTGGATAAAATGGTGTAGGTAATCACAGGGGTGTTCTCTGTGCCAAAATTGAAGAATAATTTGCTGAGGATCAAATAGTTGCAAGAAAAGGGGTTGGCCATTCTATTTCAACATGATAGATGCAATGTGTATCATTCAGAGAAAGGTTTAATAATAGATACAAACATGTCTAGGAATCAAATGTTCAGATTACATACAGTCTCTCAGTCCACAATGTCTACTTGTTTCAGCATAACTGCAAAAGAAAAGGTTCAGCTCTAACATCATAGATATAGACACTTAAGCTACAAATGACTAAAGACACTTCAAGAAAAGACGACGGTGGACGGGTTACCAGAATTGGAGTCTTCTTCAAAGTTGTGTGATGATTGTAAGGTGGGAAAGCAACAGAGGACCTCATTTCCAAAGAAAAGGACTTGGAGAGCAGCACAAATCCTTTAGTTAATTTATGTTGATATTTGTGGACCACTCAAGCCTAATTCTAATAATGGAGATAGGTACCTAATCACTTTCATTAATGATTTTAGTAGAAAAACTGGGTTTACTTTCTGGTAATGATGAGTTGATGATTCATGAGTTCAAAAATTCAATGAAGCATAGTTTGACATGACAGATCTTGGGAGGATGTGATATTTCCTTGGTCTTGAAGTTCCTCAAAAAACTAATGACATTTATCATTCAATTTAAGTATACATTAGAGGTGCTAAAGCGATTTGGAATGGATAAAAGTAACCTAGTTCAAAATCCAATTGTCCCTAGGTTTAAGATTGTAAAGGATGAAGGATGGGTTAAAATGGATAAGACTTATTATAAACAAGTCGTGGGCAGTCTTATGTATCTTACAGCAACACGACCTGACATGATGTTTTTTGTAAGTCTTTAAGTATATATATGGAAAATCCTACTAAGATGCATTTACAGGTGGCAAAACAAGCATTATGATATTTGAAGGGTACAACTGACTTTGGGATCTTCTACAAGAAGGGAGGAGATGAAAAACTTGTCACTTACATAGATAGTGATTATGTTGGAGGCGTAAAAGATAGGAAGATCACTTCAGGATATGTATTTTTTCTATGTTTAGGAGCAGTATCATGGGCTTCTAAGAAGTAACCAGTTGTGAGTTTATCTTCTATAGAGGTTGAATGCATTGTTGTTGCATTATGTGCATGTCATGTAGTATGGTTGATAAGGGTATTAGAAAAGTTGGGTCAAAATCAAGAAGAAGCAAGCACTACTTTCTTTGACAATAGCTCAGCAATTAAACTCTCAAAGAATCCAGTAATGCATGGTCGTACTAAACATAAAGATGTGCATTTTCATTTTCTTTGAGAGTTGTCAAAGGATGGAAGCGTGGAGCTGGTTTATTGTGGTTCGCAAGATCAATTGGCAAATGTGATGACTAAACCTTTCAAGCAGATCAATTCTTAAAGTTATGAAAGTTTTTGGGAGTTTGTGCTTTTACTGATATAAACTAAATGTTTTTAAACATTTCAATTCAAGGGAGGAAATGATAGAGTTTTTTGGTCTAAGAATTACAAAGTTTGTTCAATAAATCTCTATGATCATGGGATATTTAGTCGTTTAAGTTTATTTGGTAGTTAGTAGTGGCTCTCTTATTTTCTCATTTTTAGCTGCTATGTAAGGCTATATAATAGCCCGATATTTTATTTTTCCAGAATGTAGAAGATTATTTTCATCCATTTCTTTTGTTCTTTAATTATTCTCTATTATTAACCCAAAATGTCATTGTAAAAGTAAAAAGAACCCTCTATAAAATGCTCTCAATTTGGCAATTTTCCCAATATTCTTTTGAGCAAATTTTCTCTAACAATTCCTGCAAAAAATTTAATATTTCAAAACTTTAAGATTTTGTTTTCAAAAATTTAAATTCAAATCAAAATTTAAATTTCAGGTTTCCAATTACATCTATCATCATATCCTCATGACTCATTTATATATTATAGGAAGGTTTTAGAGCAAATAACGAAAGTAGACTTGAGTGAATAAGCTATAATTTTGCCAAGGTGTAACTCTCATTATTTAATATCTTACCAATTATAATTTTAAAATATTAATTAAGAACCATAATTAATCATAATATATAATGAATTGTGTTTATATGTAAGAGTAAAACACTCCTAAAGCCATATTTAGGGTTTTTGTAACCTCCCAAACCCGGCCTAGACATTAGACCCGAATTCAAAAAATTACATTAGCCACCGAAATGTCCCAGCAAGCCATTGGACTTTTGAAAACAGTCATTTTAAAACATTTGTTTATCTTAGAATAAAACTTAGTTAGTTACCGAATTATTTATTACTCTAAATTTTAATTATATTATAGCAGTGGAAAAGTGATATATATGCATGTTTTTAATAAAAATCGGGGTTCATGCATAGCTAACTAATTATTCATAATTCAACATCCTAAAATAAAATTAAATGGTATTCAATATAAATATATATATAAACTCAAATCCTATATCTCATGCCACAATTCTAAATAAAATAATACATAGTTTGAATAATAAAATAAATCAATTAATGAGCCTAAAATAGTTTTATAAGTAAAAACTGAGCCAAAACCCTCTGTCGTGTCCGCATCCTAACCTGGTGGGTTATCTGTAAATATGAGAATTAAAGGGGGAGTGAGCTATGAAGCTCAGTGTGAGTTCCATCATAAGAATATCAGTGCAAATTAATAAGCCAAACATATAATAACAGTATTCAGTACAGTAACAGTCATATATAATAGCAATAATTGACAGTTATTCGAGCATGCTTATGAGTTCCATTCTAAAAAATAGGGGCACAGGCCCGTGCGGCCAGGTCGTGTAACAGACTAAGGCTGTGTGGAAATTGCAAAATCAAGGTACAGTAGAGACACAACCTCGTGGATGGTCTTATGCCACGTGAGAATTGAATTTCCTAGGTTCCAAGGGGAACATGGTCGTGTGAGGAGGTTGTGTGGTCCACATGTGTAGCCCTATTTCAAGGCATGGTTTGCCCCGATTCACTTGTAAAAGAAGACACACCTGTCTTCGAGATCTCGAATGTTGTTCCTCGCTCCTAAATTTGGTCTGATACACCTATAATGGGTTCTTCAAATGACATTTATACACGGATTAAGGTTTGTTTTTCAAAATTTATCAAGATTACCCAGAATTTGGGCAACAAATCGTAAAAGAATGATTAATCGATTGAAAGATTGGTGTTGTGATAGTGATATTACAATATACAAAATTTGATTAATGAAATGAAGGCACTTACCGATTCTTGGTAAGGTTAAAGATGGAATCAATGACGATTTGGTAAATTGATAGAAACACAACGAAATGGAAGATGATTTGATTTGGAAAACACAGTAATTATCAGCAGAAAAGATGTAAAATTCGGTGTAAAAGAGAGGAAAGAAAAGAAAAGAGGGAAGAAATAGGGGAAAGAAGGAAAATCCTATTTGAATTTGAAAGAGAAAACATAATCCTAGTTCATTTAACAAAAATTGGATTAAATACCTAGGATTTGGGAACCCTAGGGAGGCAAGAGAAATTTTCCCAAAATTTTAGGCTGGATTTTAAAAGATTAATTAAAAGGAATATAAAAGGGACAATTTTGAGAATAGGGTAGGTCAAACCTAGGCATGCAAGGGGGTTAGGCATGTTACCCATTGGGCTGCTGCCGATATCTTATTAAATTTTTACTATAAATTATATATATTCTAATGTATTTTTCATCCTAGTTTGTTGAAATGAAAAAGAAAAAGATGATAAAGGAGTGGATAAAACCTAGGACCTCTAAAGAGTGCACTAGCTACTTAACCACTAGACCTAGGTCTTTACTTAGTCAATTAATTCAATTAACCCCTTTATATTTTAGGGTATGACAGTTTTTCATATTTTTTAATGACCTCACTTTTTTTTAACTTTTGTATTATGGATTATATCTTTTTTTTATAAAAAAACAAAAACAAAACAAGATTATATATATTTTAATTAATGTTTATGTATTTTTTAATCCACTTTTTGATACAATGCCTAAAGCTACCCATAATTCCTCCCCAACCCTTAAATAGGAGGATAATGCGTTTCAACACACTTGATCCCATGTCCTTCTACACTGACACCAATGCCCATGCCAATCGAGCTAAAACTCAATCAGCTTTTTAATCTAATTTTTTAATGATCAAGATTATTTTTTTGTATTTTCACATTAAGGTTATTTATAATTTTTAAATTTCATAATTAAGCCCTTAATAATTTTTATTTTTCCCTTTTGAAATTCAAATTCAATGCTTAAGGTTTTTTTTAATATTTTAAAACTAATTTCGTTTACAATTTTTATATTTTATAATTAGTCCCTTCATAATTGTTTTAATTAAGGTTATTTACCCCTTCTTCATTTGGTCTAGCATCTTTATGACGGCCAAAGCCCTTGAAAAATGATTTGGGTGGCAAGTGGGGGACGGGCGCAGCATTCAGATTGATACAGATACTTAGGGTTTTGAAGGTCTCGATGGCAAGGCTCTGCAGATCCCTTACAAAGCTCCCCAGCAAATGCACGTTTGTGATCCTTGGATGCCGAATCATGAGGGGTGGAATGTGGGTCGAGTTCGTGACCTTTTGGGGACTACTTGGCGAGTTGTATCTGTGACATTTTGGTTTTGCAAAATGGTCCGAGCAAGAGAATTGTTTGGTTTCATAACACACATGGATCCTACACGACTAAATCGGGTTATTCTTGGATGCTCCTTAACAAAGTTGGTTACGGACTTCACCATTACTTTTGGAAGTTCATTTGGAAGCTCAAAATCCTCCCTAAGATCTGGGTCTTCGCTTGGTGTATTGGTCATGGTTTGCTTCCTACTAATGCTAAGCTTTCGTCTATCAAAAGTCATGTAGACCTGGTTTGCTCAAGATGTAGGAATGGGGATGAGATGCTCCTTCATGCATTAAGAGACTGTCCCAAAGCTCGAGAGGTTCTCAATGCGGGTGGTTTTGATAATCGGTTGCTGACTAACTCATATGACTTTTGTATCGATTGGGTTGAAGATTCCATGAGGATTCGAAGATTTCATTTCTACCTTGTGGAACATATGGAATAGTAGAAACAATGCCATCTTTAGAGGTAAGGAGGAGGATGTCTATAGAATTTGGGAGAATGCTCGTAAGCTCAATATTGACTTCAGGATTCACAACCTTTCCTCTCAACCTGTCTTTCTTCAAGTCCCTAGATGTTGGGAAAAGCCTCCGATAGGGATTATTAAAGTTAATGTTGATGTTGCCGTGAACTCTTGTGGCACGAGCTTGGGAATCATTGCTAGAGCCTCCTACGACTTTGTTTTAAGCGGAAGAGCATCTTTCACAAATAAGGTGGTTAATCCCAAGTGGGTGGAGTTGGATGCCCTCATTGATGGCTTCCGGCTTGCTCGCTTTCTCAATTTTGATAAGGTCATTTTTGAATCGGGTTCTCCAAGCATCGTCAATCGCTTTAGTGATCACAATGAGGACATTACGATCCTTAGGTACCGGATCAAGGAAGCTCGCAAGTTTCTTGATTCTTTTTTTTTTCGTCGAGGTTAAATGGGTTAACCAGGGTTGTAACAAATTAGCCGATTCTCTTTGTAATTTGTCTCTTTTAAAGCGTTGTAATTTGAACTTTGACATGGATTATTCTAGCGATATCCATAACATTGTTATTTCAGATGCAACTTAATTTGAGGTAGTGACCTCCAGGTCTTTTTTTGTCAAAAAAAAAAAACTAAGGTTATTTACAAATTTTAATATTTTCACACTCTCAGTTTAATCAATTTAATTATTATTCTATAAACATTTTTTTTATAAAATCAATTTCAGTAAAATATTTTTAATTTTATATCATCACTTTTATTAAGAATTTTTTAATTTTTTTCTCCAAATCAGTTTAAAAAATGTTTTCTATAAATTTAATTCCAAAAATATAATTCTAAAATAGTTTTAAAATTAATAATACACTAAATATTGTTTAAATAATAAAAAATGATAATTATTTGTACAGCAATAATGAATATTTTTAACTCCACAAGTAATATTAAGATTTTTCTATATGTCCCTAAGTTATATTTTAAAAAATTTAAAAATAAATAAATAAAAATGACATGTTATAAATCTCAACCCCGCCACTAATGTATCGAATAATTACCCATTAAAATAATGATAATTTTTAAAAAATTTATTATACAGAATTTAAATAATTTTTCAAAAACTTAATATTATCAAATACTATTTTTAAATTAAAATAATTAATTAAAATTATATTTAATATTAAATACAATTATCCTGGTAATTTAGTACTAATCCAAAAAAATTAGTGGCACATCACTAAAATTTTTATGGCTTTCATTTATACTAGAATTAAATCCGGCTTACGCCGAAGTTTCAAATTTTTAGTGAAATTTTAATTAATTAATTAATAAAAATTAATTTCAAATTAAATTTATTAAAAATAAAATTTTTCAAATGTTATAAATATAATAATCTAATATATTCAAATCAGGTAATTTTACTTTGCTCGCACAGTTGTAATTACGACATGTGGACAAGCTTTTATATCGTTTTGTTTCTGTCTAAAACATTGCTATAGAACTATACTTCTTTTATTTTATTTTAGAATAAGGTTTTTTAAACCTTATTAAACTCCATCTATTTGATATTGATTAGAATAAGGTGTTTCAATCTTACTACACTTCTATTAGAATATGGTTTTCCAAGCCTATAAATAGACATAGTCTACTCCTATTACAATCATTCAAATTCGACATAGTGGATTTTCTTCTCCTCTGCTTGTGGTTTTTTTCCCAAAAGGGTTTCCACGCAAAAATCTGTGTGTTCTTTATTTTTATTTCTCTTTTCTTTGTGATATATTGTCATTACCGACTTTCTATTTCTTTTCAAATTGGTATTCGAGTTTCTGGGTTGTTCATCTCAATCACGATAATGGCATCTTTGAAGTATGAAATTCTGCTTTCGGATCACAACACCAGATTCGCGTTGTGGCAGATAAAGATGCAAGCAATTCTTGTACAAATGGACTTAGAGGAAGCCCTGCTAAGGGTAGATAAAATGCCTTCAACATTGACGGAGGAAGAGAAGAAGTGCAAGGATCGAAAGGCATTAACATAGTTGCATCTACATTTGTCTAACGAAATTTTATAGGATGTGATGAAGGAGAAGACCGTCGCTGGATTATGGAAGAGGTTGGAGCAAATATGTATGTCAAAAAATTTAACTAGCAAGCTACATATGAGGCAACGTCTTTATGCTCATCATTTGGAGGAAGGTGCGCCTGTGCACGAACACTTAACAGTGTTTAAAGAAATTCTCTCAAACTTAGAGGCCATGGAGGTTCAGTATGATAAGGAATATCTAGGGTTGATTCTACTTTGTTCGTTGCCTCCGTCTTATTCAACCTTTAAAGATACGATATTATATAGCCGCAAGCCTCTCATAGTTGATAAGGTTTATGATTCTTTAACCTCGTATGATAAGATGAAGCATCTTATGGTTAAAATTGACTCTGAAGGAGAAGGTCTCATTGTTCGTGGGAGACAAGATCAGAATGCTGATGATGATCGTGGAAGAACATAGGAATGAAATCCTCTTAGTAAATTTAAGGGTAGATCGAAGTCTTCAAACAGAGGTAAAACTTGTAACTTCTGAAGAAGAAATAACACGTTAAATCTGAGTGTTAAAAGCTAAAGAACAAGATCAAAAGGGAGACTGGGAAATATAAATGGAAAACAACCAGAAAATTCCAGTAAAGCTGATGTTGTAGAACACTACAGCGATGGTGAACTTCTAGTCGCTTCTGTCAACAATTCTAAAGTGAGCGAGGAGTGGATCCTTGATTCGAACTACACCTTCCACATGAGTCCCAATCGGGATTGGTTTACAACTTACAAAACAGTGTCTGAATGTGTTATTTAGATGGGAAATAATGCTTCATGTAGAATTACAGGTGTTGGAACAATTAAAGATAAGATGTTTGATGGAGTTGTCAGAACACTTAGTGACGTACGACATGTTCTAGAATTGAAAATAAATTTAATTTCATTAAGTACTCTTGATTCAAAACGGTACAAATACACAACTGAAAGTGGGGTTTTGAAGATTTCCAAAGGTTCCCTCGTTGTGATGAAATGGCAGAGAAAGACTGCCAAGTTATATGTTTTGCAGGGTTCTACTATTACTAGTGATGCAGCTGTCGCATCCTCTTCCTTGTCAGATGATGATATTACTAAGCTTTGGAATATGCGTCTAGGGCATATGAGTGAGAATGGCATGGCAGAATTGAGCAAAAGAGGACTTCTTGATGGGCAAGAAATTTGCAAACTGAAGTTCTGTGAGCACTGTGTTTTTGGGAAGCAAAAGAGAGTTCAATTCACCAGAGGAATCCATAACATGAAGGGAACGTTGGAGTATACTCATGGGGGCCATCCAGAGTGCCTTCGAGAGGTGGAGCTAATTATATGCTAACTTTTATTAATGATTTTTCCAAAAAAGTTTGGGCATTCTTCCTGAAGCAGAAAAGCAATGTGTTTTCCACATTTAAGTCTTGGAAAACTATGATTGAAAAATAGACGGGAAAACAAATAAAATACCTCCGCACAGGTAATAGCTTAGAGTTCTGTTCTAATGGGTTTAATAAATTGTGCAAGTCAGAAGGGATTGTAAGACACTTGATAGTTTGTCATACTTTACAGGAAAATGACGTTGTAGAATGAATGAACAGAACGATCATGGAGAAGGTTCGACATATGTTGTCAAATGCCAACTTACCAAAGTCATTTTGGGCCGAAGTAGCCTCTACTACATGTTTTTTTATCAACCAATCACTATCTGTTACCATTGAGAAAAAGACTCCACAAGAGGTATGGTTTGGTAATCCTGCTGACTATTCTGATTTAAAGATCTTTGGGTGTCCTGCGTATGCTCATGTTGATAATGGAAATTGGAACCGAGATCTATTAAATGTATTTTTCTTTGTTATAAAACTGGTGCAAAAGGGTATAAGTTATGGTGTCCTGAAAATAGAAAAGTTGTGATTAGTAGAGATGTTGTTTTTGATGAAACTGCTATGCTACCTAACTTATTTCTTAAAGGCTCTTCAAATAAAGAAAATCAAAAGTAGGTGGAACATCAGATTAATCCAGAATCTACAAAAGAGTCGACTCCTCAAGCCAGTACAAAAATTCATAATAGAGTTGCTTATTCACCACAATACTCTATTGCCAAAAATAAAACTAGAAGAGAAATTAAACCTCCAAAAAAGTATGCCGAGGCTGATCTAATTTCTTATGCTTTAAATGTGACTGAAGATTTAGATGCAAACCAAGAGCCATCTAATTATTTTGAGGCAGTTAGTTGTGAAGACTCAGAAAAGTGGATGTTTACTATGCAAGAGGAGATGAAATTAATCCACAAAAACAAAACATGGAATCTTGTGAAACTTCCTAAAGGTAAAAAGATTGTTTGTTGTAAATGGGTGTTTAAAAAGAAAGAGGGGACTCCAGGAGTTGAAGAACCAAGATATAAAGCAAATCTTGTTGCAAAGGGTTACAGTCAAATTCCAGGAGTGGACTTCACAAATGTGTTCTCCCCAGTTGTAAAGCATAGTTCGATTCGAGCTTTGCTTGGTATTGTGGCCATACATGATTTGGAGCTTGAGCAGTTAGATGTAAAAATTGTATTTTTGCATGGAGAACTTGAGGAGGATATTACATGCAACAACCAGAGGGTTTTACAGTCTCAGAAAAAGAGGACTATGTTTGCTTGCTGAAAAAGTCCCTTTACGGTTTGAAATAGTCACCAAGACAGTGGTACAAGAGGTTTGATTCCTTTATAACTTCTCATGATTTTAAAAGAAGTAACTTTGACCATTGTGTTTACTTTAAGAAAAACAGTGATGGTTCTTTTGTGTATCTACTCTTTTATGTTGATGACATGTTGATAGCAGCGAAAGATAAAGGAGAGATAAGAAAGGTCAAAGCCCAACTAAGTGAAGAATTTGAGATGAAAGATTTGGGACTAGCAAAGAAGATACTTAGTATGGAGATTCTCAGAGATAGAAAAGCAAGTAAATTGTACCTAAGTCAGAAGGGGTACATTGAGAAAGTTCTTTGCAGATTCAATATGCAGAATGCTAAGCCTGTAAGTACTCCTTTAGCAGCCCATTTCAGACTTTCAACGGCTTTGTCTCCACAATCAGATGAAGAGATTAAGTATATGTCACATGTTTCATACTCTATTGCAATGGGATCTCTCATGTATGCTATGGTTTGTTCACGTCTAGATTTATCATATGCAGTAAGTGCAATTAGCAGATACATGGCAAATCCCGGTAAAGAACATTGGAAAACAGTTCAGTGGATTTTAATATACTTACAAGGTACTACTAATGTTTCCTTACAGTTTGGAAGAACTAGAGATGGAGTCATTGGATATGTTGATGCTGATTTTGCCGGAGACCTTGATAGAAGAAGATCTCTCACAGGTTATGTCTTTAGAATCGGAGGTTATGCAATCAGTTGGAAAGCCACTTTGCAAACTACAGTTGCTTTGTCTACCATTGAAGCTGAGTACATGGCGATTACTGAGGCTTGTAAAGAAGCTATTTGGTTGAAGGGACTCTTTAGTTAACTCAATGAAGACCTTCAAATCAATACAATATTTTGTGACAGTCAGAGTGCCATCTTCCTTACAAAAGATCAAATGTTTCATGAGAGAATAAAACACATTGATGTTCGGTGTCATTTTGTTCGTGATATTATTGCTCATGGTGATATTTTTGTGAGAAAAATTAGTACTCATGAAAATCCTGTAGATATAATGACTAAGTCACTTCCTATAACCAAGTTTGAGCATTGCTTAGACTTGATTGGTGTTCATTGTTGAAGTTAAACCCCTTAAGGGGTTTTATGGAAGAGGTGAAGAACTTGTTCGTTGAGAGTTCGCGATGAAAAACTTGTTCATTGAGAATTCGTGTCAAGGTGCAGATTGTTAGAATTAAGTGACTCGAATCCTTATTTAAATAAAATACAGTGGTAAAATAAAATAAAAGTAAAATCCCTATAGAACTATACTTCTTTTATTTTATTTTAGAATAAGGTTTTTTAAACCTATTAAACTCCATCTATTTGATATTGATTAGAATAAGGTGTTTCAATCTTACTACACTCCTATTAGAATATGGTTTTACAAGCCTATAAATAGACATAGTCTACTCCTCTTGTAATCATTCGAATTCGATATAGTGAATTTTCTTCTCCTCTGCCCGTGGTTTTTTCCCAAAAGGGTTTCCATGTAAAAATATGTGTGTTCTTTATTTTTATTTCTCTTTTCTTTGTGATATATTGTCATTACCGATATTCTATTTCTTTTCAATTGGTTTTGCTTGATGTATTAGAAGTTGTTTAGTGATACATGCACGAATGAAATAAAAATTTTTAAATTTAATTCATTAAAGCAATCAATTTTTAAGTTTGGAAAATATTTACTTCTATTAATTAATTTATAAAACTAAATTTAAGTATTTATTACAAATAAAAGCGTTTATATGCAAATTACTAAATTGTTAAGCCCTCAAATGTACAAGAAGTGTAAAAATATAGTATGCATAAATAACCAATATAACAACTTAAATTATGCAAAATCATTGTTTTTATGTACATTTATAGTTTTTTTTTTTTCAGTCTATATGGTTTTACCCTTTATAAATATATAATTTTTTAAAAAATAAATTATTATTTTTTCATATTTTAAATAAAAAACAAAAAAATTATGAAAAAATAAAAAAATAAAAACTCTTTCAAATTCAAAAAATACAAATAAAAATAATTTTAAAACTATAAACAAAAATTTCAAATTTCAATGTTATCTAAAGTGGATCAGATTGGCTAGTTAGAATGGGAACCAATTGGGATATCAATTCGGTGAGAGGTAAAAAAATCAGTTGAGCTGCAAACAGGTACAAATTGGTTGAATTAAGCTAAAAAAAATTATTAAACTTACAGTTGAACCGATTTTGAGCTAGTCTGACCAATTGGTTCCCAGAATGATCGATTCGATTAGCTCAAAGCAAATAAATTATTAAAAAATTATAAAAATAGGTTCAACTACCAATTCAATTTATTTTTTAACCAGTCCAACCAGTTTGTATCGGTTCACAGGTCTATCGGTTTTTAAAACTTTTAAACTTTTTTATCCCTCAACATATACAATTTTTTTTGTTACTTTGATTCATACCCTTCAAAAGCACGTAATTCTTTTAAATAAATAGAAATTAATTTTTTCTTATTTTAAACAAAAATATAAAATTTGAAAAACTATAATTTTTTTAAAAATATAAAAAAACTCTTTAAAATTCAAAAAAATTTTAAAACTATTTTAGAAATATAAAAAATTTAAAATTCAATATTATCTAAACTAGATTGGACTGATTGGATCAAGAGCCAGTTAGGGTATCAATTCGGTGAGAGGTAAAAAACTGGTTGACCTGCAAGTCGGTACAGATTAGTTGAACCGGGCTAAAAAACTAGTTGAACTGGCAGTTGAACCAATTTTTATAAGTTTTTAATATTTTTAAATTTTTATTTTTTAATAATTTATTTACTTTAAACTAGTTGGCCGATTGTTCTGGGAACAATAGGTCAGACTAGTTTGAAATTGGTTTAATTGTTAGTTCCATCAATTTTTTAGCTCGGTTCAACCAATTTGTACTGGTTCACAAGTCAACCATTTTTTTACCTCTCATCGAATCGATACCCCAACTATTTCCTGATCTGACTGGCCAATTTAGTCCAATTTAGATATCATTAAATCTTGGATATTTTATATTTTAAAGTCATTTTTATATTTTATTTTTCATAATTTTTAATCCTTTAAAATTATAATTTTTTTAATTTTTATGTTTTTATTTAAAATATGAAAATTTTAATTTTAAAAATTTTTAAGTACTTTTAAAGGGTAAGGATCAAATTGACAAAAAAATTGTAAATATGAAAGGCTTAAAAAGTTATTTTGCCTTTGACACCATTAACTTTAATGGCAAAATTAGGCGAGGGACCAAGATTTTTATATGAAAAAATATAGGACCTAATGTCTCAAAATTAAAGTATAAGGATTAAATTTTAAATTTTAAAAGAATACAGAGACCTTTAGCATATTTGAACCCATAATAAACCGATGTTTAAAGAAAAAAATTTGATGTGTCAAAATTTTAAAGACGAGGCAGGGAGGCGGGGCACAATGCAAAGGCAATGGATTTTCGTTTCTTTCCTTTATTTGGATAGACTTAATAAATTAAGGGAAATTGAGTATCCCATTTTTTTTAGTTGTCTTAAAAGTCAATTTAATTTGGGGGCAAAGCTAGGAAAAAGGAAGAAAAATGTTTTATAGTTAAGTCACATATTTATATTATAGAGTATGTCACATTGTATTATAGGTTATGTCACATCAAACTATATTTAAACATCAAACCATTAATTAGGTCACATTGTATTATTTTTAAGGAGAGAATGTATATTCGAATTTTAAAGATAACATTGTCAAAAGTACAATTATAAACCTCAAACATACACTATAAAACGGACATATATCCATCATATCTTGGATATATGAGAAATGAGCAATGAAACGAAGTAGTTGGATTGGAACATAGAAAGCGAAAGTCCTAGAGAGTGGATTTGTTTTGGCAGAGATGTTTCCCAATAATTTCAGCCATCATTTCCAGTGGCTTAACGTTGACATGGGAAACAACATCAGCAAGTTTCTCGTCTCCTTCATACTCTATAGTTGACCTCACAATACATGATTCCGAATCTTTCTCCACTATCTCTAACTGAATACGAACCACATCGAATCCAAGATCTTTGTATCCTCCTTCAAGCACTTCTGTTTCTTTAACTCGATTTTCATCATCAATCTTTGTGAATCTTTCTTTCATGTAACCCCTTCCAGGGCTTCCTACAATGAAATTCACATTTTATTGCAAAATAGAATCCCTTATTATTTCTAAACAAAAACTATCAATATATCAAGTACGTGCCTGGTGGGAGTGTGAGTTTGGCAATGGTTCCAACGCCTCCATCACCTTCTAGGAATTCTACCCTTCCAAGAACCTCCGGTGCTAGTTTATCCACAAGCCTCCCCAGCTCCAGACCACGGTATACATCCCATATTAAAGCTGCCGGAACACCAACCGGAGTATCCTGTGAGACATGGCCCTGCATCTTTCTCTTTTTTTCTGATTATAAGCTTGTGAGTTTTGATACCTTCCCTTCCCCGATCTTTTATATATAGTTGTAAGTTGCAAAACGATCGAACAATAAAGATATTGGTTTTGTCGCCTGCCTTTCTCAAACAGGGTCGGCCCTTCAGTTTGGAAGTTCCTAAGTGGGAATCTCTACTACTATTTGTCTAAGGAAATGAAGCTTTTCTTAGCCGACTGCCTAATTTTGTACATATCCAATAACTCTATATTTTTTTTAATCTTTGAATTAAATATGGGTAAATTTGTAATTATATTATGTTTTACAATTTGAATGTGCCAAAGTTGGCTTTAAGGGTATAACTATTATCCATGTGTTCACATTCCTAAAATTAGTTAGGGTCAAATTTTCATTTTACCAAAAAAAAAATATATATTAAGATTTTTTGAGATAAATTTCATGAAAAATAAATTATAAATTTTAAGACGAAATATATTTTAATTACTCTTTCAAATAAAAAGATATATATATTTTTTAAGATTACAACACAATTAAACTACATACACCAATATAGATCTTAAACTAATATAAATATGGATCCCAAATCGATAAAATCCAACTATTGCAATATAATAAAGTATAAATATAAATATATGTTATTAAATTATTATAGCACAAATGAATTAAAAATTGAAAAAATCTAAATGAAGCCGATTAATATGCCTAAAACATCAGCACATAATCAAATTTACCAATAATGCACATTATCAAGCCTACTAAAGATACCAAAACGTACCTAACTTAGTTCACGGTACCAACTCATTATACATCTATTAAGAATCAAATGCATGCCTTAACTCGTTATAATTTTAATGCCTTAGCTACTCCATAATTTTTAGTATTTTGTTTTTGTGTTCTTCTCTTGGGTTTGGGTAATCATGGTTTTCATATCTATCTCTCTCGGGTAACAAGTTTTAGGTTTGATTTAGTTGGGTTTGTGAAGGTTGTGATTTTGGGAATGAATTTTGACTAACTTATGGAGTTTTCCGATTTAGTTGAGGGATGTGAGGTTTGATGTTTATGGGTTAGCTGATAGGGGTGAAGTCAGAAAAATTTTTTAGAGGGCTGAAATTAAATTGTAATTTTTAATAGCTTATATTTTTATAATTTTTAAAAGACTAAATCAAAATTTGATCATTTTTAGAGGAGGTCAAAGTACAATTTTACCTTTACTAGTTAAAATTTTAAAATTTTACAATTTTTAAAATACATAAATAGATAATTTTCTATTTTAAGGGACCGAGGCCTGCCAAATAGGCCACTGCTGATGCTAATAATGGAGTTGTGATGATGGTGAAGAACAGAGAAACAAAATAATAAAAATTCAGTGGACTCAACAGGTAAATTCTTACTTAACACTAGATTCATGCATACATACGAATGTGTTGATTTTTGGATCAATCAAAGTAGTAACATCAGTATGAAAGATTGAAAATGTACCGTTAATAACATCTAGAGCTGAAGCTTTCTCTTGTGCATGGATTGTGTAAGCTCTAGCTAGTGCTCGTGCCTCAGATCTCACAGTAGAGTCCTTTGTTCCAATACGGCTATTGCTCGCATTTTTAGGGTTTCGAGGTGGTCTACCTCTTGCGACAGTGTTGCTCGGTCGAGCAGTCTGAGCCTTTTCTTTCTCTGACCTCTCTAGATAGTCTTTGAGATAATGCTCAAATGAACAACATCTGAAACATGACCTATTTTTCAATCTGCACTCACCGAATTGTCGTCTATTTCATTATTGGCAATCAGGCTAATTGTCCCTGACACTACCCACACTCGCTACAGACGTAGCCTGAGGTTTTGGACTCGTATGTTGTTTACCTCTATAGCTACTGGAATATTCCACTAAAGCTATCAAATAGTTATAATGTTCTTTTGATTTCTTTGATGATGACTGATATGACTTCCCAGTTGATCGCTTTCTCGAATCTCTAGCTTTATAATCAGCTTTTCTCTTTTCTTTTCTAAACTCTTCAGCTTTATGCGCTCAGTCATATAAAATGACAAATTCTTTCAATTCAAGTATCCCGACTAAAAGTTTTGTGTCTTCATTTAACCCGCTTTCAAACCGTTTACACATGTCAACTTCAGTTGGTATACACTCCCGGGCATACTTGCTCAGTCTAACAAATTCCCTCTCATGCTCGGACACTGTCATTCGACCCTGTTTAAGCTCAAGAAACTCTTTGCATTTTTTATCAAGAAATCTCTGACTTATATTCTTTTTTCAAAACTCGGTTTGAAAGAATTCTCAATCTATATGCTCTCTTGGCACTACTGAAACCAAAATATTCCACCACTGATAAGCTGAGTCTTTCAGTAAAGATGCAACACATTTTATGCACTCTATCGATGTACAAAACAACTCATCGAAAACCTTGATAGTATTTTCTAACCAGAACTTGGCTTTCTCTAGGTCATCTTCAACTGTAGCTCTAAATTCTTCAGCCCCATATTTACGAATTTTATCAACTGGCAGCTTACAAACTCGTATTGGTTCCATACACTGAGGAACTACGGGAATCGGTTGGGAAACAGGTGGGGTGGAGGCCTTTAAGCCATTTGGTTCATTCGTACGAACTCGAAAAATCATTCGTTCATCATATGAAAGAAGGCTTCTTTAGTCTCTCCTCCCTGGCCCTCAGATACGGGCCTAGTGCCACTCGACGCTGCTCCGTGAATGGAGGCTTGTACGTTACTTTCAACTTCATCGAAGTTAGCTCAGTTGGATGTCATTTCTATATGGAAGCATAGTTCAAAACATGTCAAGAGTTATCATACTATCACAGGTTATATAATGGCATTTATTTCTAGACTCATACACGCTACGTTTAGTCTGAGGATCGACTAAACCATAACTCTGATAGCACTAAATGTAACACCCTTAACTCGTATCCATCGCCAAAATAGGGTTACAAAGAATTACTAGTAAAAACGTAACTTAAAACATTTCATTACCAAATATTTCATAAATCAATGCATAATTCATTCAAACACATGCTTATTGTCCCTTATTTAATCCCTCGAGGCCTTAGAAACACTATAGAATCGATTCAGGACTGAATCAGAAACATTTAGAACTTCATGGAAAAAGATAGAAAATTTCACACTGCAGGGACACACGGCCGTATGACTCACACGGTTAAGTCACACGCCCGTGTCTCAGGTCGCATCGACATTTAAAATAGGGACACACGGTCGTGTCCTAGCCTGTATCTGTGCCCGTGTAACTCTCTGACTTGGGTCACATGGCCAAGCCACTTTCCCATGTACGAAGCCGTTTAACTTTCAAAAAACCACCTTTAAAACCTACAGGGGACACACGGCCGTGTCGCATGGTTGTGTGTCACACACGGCTGAGACACATGCCCGTGTCTTAGGCCATGTGAACAAGAAATAGGTCATTTTCAAGCCATTTTCAAGCCATTTCTTTCACCCAAATCAAGCTCACACCTACAAGCCATTTGCACATAAAATCAAGCTTCAAGACATACCTAAAACATGCATGATAGGACTAATTCAATATGGTATCTATCTATACAACCAATATGCCAAAAAGCACCTCAATCGCAAGTCATCAAATCAACCAAAACATAAACACATTTGGAATAAATCAACCATACACAACTACTTATTTCCACACCATGTCATAGCATAATTTATCATGTACCAAAACACAACCAAACATACCAAATTGGTCATCCAACATATACTTTTACTTGATTATTTTAAAACCAACCATTTAAGCACCAAAATGTCAAAAGTTTAACAACCATATTACCACATAAATACATGCCAAACATAACCACTAGATCATTAATATAAGTCCACCTATACATGCCATTATAACCATAACCAAAACATCAAAAGCTATCAATATAGCCGCTAGATAGTGTTATAGGTCTCCGACGAGCTTCCGATTATCTATAAAACATGGGAAATGAAACTATGTAAGCATATAATGCTTAGTAAATTCGTATAACATAAAACACAACTTACCACTTCATTTCATAACATTAAAATTTAACATGGCAGAATCCAACTTTTAGCTTGGCACAAGTCTAAGCACCAACACAAACATGTTAGCATACTTGAACATAATTTATATGAATTTAACATGGATAACCATTATATTTGAGCGTGATTCAATTGGATTTATCATCCATCATAACATAACATGTTTTCCATGTAGCTCACCATTTCAATGTATTCCATACATACATGTCTTGGTTCATATTGAACACCTACCATTTCCTTTCAAATTCATGCCCGTTGAACCATTTAAAATATCATTGGATATGCGAGATAGCTTACACGAAGTGTGCTAAACATATAATCATAATCTTTCCTTCCTTTTACATCGTTGCTCACACAAGTTGTAGGTCAAAATGTAAGCTACACGATGCTGCTCACACGAGCTATGGAGTATCCGCAACACATGCTGGACCTCAGTCATCGATAGGATATTCAAAACCACCACCCGAAACATAGAAACCCTAATGACATGTCATTTGTATCTTACGAATTCCTAAGGTTCAAACGGGGCTTGATAGTTGTTGTAACATCGTTGGATTTGCATTAATTATTTACATAACAATCCACAATTTACATATACATCAAAAGATAGCATCAAAACATTATACAATTACACGAACTTACCTCGACGATGAAGGCGTAGAAACGGAGTCGACTAATTTGAAGTTTTTCCCCGATCTAAAGCCGTACGAGGTCTATCTTGATCTAAATATATAAATTTAATCTATTCAATAACCATTCTATTCAATTCAATCTAAATTCATATTTTTGAAAAATTATGCTTTTGCCCCTATTGTTTTGATTTCATTACAATTTAGTCATTAAGCTAGCAATTTGAAATTCATGCAATTTCATCCCTACCCAAGCTAGTCGAATTTTATATAGGTCTATATCAACTCATACAGTTCATTTTTTCATAATTTTCACCATGTATTTTACATATTTTACAAATAAATCCCTATTTGACATTTTCAACAAAATTCACTTTACAAAAGTTGTTTATCTATCAACAAAGATTCATTTTATTCCATCAAATATCAAAAATCACATGAACACATCCATGGCAAAATCCTAACCTTTTAACATTTTTGCAAATTGGTTTCTGGGCTAGCTAGATTAAGCTACAACAACTTCAAAAACATAGAAATCATTAAAAACAAAATGAAAAGTACTTACATGCAAGAGGAAGAGATGACCGAATATCCAAGTTCCTTCAATGGAGTTTTGCTAACCTAATTTTCGGTGGTGTTTTAACTAAAGAAGATGATATCTTCAAATTAGCCTATTTACCTTATTTATTAATTTACAATTATAACCTTATTACAGAACATTAAAATCACTTAATAATATACACATAATTGTCCACCCACTGTCAAAATGGTTTAATTACCAACTAAATCCTTTAACCATTTAATTTCATAGCCATATAGTACCTTTAACTTATAGAACTCTAATTTTGCACATTTAACTATTTAGCTCTTTTCACCAAATTAAACATGCAAACGTCAAAATTTCTTAACGAAATTTTTATACGACACTACTATCATACCGTAGACTTTAAAATAATATTAAAATAAATATTTTCCCGGTAGATTTGTGGTCCTAAAACCACTATTCTGATTTCATTGAAAACGGGCTATTACAGACATGGGCGTATGTCCAGGCCGTGTAACTCAGTGTTTGTGAATTAGGACCACATAGGAAAAGGACGTGAGCATGTGTCAAGCTGTGTGGGACACACAGGCTAGCACACGAATGTATGCCAGACCGTGTTGAGTCACACGGGCCGATTCTCTATGCCATGTGAAACCACACGAGCTTGTGAAATAATATTTAGAATTTTTCGCTCAGGCCAAAGTGTCGTTTGAAATGAATGCATGCCTACTGTAGGGTCTGTACAATTTGATTTAGACTATATAATTTGATATATAATGATCTGACGATTAACAACTTAGGAACGATACATATGTCTGCAATGTTGAACCTAAGCACGTAGAAACTGTCAAAATGTAGTGTGCTATTGTATAATGTATGCGAATTATCCAGGTACGGTCTTTATTCTGTTAAGTTTGCTGGTACGTCTCTACATTACTCTGATAATGAAGAATATATGATATATGATATGTTAGATTGATTTTTACTGATTTTGACTTATAACCGTGCATGTGATTTCATGGCAAATCTGATATGATCTGTTAAGGTTTAATAAGTTTGCCTTATAAAGCATGAACTCCCATGTCTATTGATTCTGTTATTAAATGATAGCATTACTTACATGCTCATCACTCCGATTCTGTATACGTTGCCATGACACATTGCATGGGATTTGGGTTGATGTGAAAGGAGGATGTTTCTAGCAGTTTAATGATCTGCATTATCTGGTGGTTTATCCACAATTCTATTCTGGCAGTTCGACTGTGATATAGTGGTTTGACCACGTATATCTGGTATGGTAGTTTCAATTGTAAATATTCTAATGGCACTGTCCACAATTATCTGTTGGTGTGATCTGACTGGACTAGTTCTGGAGGAACTCTATTTTGGTGTGTAATGGAGTTGGGTAGGATTTTTTTTGATGAATCTGTATTTTGATCTATTTGAGAAATACTACATCTGTATAAACATACACGCTCTGTTCTGCTCTGTTTTGTTCTGCTTTGCTCCATTCAGTTCTGCTCTACTCCGTTTCATTCTATTCTTTTCTGCTCTATTCGATTTTGTTCTGTTTGATTTGTTTGGTTCTACTCTGTTCTGTTTTGCTTTGTTCTGTTGTACTACCTTTGTTGAAATCTTTGTGATACTCCAGATTTGTTTCGTACTAGTTATACAACTGTTATTAAGTTCTTTACGTTACTACGATTTATATATTACACTCTGTTTATTTGTATTTGAGTTGGTTATACGCGGTGCTTGGTAACTCACCCTTTATCTTACCTTTACCTGTTCAGGAAAACATCTGATTTAAGATCAAACGTCGTACGGGAGCTCAGATTGTTTTACACTAAAATAACTACGATTAATTTTTTGGATTTGTAATTTGTTTTGGACTTGCCTAGTTTCTTTTATAATCTCGTCAGTATTTTTCAAGTTTTAAAACGAAACTACAAAACCACCTAAATCGACTAAAATGAATTTATGGTTTTCAAAGTTAAAACTCCGAAAAGAAATCAGTTTTCAATACGTTGGTGTAACTCATCCAGATTCGGCTTAAACTTCTAGGCTGAGTTTGGGGTGTTACAACAGGGACCTTTGGCATATTTGAACCCATAATAAACCAATGTTTAAAGAAAAAAAATTTGATGTGCTAAAATTTTAAAAAGGTAGGGAGGCGAGGCATGATGCGAATGAAGAGATTTTCGTTTCTTTCCTATGTAAATAGTTTTATAAAAATTCATTATAATTATCATTTTCACAGTTTATCTAAACAAAAATTATTAAAATTATTTTATTTTTTCATTAATTTTAATTATTCAAACAAGATAAATGTAATTATTTACTTTTTTTATTCTCCCGATTTTACTTTTGTTTCTTCACAACTTTTAATCTGAACATAGTGTTAAACGTGTGAGAGGATATTTAGTAACGTACCAAAATTGAGAACTAATCACCATATTTAAATAAAAAAAATTGACCCCATAAACAAAATAAAAAAGAAATAGAGCCATAAATTCAATTGATATTATAATGAAGCAGCAAACCTTGGTTCTATAATAAAATCAAAGCATCAATTAAGTCACATTGTATTTTTAAGGAGAGAATGTATATTCGAATTTTGAAGATAACATTGTTAAAAGGGCAACTATGAACCTCAAACATACGCTGTATATCCATCATATCTTGCATATACATGAGAAATGAGCAATGAAATGAAGTAGTTGGATTGGAACATGGAAAGGGAAAGTCCTAGAGAGTGGATTTTTTTTGGCAGAGGTGTTTCCCAATAATTTCAGCCATCATTTCCAATGGCTTAACGTTGACATGGGAAACAACATCAGCAAGCTTCTCGTCTCCTTCATACTCTATAGTTGACCTCACTATACATGATTCCGAATCTTTCTCCACTATCTCTAACCGAATACGAACCACATCGAATCCAAGATCTTTGTATCCTCCTTCAAGCATTTCTGTTTCTTTAACTCGATTTTCATCATCAATCTTTGTGAATCTTTCTTTCATGTAACCCTTTCCAGGGCTTCCTACAATGAAATTCACCTTTTATTGCAAAATAGAATCCCTTATTACTTCTAACCAAAAATTATCAATATATCAAGTACGTGCCTGGTGGAAGTGTGAGTTTGGCAATGGTTCCAACGCCTCCATCACCTTCTAGGAATTCTACCCTTCCAAGAACCTCCGGTGCTAGTTTATCCACAAGCCTCCCCAGTTCCAGACCACGGTATACATCCCATATCAAAGCTGCCGGAACACCAACCGGAGTATCCTGTGAGACATGGCCCTGCATCTTTCTCTTTTTTTATGATTATAAGCTTGTGAGTTTTGATACCTTCCCTTCCCCAATCTTTTATATATAATTGTAAGTTGCAAAACAATCGAACAACAACAAAGGGAACAATAAAGATATTGGTTTGGTCGCCTGCCTTTCTCAAACGGGGTTGGCCCTTCAGTTTGGAAGTTCCTAAGTAACTGGGAATCAATGAAAATATCATGGAAGTGACCATAAGATTTACCGAACCGAATATGGAAAAACCAATCACTTTTTCATGTTTCTTTCCAACTAAGGCTCTTGCATTTAAGCTATTACATTTGGTACTAAACATGAGTTTTTATATGCATGAGAAATATATAGGACATTCTCATTTAAAAGACAATCATTGAGAAGTATGTTACAGAGGGTAGAGATTCCAAGAAAAATACAGTGGCAAGATGAAGAGAACAAATTATTTCAGAGTTTATAAAAGCATAGTTTCCTGGTGTAACAAGCTGCATTAAAAATTTAGGTCCTTCTCAGATGCAAGAATTAGACACCAGATTAAAGCAACTTCTTTGAGTTGGTTCTTGTACATATCTATAAAAATGACACATATTTGTTAACAATACTGATACTTTTCCACTTAATTAAAATGAAAAGTCTACAGTTTAACTTCACTTTCATATTAAAACATTTGCAAGACACGTAAGGAAGGTTAAAGAAACTAATATTCAATTATCAAAATCATCACTATTTTTCCAAGTATTGCAAGATTTCATCTAATTCTCGAGTGTCCCTCTCAATATTAGATAAACAGATAACAAAGTATTAATCAAAACAACTGAGTTGTAAAATATATCAACCAAAACTCACATAATTAATCTCAAACAGAGTTCATACAAGTACATAACACTCAGCTGAAAATCAAAATCTTCATTGGGCAGCTAACAATTCAAAGAGGTGCTTTTTTCACCTCAAACTAGAAAATACCTTTTATATTTTCTATTTGTTTTTTTCCCCATTTTTAACCAACCAAATAGAAACTGAAGTTGCAATAAAATGCACCAGAAAAAAAAAACACCCACCTTGTTCACATGATCCAAACACCAAATTCCTAAATAAAATAGTCCCACCTACAAAGATAGGAAAATTCAAACCTAAATTTAAAAAACGAAAAAAAAAAAAAGAAAAGATTAACTAACCTTCTGGTTCTCTAGGCTTTCTGTGTATTGCTTTAGTGTATGAAAGCTACCAAATCCAAGATCATGAAGAAACAGAAAATTTGCCTATGATGGAGTCCTTTTACGAGATGAGTGGAGGTGAGAGAGTGAATAAAGTGAGAGGTTTTGTCTTCCACTCCTTCTTGCCTAATGGGATAAAGCCTTCTTTTTCAGTTGACTAACTTAACATTTTCCGTTGACTCAAAATATTTTACTGAACCAAGCCCCCTAAAATTCCAAAAATCTTTATGGAAAAGTGCCATAGAGTGTTAAAAATACAGCCTTTTAAAAAAATTATGGGATCAAGTTGAAATAGAGAAAATGTAAATGCTTTTAGTTGAAAACATTTTTAGCAAATGGTCGTTGAACCCCCCTTAACGACTTTTTTTTTCTATATAAACCTTATTTTCTTTTTTCTTTTTTACAATTCAATCTCAACTTTCTCTCCTCTCTCATATTTTTAAATCTCTCTCGAATTTCTCTCAAATCTCTCTTGAATTTCTCTCAATTTCTTTTAATTTCTCACTTAAATTTTATTCTTCTCTCAACTCTCTTTTATTTATTAAAATTGTATTAAGGTTTTTTCAAAATTAATTTTTTGAAATTGTAATTACCTAAGGTGATTTAAGATAATTAAATTAAGGATTTAAATGGTAAAAGTATCATTTCAATACAAGATGGAGGGTTAAAGTATTGTTTTTCTTTTGTAAATTTAATAACTCCAAAGACATTCATTTTATTTCAATTCATAACCTTGGTTGAGGAGGGAATTTTGGTTTGGTGGTTGGGCTAGTTAGCGCCAGTTATCTACATAGTTATGCTTTACAAATGTTTCTTTCAAATGAAACTAGATAGTTAGATGATGGTGGTGTTAATCATTATGCTTAATATTTTATAATGTTAACTAATGGGTTTAGGGTGTGTGTGACTTTTGGTTGGGTGGTCGATTGTAAACATGGGAAATTGGTCAATGATTGTTCCCACTAACATTTAGATATTGTCATATAATTTAAATTAAAATGGATTTTCTTGGGAAAAAGGGATGGGACGGTGAGAAAGAAAAAAGAGAGAGGAAACTGAAGTTGTGAATGGTTGTGGCTGGACGAAAGATAGAAAGAGAAAAAGACTTAAACGTTTTGATTTTCTTTCCTTATGCTCATCGTTGCTAACTGTTTGAAGAAAGAGAAGTGGGTGGTTAAACTGTTTCATGGTCAAACTGGGCTCATTAGGAGCTGATTTTAGGAAGAAAAATAGGTAAATTCCTCAACTCGTCTTTGCCTCTAGACCACTGGTGGGAATGGGACTTTGGAGAGGTTGGTTTTAAACTTGACCGAAGGTCCCTCTTGCAGCTGAGTTCTTGCATGTCCAAGACTAATAAATTCATGAAGTGTTCTAGTAGAAATACAGGGCTGCGGAATGTGTTTTCTTTTGTTTTAACAAGGAAATGGTTGTGTACAGCTAAGGGAGAAGCTGGAAGCAGCAGTAAGAAGGGAAAGGCACGGCTTCAGAGTAGTTTCAGTTGGATTTTCTGGTGAGATTCTCACAGTCACGCCCTTGTTCTTTTCTCTTCTTTTCCTTACTGTTCTGTCAAATGGTGAAATTGGTAAGGCTGGTAGGAGATGGAAGTTGAACGGTTGTTGTATGCAGATAGCATACATGCTAATAATGTTTTTATTTTCTACTTAATACCTAGTTGATTATGAGTTAACATGAATGTTCGGTTGAACATATACCTTGAATTATGTTCAAAAATTTTAATTGATTAGTTGTACTCTTCTTTTTGCTTTTGAATATTCGAAATATTGAAGGTGAAAAGCTGGAAATTTTCATGTTGAAATGTTGTCCAAATGCTGGAAATTTAGCATGCATATTGTTTTGTTTAAATGCTTTGACCTGCTGTTGTAAATGAAGGAAAGTGTGATTGTTGATTATTAAATTTAACTGTTGATCGGAAGTGTTTAATGCTGCCCAAATGCTGAAAATTCAACATACAAATCCCTTTGATTTAAATGCCATTAAGTGCTGTTTTAAATGAAGGGAACTTCGGTTAAATGTTGTCTTTTTTTTTTTTTTTTTTTAATTTGGCTACTCATTGTAAGGGTTAAATGTTGACCGAATGTTGGAAAAATGAGCTGTTGTTTATTGATTTTAATACTATGTATTGTTACTCTTTGTTGCTGTCTAAATTAAAGGGAAATCTATGATTTAAATGCTATAAGTTGCTGCTGTTTCTGCTGTTGAATGCTGGATTCAATTTGTTCGAATGCTAGATTTTCAACATTTCATCCTCGGGATTAATGTTTAACATTTAGGCTGTTAATGTGCCTTAATCTCTTGCATTATCAATGCATTTAAGTAGTTCAAAGACAGACATATTAATTATGATTTCTTGCCGGTTAAGTGCTTGCATACTTGATGTAATAACCTGTCCAATTTGATGTTATACATAATAATGTTGTATAAACAGGGCAGTCCATTTTGTACAAAATGGGGTGGTCTGAATAAATGTATTAAAATGTTGTTCAAAAATTACATGTTTAATTATTGTCTGTAAATAAATATTAAATCTGCTATTTCTAAGAATAAATATTGAGTTGTTGTTCAGAAGTGTGTAACTAGGAAACTACCAAATTAATGCATTAAATAGTTAATCGAATTATATGCTTGGTTGTTGTCTTAACGGTTAGAATTTGTATTTTTATGTCATTCAAATCTGGTTTATTGTTATGAGTTGAGTATGCAGTTGGTATGTTTGTGAGGTTGAGAATGTGATTTGAGTTGCTAGAAATGAAATGGCCATAAATTGAATAGAATGGTAGGAATTGTTATAAGTGTAATACCCAATTTTAGCCCGGGCTCACATATGGATACATAATTTTCAAGGATATGCAATCTTAGATATGATATATGCAATCTTAGATATGGTATGTAATCTTAGAAGATATGATTTTGTAATCTTAGATATTTAATTTGTAGATACATTTTAATCTTCGCCGTTGATGTAATTGATCGGTACCGTTGGATTTGGGGAGACTCAACTATAAATAGAGGCCTCTCCCTTCATTGTAAAAAAAAAAAAAAGAAAAGGGGGGAGAATGAATAAAAAAGGGGAGAACGATTGGCAATTTTTTTAAAGGTGGCTTACTGTTTTTTTCTTTTTCGATTATTTTTTACTTATCTACGATTTTAAAAAGGGAGGAGGTGATACCACTGCGAATTTTTTTTTATTTAGCCCTAATAAAGTGACGCGTTTAGAGGAGAAGGGAAAATTTCCCTTCCAGCCCCTCTATTAATTTGCGCGTTCAATTTAGTCCTTTGATTTTTACTATTTGCGAATTTTACCCATTTTTTTAAACTGCAATTCAATTTAGTTTTTTTTATTCTCATTATTTTTTTTATTATCAATTAATAATATTTGTTCCTTATATTATTTTTTAAAAAACCTATATATATATATATATATATATATATGTATATTTTTTATGTATATACTTATTTCTTTTTTTTGCAACTAATATTTTTCCCATGTTTATGTGTATACATATTTATTTTATTAATTAACTTCGATAATGTAGATATTATTTAATTATTTTAAACCTATATATTTTTATGTGTACATGTATACATTTTTTTCTTTTTTTCTTTTTTTTTTGTTTATTGCCCTCGTTTGTATATTGATTCATGTTTTCTTTTTGGTATTTTTTTAGTTTGACACTTTACATGTTTTATGTACATTAATTCCATACATTTCTATGCCATCCTAATATTTATTACTGCATCGTATATTAAATGTAGCATAACATTACATTTTTTTTTACTCATTTTTTTTTAAATCATACTTTTTCAAAATGGAGATAATGCTGGTATTTATGATTTTCAAGAAAATTGAGCCCTAACGTATTGGGTTCCGATTTTCTTCGTTAATTCTAACAATCGAGCATTCTTCTTTAATCAAAAATAAGAGTTCATATTTGGGAATTCAACACGTTGTGTCCTAACGTATTGGATGTGATGCATTGATTTCTCGAAATGAAGATTTTTCCTAAAAAAATAAAGGAAATATTCCGAGTTTGGGATTTTAAAGGAATTGTGCCCTAACGTATTGGGCCGCGATTTCTTAAATCTTGAATAAATGGATATTCTTTTAATCAAAATAAGAGTTCATTATTGGGAATTCAACATGTTGTGTCCTAACGTATTGGATGTGATGCATTGATTTCTCGAAATGAAGATTTTTCCTAAAAAAAATAATAAAGAAAATAGTCCGAGTTTGGGATTTTAAAGGAATTGTGCCCTAACATATTGGGCCGCAATTTCTTAAATATTGGATAAATGGATATTCTTTTAATTTTTTTCATTATACGAGTATTCTGACCTAATTCATTTTGGAGGAAATTAGAATGTTGTGCCCTAACGTATTTGGTGTGCTTCTCTGAATTGAGAAGGGTCTTAATACGCAACGTTTTAAGTTTTTAAAGATTATATTTTTAAAATTTTCGACCTTAAGACATTAATTAATTAACTAGGTACCAATTTTTGGGCGTAATGAGGGTGCTAATCCTTCCTCATACGTAACCGACTCCCGGACCCGTTTTTCTAAAATTCGTAGGCCAAAGTCGTTTTTTAGGTGATCCAATCACACCTTAATAAAAGATTGGTGGCGACTCCCAATTTTCATTTTTTAAAGTCGACAACCTAAAATTTTGTTTTTCAAAAAAACGGTTTCGCCAGCTTGGCGACTCCACTGGGGAGATTTTTTAAAAAAAAATTAGAGAGTCGAGCCACAAAGTTGATTAATTTTTTTCTTATAGTCGAAAAACAAAATTCGTTTTAAAAATCCTCTTGCATTCATGCTTAATTGATTTAAGTACTGTAAATTATTTTACATTATAAATTTCATGAGTTGAACAATTTTACCCTTTTAAGTGGGAGTGAGAAGCTATGCCTTCGTGAGGTTTTTACCTCCGTGTAGGGTAGTGGATTGCTTTTGGGATACATCCGTACCTATGTCTTCGTGAGATTTCATCTCCATGCAGCCATAGGGAAATGTATTTCCCTAAACTGAACTCGGTTCATATGAGCCTATAATGGGTGAGGATTGAGGAATCTGCTGGCCGGGTACCTTTACTCTAGAAGCCAAACTTCATATAATGAACCTTAAGAATCCACCCTAGGTAGAACTATACTGAACCCTAGTAGACATCCGATTAGGTGTTTTACTGTTTCTTGATTATATTTTATATTATTATATGACACTGACCTTTTGTGTTTTATTTTGTTTGCATGACATGGCATTTCATTTTATCATAAAAGGCGTCAGTTCAGATTCGGTTGCTAGATAGAAAGCTTGACATGGAAAAAGGGTTTCTTGATAAAGTGGAGGACAATGCGGCTGTCCAAACTTGGTCTAAAACAACGCAGCAAGAAAAAGATGATAGCCTGGCCGATGGGTATGTATCGGAATTATGGGATTTTACTCGCATCAGTGTAGCTCAAAACAATTTGCAGGAGTTGAAAGAAATTTGGAATCAATGGAATAATAAGGCTAGGCAGTTATTTTACGACAATTATGGGGACTTGCCTTATTTGCTTGATGTGAAGATAGACAAACATTTGTTTCGAGCCCTCGCCCAGTTTTTGAATCCTGCTTACAGTTGGTTCATGTTTGGGAATGTCGATTTGGTACCTACAATAGAAGAATATGTGGCTTTATTCCGATGTTCAAAGTTTCAAGTGGATAGAGTTTACTCGAGAGCGGTAAATGTGCCAACCTTTTCAAAGAAGCTGATAGGTATAACAGGGATGAGTGAGCAGTGGGTCGCTGCACGAGTTAAGCAAAAGGGGGACAGCAAGTGCATTCCTTAGAAGAGCTAGAAACGGTGCTGCAAAATTGTGAGATCCAGATCAAGCACTTGAAAGCAAACGAAAGTAGTAATAATGAACAGCTCCACCACTTTCAGAGTCAAGTTAGGAGCAGAGATCATCTTATGGAGGAAGCTGTGGTCCAGATTTGAGAAGTAGCTGATTACGTATAGATTTTAGCAGTACAGGCTGATATGCTGAGTATGAAGTATGAATTAGAATCGGATCGGGGGCAAGAATTAGTTTTGTTACTTAGGAAGATCAGAGTTCTGGGTACTAGGGCAAAGTCTTATTTGTAATTCGCTTTATGTAAAGAAATTTGCTTTCTAGTAAAGTTTTCTTATATGGAATTGAATCAAAATTGACGTCTTTTTGTATTCATGCATTGCATTACTTCATATGCATTTAAAAACATTAAAAGATTCTAATTAATTTACATCATTCCTCAGTTAATCTGGAAACCAACCAGCCTACTAAACACCGCTACGATACTCGATTGAAAACTAAGGATATGGATCAAAGGATGGAAATACTAGAACAATCCCAAAAGGAAATGCAGGAGCAGCTTCAAAAGCAAATGAATGAACAAAAAAAATGATAGACAAAATGATGGAATCTCAGGGGAGTATGATGGCTCAGTTAACTCAATGGTTCAACAAAGGAACTGGTAAAGGAAAAGGCTCTGTGCTCAATATTGAAGAAGGAGACAATAAGAGACCTGTCTATCCTCTGGACTTTACCCCCCAACAAGTTGAGATATACCCGCGTAGGTCCTCTGTTACCATTAATCCTTCGGGTGACGTTGCAATGCTAATGAATCTCTAGGCAGGATCAGGCTCTAACCCCGGAGCCAACTTTGTTAAGCCTGCTATCCCTGATTTTGATGAGACGGCTGGAAAAGAGAAAATGAATGATGAATTACCAAAACAGCTAGAGGAAAAGTACAAATGGCTGGAAGTGAAACTTCGAGCGATGGGATGTGCAGAAGGCTATTATGGGATGGATGCTAAAGAATTGAGTCTGGTTCCGGATTTAGTGCTTCCTTACAAATTCAAAATGCCAGAGTTTGAGAAATATAATGGAACCAGTAGCCCCGAAGCTCATATTACCATGTTCTGTAGACGAATGACCGGTTATGTCAATAATGACCAACTCTTGATTCATTGCTTCCAGGATAGCCTCGCAGGGGTAGCATCCAAGTGGTACAATCGATTGAGCCGTACCCAGATTAATTCATGGATAGATCTGGCACAGGCATTCTTAAAATAGTATAGCTATGTGACTGACATGGTACCTGATAGAATTACTCTTCAGAATATGGAGAAGAAGCCTGGTGAAAGTTTTAGGCAATATGCGCAGAGATGGAGGGAGATTACCGTACAAGTTCAGCCATCTCTTCTAGAAAGAGAGATGACGATACTTTTGGTCAACACATTGAAGGCACCATTTATTACACATATGTTAGGAAGTGCTACTAAAAGCTTTTCTGACATAGTTATGAATGGTGAAATGATTAAAAATGCCATAAGAAGCAGAAAGATTGATGCTGGAGGAAATAACAGAAGGTATGCTTCAAAAGAAAAGGGAAATGAGGTGAACAGCGTGAATACGTACGGCAAATTGATTGCTAATCAACAGGGTTCATCAAGACAAGAATTAGGTGTGAAGCCAGGTACTGAAAAACTCCAGTTCACGCCAATTCCAATGTCGTACAAGGAGCTATATCAAAGCTTATTCAAAGCGCATGTTGTTGCTCCTTTACATGTGAAGCCTCCACAGCCCCCGTATCCCAAATGGTAGGATGCAAGTGCATGATGTGATTATCATGCAGGAATTACGGGGCATTCTATAGATAATTGCATTACTTTCAAAAAGCTAGTTGAAAAATTCATCAACATGGGTATTGTCAAATTTGATGGCTTATCAAGTGCAGAAAACCCACTACCCAATCATGATTGAATGCAATATATGTAGGGGTGTTGAGAAGTGTTCACGATGAAACAACTGAAGAAGGGACCTTGTCAGATATTCGCCCTTATAAACTTGGAAGTGTTCTAAATAATCGGATCGTAGAAGAAAATTTCTGTAGTATTTAGAGATTACTCAGAGTAATGTTCAAAACACACTTGTTGCCTTCAGCCTAGAGGCAATAAGAATTCCTTTATGAAATAGGCTCATGTCTGAACGTCGTTATTCTAATGAAATATATCTTTACATTCATTTTTGAGCAAGTATTCTTTCATTCTTTTCGAATAATTATTCTTTCATTCTTTTGAATTTTCTTCCATATCATTTTTTTCATTCATAATCATATTGGACAAATGATTATTTATACATTCTTTTGTATATTCTTTGGTACCTACTATGGGTCCCCAGATATCAATGACATGAGTGATGCTGCTACGGACTTAGAAGTTCCTTTTGAGTGGGATCTGTGTTTAGAGGGATCTCATGACTTTAAAGATGACATAGATTGTAGCCTATTTTCAGACTTGTTGAGGATGGTAGAACAGGAATGAAATCTTACTTCATGAGGGGACAATGGAGATTGTGGCCTGAAGGGAACGTGCATAACCGAAAAAATGAAGCAGGACCTTGTTGAGTTATTTCAAAGAGTTCAAAGATGTCTTCATATGGTCATATCAGGATATGCTTGAGTAAGCACTGACATTGTAGTCTGAACAACAATGCAATATCAAAAATTTTACAGTATGTTCAAGATTAACATCATGAATGATGCATTTAGAATTCTTAGCCAGGACAATGCCTTCTTCTTTGGCTCATCATGGTTTAGCCCGTCGAAGTCAAGTTGCCATTTCTCCGTTGTTGGATTTCATATTGAAGAGGAAGATCCAAAGTTTTTATCATAGTTAAATTTTACCACAAAAGGCTCTATGAAAGAAATTTGATCACAAAGAAGATCTTACATTGGTTCTGATCAAAAGGGATAACGAGGACTTGTCTAATCCTATCAGTTCAGATTCAAAAAAAACAAAACAAAACAAAAAAAACAAAAAAAAATGAAAGTGAAAGAAAAGAAAGAAAAATGGAGAGACCAAAGTGAAAACCCGTAAAGGGCACTTTGAGACCAAAGGGGATTTGAGTTGAAAACCCAAAAAGGGCGGCTCAAATATTGATCAGAATGGGGCACGAGGTGATTAGAGCAACTCAAAGTTTAACCAGATTGGGGCATGTGGTGATCTTGTTATACCTGAATTATCAGGAAAAGGTAGGCAACATCTTGGGGTATTGGCAGAGTACTGTGGATCTCCTAAACACATGTCAAACTCAGAAGGATCTTTACAAAGTTTGTACAGAAAAGTTCAAGCTGCGATATCTGGGGCACCCAATATTCATACTAAATTTGTTATTCTTGGAATACTTCATTCTTTTCCAAGACACGCATTCCCAATTAATCTCTTTGTTATTCTTCTTTACTATCTTTGATAATTTATTCATTTCGAGCTATGCTCAGAACTATCTCTATTTCATCCATCGTTTTGTTCTTTTTGCAAGCATGTTGCATTAGAATAATGATCAATGGACTAATAAACTCTCACGAATGAAGTTTTGCATATTACTCTAGAAGTTTCTAAATAATACAGGAGTCTAAAACAGGACTATTGTTTAGAACGCACCAAGTTTAAAGGTTGGAAATCTGAGAAGGAAGAGTCTAAATGAAGACTATCTCTTTGGATTTTGTTGTCAAAAACATTGATCAAACAAAATGACAGGATGTCAGATGGGTGACAAAGTTTAAATCACCAAATAATACGAAAGGGTTTCCTTAGAGAAGAGAATCCTTCATTTGTACGTGATCATTTGATATGACACCCTAGGAATGGTGTAGGAAACCAAAAAGTTTCACATTCTGTATCTTCGAATTGTGATAGCAGAGGATTGAGAAAAGGCCAGATATTTTTACCCTTGGATCACAGTAGAAGAAAGAGGGTACAAATTTTATATCCCAATGGATTAAACTTGGAGGTTCACAGTGGGGGGCAGCCTGGATAAATGTTTCTTCAGAAAAGCCAGTGAAGCAAGAAGGCGTTGTAGCACGTCAGTCACAAAGCCTTAATAAACTTCGAGTAATGACAACCTAAGAGGGATCATTTTCGAAAAAATAAATTTTACATTCATGCAAAATTCACACATGTCTAGCTAGGAGCATTTGATGCATTTTGATCATACCATCCTAATCATTAGGCATAGTTAGGTTCATTATACAGGTCATGTTCCACAGAGAATAGATCAGTGAAAGAGCAGATCTTGCCTTCCTGCATTGACAGTGGAGCAGATCGAAGACGGTGAATCTTATCTTTCCAAGATAGTGGGAAGCAGATTTAAGCCACCAAGCCTTGTCTTCCTCAGCAGCAACGGAGAAGGTTGAAGATTGTAGATCTTATCTCCCTAAGCAGTAGTGGAGCAGATCGAAGATGGTGAATCTTATCTTTCCAAGATAGTGGGAAGCAGATTTAAGCCACCAAGCCTTGTCTCCCTGAGCAGTAGCGGAGAAGGTCGAAGATTGTAGATTTTATCTCCCTAAGCAGTAGTGGAGCAGATCGAAGACGGCGAATCTTATCTTTCCAAGATAGTGGGAAGCAGATTTAAGACCAAGCCTTGTTTCCCTCAGCAGCAGCGGAGAAGGTTGAAGATTGTAGATCTTATCTCCCTAAGCAGTAGTGAAGCAGATCGAAGACGGCGAATCTTATCTTTCCAAGATAGTGGGAAGCAGATTTAAGCCACCAAGCCTTGTCTCCCTGAGCAACAGCGGAGAAGGTTGAAGATTGTAAATCTTATCTCCCTAAGCAGTAGTGGAGCAGATCGAAGACGGTAAATCTTATCTTTCCAAGATAGTGGGAAGCAGATTTAAGCCACCAAGCCTTGTCTCCCTGAGCAGCAGCGGAGAAGGTTGAAGATTGTAGATCTTATCTCCCTAAAATTACAGTGGAGCAGATTAAAGCCGATAGTCCTATCTCCCTGAAGTTACAGTGGAGCGAATTAAAACCTCAGATCTTATCTCTCTGAAGTTGCAGAGAGCAAATCGCATCTAGTCTTATCTCCCTGAAGTTGCAGTGGAGCAGACTAAGTAAGCAAGTCTTATCCTCCTGAAGTTGCAGTGGGGCAGACTAAGATGGCAAGTCTTATCTCCCTGAAGTTGCAGTGGAGCAGATTAAAGCCGATAATCCTATCTCCCTGAAGTTGTATTGGAGCAGATTAAAACCTCAGATCTTATCTCTCTGAAGTTGCAGAGAGCAGATCGCATCTAGTCTTATCTCCCTAAAGTTGCAGTGGAGCAGACTAAGTAAGCAAGTCTTATCCTCCTGAAGTTGCAGTGGGGCAGACTGAAGATGGCAAGTCTTATCTCCCTGAAGTTGTAGTGGAGCAGATTAGAGCTGATAATCCTATCTCCCTGAAGTTGCAGTGGAGCGGATCAAAACCTTGGATCTTATCTCTCTGAAGTTGCAGAGAGCAGATCGCGTCTAGTCTTATTTCCTTGAGTTGCAGTGGAGCAGACTAAGTAAACAAGTCTTATCCTCCTGAAGTTGCAGTGAGGCAGACTAAATAAACAAATCCTGTCTCCCTAAGTTGTAGTGGAGTGGATTAGAGTGATGAATTTTATCTCTCTGAAATTACAGTTAAGCAGATTAAAAGTTACGAGTCACCAATCCTATCTCTCCGACGTTGCGGTGGAATAGATCGAGACACCAATTCCTATACCTCTGGAGATACAGTAGGATGGATGTAGTTGCTTGAAAAAGAAGAGCACCAAGATCCAGCATGACCAGGCAAAAATTGGCCATTTCTAAAGTCTTTGTTCCGTTCCTGTTACACGACAACGACAAAGAGGGGCAGCTGTAATACCCAATTTTAGCCCGGGCTCACATATGGAAACATAATCTTCAAAGATATGCAATCTTAGATATGATATGTAATCTTAGAGATTTAATTTGTAGATACATTTTAATCTTCGCCGTTGATGTAATTGATCGGTACCGTTGGATTTGGGGAGGCTCAACTATAAATAGAGGCCTCTCCCTTCATTGTAAAAAAAAAAAAGAAAAGGGGGGAGAATGAATAAAAAAGGGGAGAACGATTGGCAATTTTTTTAAAGGTGGCTTACTATTTTTTTTCTTTTTCGATTATTTTTTACTTATCTACAATTTTAAAAAAGGGAGGAGGTGATACCACTGCGAATTTTTTTTATTTAGCCCTAATAAAGTGACGCGTTTTAGAGGAGAAGGGAAAATTTCCCTTCTAGCCCCTCTATGTAATTCGCGCGTTCAATTTAGTCCTTTGATTTTTACTATTTGCGAATTTTACCCATTTTTTTAAACTTTCAATTTAGTTTTTTTATTCTCATTTTTTTTATTATCAATTAATAATATTTGTTCCTTATATTATTTTTTAAAAAACCTATATATATATGTATATTTTTTATGTATATACTTATTTCTTTTTTTTGCAACTAATATTTTTCCTATGTTTATGTGTATACATATTTATTTTATTAATTAACTTCGATAATGTAGATATTATTTAATTATTTTAAACCTATATATTTTTATGTGTACATGTATACATATTTTTCTTTTTTTTTTTGTTTATTGCCCTCGTTTGTATATTGATTCATGTTTTCTTTTTGGTATTTGTTTAGTTTGACACTTTACATGTTTTATGTGCATTAATTTCATACATTTCTATGCCATCCTAATATTTATTATTGCATCGTATATTAAATGTAGCATAACATTACATTTTTTTTTACTCATTTTTTTTAAAATCATACTTTTTCAAAATGGAGATAATGCTGGTATTTATGATTTTCAAGAAAATTGAGCCCTAACGTATTGGGTTCCGATTTTCTTTATTAATTCTAACAATCGAGCATTCTTCTTTAATAAAAAATAAGAGTTCATATTTGGGAATTCAACACGTTGTGTCCTAACGTATTGGATGTGACGCATTGATTTCTCGAAATGAAGATTTTTCCTAAAAAATAATAAAGGAAATATTCCGAGTTTGGGATTTTAAAGGAATTGTGCCCTAACGTATTGGGCCGTGATTTCTTAAATCTTGAATAAATGGATATTCTTTTAATCAAAATAAGAGTTCATTATTGGGAATTCAACATGTTGTGTCCTAACGTATTGGATGTGATGCATTGATTTCTCGAAATGAAGATTTTTCCTAAAAAAATAATAAAGGAAATATTCCGAGTTTGAGATTTTAAAGGAATTGTGCCCTAATGTATTGGGCCGCGATTTTTTAAATCTTGGATAAATGGATATTCTTTTAATTTTTTTTCATTATACGAGTATTCTGACCTAATTCATTTTGAAGGAAATTAGAATGTTGTGCCCTAACGTATTTGGTGTGGCATTTTTGCTTCTCTGAATTGAGAAGGGTCTTAATACGCAACGTTTTAAGTTTTCAAAGATTATATTTTTAAAATTTTCGACCTTAAGACATTAATTAATTAACTAGGTACCAATTTTTGGGCGTAATGAGGGTACTAATCCTTCCTCATATGTAACCGACTCCTGGACCCGTTTTTCTAAAATTCGTAGACCAAAGTCGTTTTTTAGGTGATCCAATCACACCTTAATAAAACATTGGTGGCAACTTCCAATTTTCATTTTTTAAAGCCGACAACCTAAAATTTTTGTTTTTCAAAAAAATGGTTTCGACAATAAGGATGATAGTTGATTGAGAAACTTGTAGTGCTTGATAGAATTGCTTGTGCTACTACATTTGAATGTTGTATCTGGGTGCCAATTAAGGCATGAAATTTGATACTGATTAGCTCAATCATGCACTACATGAGCTAGCACTACAAGGCCATGTGACCTATGGTAAGTTGGACTTTTAACCCACACAACCGTGTGACCCATGTTTCTCACATTCGCTTCTTCTTTTGAAAATGTTACAATTTAATCCTTGTTTGTTCTCGGAGCTTTTGTAAGCTAATTTTAGACTCGGTTTTGTTTGCAAAGCGTGATTTATGTGCATGTAAGAGATTATTCAATGTTTAATTGAATTTTGGAGTTACAGGTCAGGAATTTGAAGATGAAGCCGATATGACTACAAATGCAATATGAAATGATTATGTTCGTATAACATAATTTAACATATTAAACTCCTTATGGACCTTTGATTATCTTATTTTGTTTATGTTCTTACATAATTATCTTATTTTGTTTATGTCCTTATATAATTTATGTTATGTTATAATATTAGTTATAGAAATGCCACTGAGTTGATTACTCAGCGTCCGGTTTGTTTTCCATGCGCAGGTTAGGTTCAATCATGTGCACTCATTGTTATTAGCATCCAGCAAATAATCCGGCACTCATCGAGTTGGTGAAACTATTGCTACTTTGGTCGGCATGTACCTATTGCTACTTTGGTTGGCATGTACCTATAGGATTTTATGTTATATAAATAGGCATATATGATAGTTGATAATGTTTTGTACTATGTATACATTTGATCTTGATGTTGCAATGCGAGTATTTAGATGAGGTTTTAATGCTTTGGATGTGAATCAATATATATATATAGTTGGAATACAGGATGCATGAAATGCAATGAATAAATAGGTTATTAGTTGAGATATTTGTATGTTAATCATGATGTGGCTATGGGTTTAAATGTATGATTTGAAATTTTTATGGATCGAATGATATTTGTTGTTCCGACAACGAATATGACATCCTGTTGCTTGGAGCTTGCGATTAGTTCAGGAAATGGGGTGTTACATTAATCCTCTAACTATTTCAAGTTTTCGGGTTAATTGAAAATCGGGTGTTACAGAAACCGATGAGTGTCTTCCCATTGATAATTCTGGGATACCATAATGAGAACTTTCTAACAAAGTAGTGAACCTATTGCACAACTGTGTCATTAGAATCTCGAAGCTTGCTCTTCCGTTCTGACCTCTCGAACTGGAACATATGTTGACCTCCAAGCGCCTTCACCTGTGTTTGCAAACATAGCATATAACTCGAGTATTAGTGATACACTAGTAATATGCGTCTGCACCATTGCCTCAACCCCCTTGCGTCTTTGATATCGAAAGCATCATATTTGACGAGGTTGACCGAAGCACAAAACCGATATTCCAATTATGGTACTTTCATCTAATTGGATCCGACGATTTTTCGCCTAATTCTTCTACGCAGTTTTGACAATTGTATGTTTGGGTTAAAAGCCAATTGCGTTGTGTTATAAAAAAAAAACCCCATTCTCGACGTCATGGACTTCATCATCGTAATAAACAATAACATTAATTTGTTCACTCATTTTCAACTAAATAACATGTTCCACATGTTCAAAACAAAAACATTATGCAAAAAAATAATGTTGTAATTGTATATGAACAACAAAAATAGATCCTTACTTAATGCAAATTGCGTGGTTGCTTCAAATTATGCCTTATAAAACGTCTTGCCAACTTCCTCTTCTTCTTGCAATTTTGTTTGCTCGAAATTGCTTTATGCCACTCAATGCTAAAAACCATCCTTTTATAAAGCCGGGGTGAGTGGAAGTTTGCATGCGCTGAAAGAGTTAGAGGGAAAACGCACCACATAGGACGTGTTTTCAGTGCATTTCCAGAGATTTGATCAACCTTAACCACCCGTAAAAAATCTGATCAACCTCAACCACCCGTAAAAAATGCACTGAAAGTTCGAAAAAAATGCACCGAAAAATCTGATTGACCTCAACCTCCTGTAAAAAAAAATCTGATCAAAACTCAGTTGCATTCGTAAAAATAGAAAAAAAATTACAAACTAGGAGTTAATTGAATCGGGGAGTTCGATTTTAGATTATGAATTGAATTAAATGTTACAATTCGAATATGCGATTGGTGTAAATACAATTGTTGTAAATATCAAATTAAATAATTATTAACTTTACATCTCAAAAAATTATTAAAAATCTAAAGAATATATAAAAAAAACTTTAAAAATATACAAAACCCTAAACCACTAGAACCTACAAACTTTAACCCTCTTTAAAAAAATTAAAACCCTAACCCTAAAAAATCAAACAAGAAGGAACACACTTTCAACTGGAAGCATTTTCCTACAAATCCGCTAAAAATGCTTCTAATTGGAAGCGTTTTTGTTATTTCGGCCTACTCCAATACTTTAAAAAAATTAATTTGGTAATTTTTAAAAAAAATATTATTTTTGAGAAATTCAATCATAAATATGATTATTTACCATTATTATTTTATTTAAAATGTTTTCTCTCACTTATATATAACTTATTTATACTATTATTTAAACTCTTAATTGATTGATTAATGTTAAAAGTCAATCAAACACCAATTGATTAAAAAAATTATGAAAATATTATTCTGTATTTTAAAAATTTATATTATTTAAAAGTATCTTAATATTTTATTTTTTATAAAAATAAATCAATAAAAAATTACAGATTTAAACCCATGCTATTTATATAAATAAATCCTTTTCTTTTAATCTAATATTTACATTTAATTATATTATAATTTTTTATCACCTCTATATACTGATATATTATTAACTAAATTTAAATTATTCATGATCTCTATATTCTAATTACGTTTTTGACTTTTCCGTATTTTCTCCTTATTCCTTTTTCTTTTCAGTTAACATTTGAGTCTGGACGCAGTAGTACACGTGTTATAAAGATATTCAACTTGCCACGTTCTCTTGAAGCTCATATGTAGTATTTTCCCACTGCAACTTCTACTTTCCTCCACTTTCTCGCCTTCCAAACAGATCTCCCTCCCAAAAATGTCAAATCTTTCTTCAAAACCCTACCAAATCGGCTACGCTTTAACTCCGAAAAAGGAGCAAACTTTCATCGTACCGTCCCTCCTTTCTTACGCCTCCCAGAATGGCGTTGTTTTAACCAAAATCGACCCCACCAAACCTTTGATCCAACAAGGACCCTTCGATTGCATCCTCCACAAATTGTACGACTCCGACTGGAAACAAAATCTTCAAGACTTCGCTTCCCGAAACCCTAACATCCCGATCATCGCCTCTCCAGAGTCCATTGACATCCTCCGAAACAGAATCTCAATGCTCGAAACTGTTTCGAAACTAAAAATAAACAACACCGGAGTCCCCAAACAAATCACCATTACCGAAGTTACGGGTTTGGAAAATTTGAAACTCAACTTTCCGTTAATCGCGAAGCCGTTAGACGCGGACGGCAGTGAGACGTCGCACAAACTGCACCTCATCTTCGACAAAGATGGGTTAAATAACTTAACGGCGCCGTTAGTTTTGCAGGAGTTCGTTAATCACGGCGGCGTCGTCTTTAAAGTCTACGTGGCCGGCAAATATTTCCGGTGCGTGAAACGGAAGTCGTTACCCGATATTTCGGAGGAGAAACTGGTAAATTTGAAAGGTTCACTGCCGTTTTCGCAGGTCTCGAATTTGGCAGCGGCAGGGGGAGGGGAAGGTTGTAAATTTGAAAAGACGGAAATGCCCCCGGAGAGTTTAGTGAAGGAGTTGGTGGAAGGGTTAAAGGAGGAATTGAGGTTAAATTTGTTTAATTTCGATGTGATTAGGGATGGGAAAAACAAGGAGAATTACCTAGTCATCGATATCAATTATTTTCCGGGGTATGCCAAAATGCCGGATTTTGAGTCTGTCATTACGGATTTTTTACGTGATGCTGTGCACAAGGACATAAACTGCGGGGATAATTGAGGATTGGAGATGCCAAATATAGGTACTTTCTGAATATTTCCAGGTTTTAATAACCTCACATATTGGCATGCTTTGTATCATCATAGACTCATACTTGTTTCCTATATCAAATGTGGGTTTGCTTTGTTCTTGTTTGCTGCAAATTTTGCTCAAATTCTTAAGTAGAGGAACTCAAACTAGTTGTACTTGCCTATGTTATTAGAATACAAATATGGGTGATCAAACATAGGGAATCTGGGTGTGAATACAAAGTTTGATTTAGTGGGCTGCCTTGGAGTTTGATAATGGGAGGAGAATAATTCATCATCCAAGCATGCTTTTGCTTTTGCTTTTGCTAGGGATGGACATGAGATAAGTGATATGAACTAGGATTTGAAAGGAATATCGATGGTGGAAAGACCCAATTTAGTTTGGTTTCTGTCACTTGTTAGCTGAAGTTCCTTTGTCCCATATTCTTCTATTATGTCATACTTAAGCTGTTTTATTCACTTAATTACCATTTTGCCTTACCAATCATGTTTTGACACAATTTAGTCCTTAATCCTTAATCATTACACTTTTCATAATTATTTATTTCAAATAATCACCATTTTGTCCTTTTAACTTTTTCTATACTACCATGTATGATTTATTCTTTCTTTTGGCAAACTTTCACCTCTAGTCCCTCCTCCTTTTTCTTTTAATTCAATTTAATCATTCTAACCTTAATTTTCTCAATTTAGCTCCAATACTTTTCACTCTCTTACAATCTAGTTCATACCCCAGATTTATTTCTCTCAATATATAGACTTTTCCAAACTTTTTCAGTATCTGACTTCACTTTCTTATAGCACTGAAAATTTTCAAATTTCGACTTTCTCAAATTATAACTAATTCACTATTTATTTATCATTGTTTCAAATTCCTAAAATTTTGAGGATTTTACATTTCTCTCCCGCTTAAAAAATTTTGTCCTCAAAAATTGATAATACTCTGGTAACTGCAATACTATTGTCTTATAATTTCTTCACTCACCCACATCGCTCCTTCGGATATAAGATCTATCTGAATTTTCAATTTCTTCTGAAACTGTTGCGTGAAATAAATTATAATGATACTTTTCGACATTTATACATGAAAAACATCATAAAAGTTTTTCCAATATTGATAACTATTGATTCCCATTCATGTCAAGAATCCCATGTAATGCAATAAGCTCTAGACTCAATAATACAATCTCTAAACCTGTCTTTTAATTTTTGAATCACTGATTCAAACTGACTATCAAATTTGAAGAAATTTTTGCAGGGCAGCACTGAAATTTCAACCAAGTTTTCACCATATTCTGATATGCAGATCATGCCAAGTATCACATCAAAACTGTAAGATTAACATAAAATCTATAATCTGTAACTTCTCAAAAATCATTACTCATATGTTTAATTCATCCTTCTCGACACATTCTACTAATAATTCTCTTTTTTTTTTTTCCCACTAATGGGCAGAACCGAAATCAATTAACACAAACATTAAAATATTAGTTAAAGAAACATTACCAGTTATCACATCAGGATTATCATCTTTTCCTCGAGTTCAAATGGCATAACTGCATAAGCTCGTGGTATCATTTGAGATTCGGATCAATTTGCTACTTCTTTTCCGTATCTCTGACTCCTAACAGTGCCACTTACTGTTTCTGACCGATTGCCCCTTGCTGAACTTGAGTAGTTTTCATAGTTTGTTCAACTAGTGGTTACTCTTTTTCCCGAGTTCTTGTATTGTGTCTATTCATTCCTTCTATTCTTTGTGCTCTTTCAACCAAAGATGATAAATCTTGTAAATTCAAACCCACATGTACATAAAGATATTCATTCAGTCCCCACTCGAATCTTCTACACATCAGATTCCGTAGTCACTAGCTCTCGAGCATATTTACTCAATCTCACAAATTCTTTTTTGTATTCTGACATAGTGATTTTGTTTTGCTTCAAATCAATGAATTCTCACTTCTTACTTTCCAAATATAGTTGACCCACAAACTTCTTTTTAAATTCTGATAAGAAGAAATTTCATGTAATTCTTTCAACCGAATTCACACTCTTTACAGTGGTCCACCATTGATATGTTTCATCTTTTAATAATGACACAACACATCTCAACTTGTCTCCATCTGAACTGTTTTTTAACCAATAACCAACCATAGCATGATCATCTTATTTCTTACCTCTAAATTCTTCAGCTCCATGTTTTCTAATTTTCTCCAGAGGAGATAGTTAGTTTGTAACAGAAAATTGTTGTTGGGACTATGATTCTGGCACAAGAGGGACAGGAGGTGGAGGAGGACTGGAGGGACATTGATTATGATAAACTGCTGAAGAACTGGGTTAATGTCTAAAAGAAAGCTTATTGTGTTTGGACCTTTAACATGTACTAATTCTGATTCATTTCTTGTTTTCCTATCAGACTCTTGCCTTTGTTCAGACCTTCATCTTACAAGTTCTTCCCTGCTCATTCTGGGCCGCAGACAGTGGTACACGTTCTCCTCGGTTAAGATTAGAAGCCCTACTTTCTATTTCTTCATTTGAAGCATCTCTAGAATCTCGGGACATCTTCTATCCACATCACACAATTTAGCTTTATCAAAAAAAAAAAAAAAAAAAATAGAAATCACATCTCATCACATCAGTAAACAAACGACATGTACTTCTAGATTTATTTTTGACCTTAGGATTAGAAAACTAGATTCTGATACTAATAAATGTAACACCCCTATATCTGACCCGATCACCCGGGTCAAAATATAGGAATGTCACATTTGATGCCAGAGTAACCTTGTCCTTATACTATTAAATCGGACCTTTTATAGAGAATGTTCTAATATTATTAAGGTGTTATTTTCATATTACTATTATATTGAATAAAATTGGATAAAAATTTTGTTTAAACATCTCATTTGTGCAAAATAGCGCTGAAGTACTGATACTGCCTCATAGGTATCGATACCTTGTTTCAAGTATCGATACCCCTGTATTGGTATTAATTCCGTTTTAAACTTCGATGTTTTAGAGAAATCAAATAAGATTCATATATATTTGTTCCCTGGTCAAAGTATTGATACCTAAATAAGGTTCGATATTTTAGAAAATCCAAAGGAAAATTTGTCAAAATAGCCCATCAATTTCACCTTGTAAATTCCCTATTCAATAGACAATTTAAACCAGATCATTTCATATATCAATTATAATCATGCATTCTCCATACTCAATTTCTTAAAATAATCTAACCAATATCAAGTTTTACGACTAGATCACTTAACATTTCAGTTACTAACATAACACTCATCTAGGTACATGCCACTTATCTAAGACAAAATAGAGAAGAATTACTATTTTTCGACTCCGGTGATGTGATGAGATGCTTCAAATCTTTGGTATTCTTTGCTTCTACTCTTTTTCCTACGTGTATAAAACACATGTTAAGTTATTGCTAGCTTAGTAAGTACACCCAGAGTTTAATTAACATTTTTTTCCAATATAAAAACTTAATTTATTTTATGATCATTTTTATAAATTTATTCAGAACATGTACTCATAATTAACTTTAAACTTACCATTCAATTATTACATCTTTTCATCTATTGCTATTATTTATCAAGACGCAATTTAGTCCTATTTCAATGCATTTAATTTTTTTGTTTCTTCATTTAACAAATATAGTATTAAACATTTAACAAAGGCCTAGTACACTAAACATAACATGTAGGATATACGAATCAGTACAGGACAAAATTAAAGTGCGTAATGAGACACCATTGAAGTGCGTAATAGAGAGTGCGCTAAATTTCCTTAATGGTATGTCATCTATATCCCACTAGTTCTTATCTCGTCTACTTGAGAAACTATATCATAATCCATTTCATTTTCTTATTTCAAAATAGAATTCAAATACTTTGAACTTATTTTAATTTAATCATTGATATAACAATTCAATTAACAAAAAAATCATATATCAATAATATATCACATATATCATAATACCTTATAAAAATTCCATAATTCACTAATAATTCTTTCTATGTCTTTCACATGTCACTTTTACATATTTTGCAATTTAATCCTTTTCTTTCTCATAGTTTATCAAATATTATCATAACTTTACCGCATCCTTCCATATTTTACTCGTTAACATATTTCACTTTGTATATTCATTTATTTATAATAATTGTAATTCTATCAACTTTTATATCTTTTACACTTTAGTCTTTTTTACTTACTTTTCTTTTATTTTCTCTATTACGTAATACTTAGTAAATAAAACCAATTTATCATTTCCTTATACTTAATCATTATCAAATCTTATTCTTTATTTATAAAACATGCAAGCTTATAATTAAACATCATATTAAGACTTATATCCATCTAATTTAACTTAACAATTTACCACATATTTAAAAGAAAGTGAAACTCTAGATGTACTTACAACTCAAAGCTAGGAATCAAGTTTTTTTTTCTTTTTCTTACTTTGGCTCCTCCTTTGCTTTAACTTTCCACTTGTTTCTCACTTTCCTTCACTTTTTCTTCATTTATCGTATCAAAAGATACAATATTTACACGTTAAAATCATACTCACATATCATAATCTATGTTTTTCAATCAAAACTAATATGTATTTCATGAAAAGTCAACATTTCTTACCTTAATCTCTTGTACTCAATACTAATCTCTTATTTTCTCTCTTTCAAGGCATTCATGGATGCATTTCTTATGAAATTTGGGTAGTTACTACATTTCTCTATTAATTTCACTCACTAATCATAAAAGAAATTAGAGGAATTTAACTTAATTGTGAGGACCTATTTGTAAGAAAATGGAAAGTTGAAGATGGTGGCTATAGGAAGTGGTGTGGATGGCATATATAAAGATGAAAGGTTCTTTCATCTTTTTCTACACTTTTCTACTTATTCCATTAAAATATCTATTAATTTAATGATTTACATTTTGACCCTCCAATCTTATTTGACACAATTTCATATTTAATTAATACACTCTCAATAATTATTTTATTCACTTAATTATCATTGTGCCCTACCAATTATGTTTTGAGACAATTTAGTCCTTAATCATTACACTTTTTATAATTATCTAACTCAAATATTTACCATTTTGTCCTTTAACTTTTTCTATAATACCATGTATGATTCATTCTTTCTTTTGGTAAATTTTCATAATTATCTAACTCAAATATTTACCATTTTGTCCTTTAACTTTTTCTATAATACCATGTATGATTCATTCTTTCTTTTGGTAAATTTTCACCTCTAGTCCCTCCTTTTCCTTCAATTCAATTTAATCATTTTAACTTTAAATTTTTTCACTTTGGCCCCAATACTTTTCAATCTCTTCCAATCTAGTCAACACCTTGAATTTTTTCTCTCTCAATATATAGACTTTTCCAAACTTCTTTAGTATTTGTCTTTTCTATCATTTAACATTGAAAATTCCCAATTTCTAAATTTCTCTGTAACCTCCCCAATTTGGTTTAGACGTTAGACCTGAATTCGGGAAATTACATCGGCCATCAAGATGACCTAGTAGCAATCGAGGTTTATAAAATAGTCGATTTAAAACATTTTTTTTTATTTTAGAAGAAAACTTAGCTTATTTTTAGAAAAATCTATGAGTTAAAAAAGTAGTTTAACATCTTTTTTGTAAAGGATGATTATCATTGAAAATTTTAGTTAATTTCTAATTTATTTATTAGAGAAAATTTATTTATAATCTTGCTGTGGAAACGTGATTTTTAACTTAGTTTTAATAACATCTATATTTCATGCATATTTGGTTATAATCCATGATTCAACATTTAAAAAGAATTATTTAAAAGACATGCATGCTAATTAAAAATCAACCTAAGTCTCACGCCATAGTTCAAAATAAAATGATAATATCTGAATAATAAAAATATCAATTAGTAATTTTAAAATATTCATATGGTAAAACTGTCAATTCGAGCCGAGCCCTTCGTATGTCGAGCCCACGTTCTAACTTGGTGGGCTATCTGTAAGGATAGAAATGAAAACGGTAGTGAGCTATGAAGCTCAGTGTGAGTTCTATTGCAAAAAGATCAAAGTAAACAGTAGACAAAACATACTTCAAAGGATAAACCGCAATTAATTAACAATACAAAATATCGGTAAATCAGATAAATTTCATCAACATAATATCTCAATGTTCAAAGGATAAACACAATTTTAATAGCAATTCAAAATTTCGGTGTTCCAGATTAACTCATTATCATAATATCTCGGTGTCACGACAATACAAATGCTCATAAATGCATTCAATTTCAATTTATTAGAAAAAAGGTTCTTACCCCACCACTACACACTACAGTAAGAGTTTCCTAGAACTCCCTACATTTACACCATGTTGTGGATAAAATCACTCATTGTTGTGGACAATCCACTCATTGTGGATAAACCACTAGTAATAAAAAACGGTGGATATACCACCGGGTATTTTGATAAAATAGTTTTTGCAGACAAGTTGCCAAAAGGTTGTGGATACATAACATATTTGCAAATTGAAGTTGCTAATAAATTGTTCAAACGTTGCAGATAAAAGTTGTTCAAACGGTATGGATAAACAATTTAACGGTGCAGATAAACTATTCAATTTCCTTCATTCACATCGTTTCACCCCATGCAATGCAATATGACAAACTCAAATAAATCAATATGGTAGTATTTAATTATGCTTTTAATAGAATAATACAATAGCAATTAATATGCTCATAATAGTTCAACTCATTAGCCAAAATTCATGTTTTTCATGTATTCGGAGTAACAGTATCATAGGGCATGTCGTTCATACGATCACAAGTATAGATACAATAATAATATATATTATTCATAATTAACACAAATATAAGTAAAGACAAATAAATAACATATAAATTCGATTAATCAAGGATTCTAACATATTTCATATCATTAAAGACCTAATTGCATAATTTAATTCACTAAAACTAGTTCAGAACTTGTTCAGAGACTAATTTGATTGAAACATAATATTTTGGTTAAAACTGTAAAATTTATAAAGTAGGAGACAAAACTATAAAAAATTTTAAAAATAAGGAACAAAACTATAAAATATGAAAAATAGGGGTAAAATTATAAATTCTAAAAAAATATGGGAAAAATTATAAATTTTGAAAAATAAGGGTAAAATTATAATATATGAAAAATAAGGGATAAAATTGTAATATTTAAAACATAGGGGACACATGGTCATATGACTAGGCCGTGTGGAGGGGGTACACGGCTGTGTAGCTGAGTCATGTAACAGACTGAGGTTGTGTGAAAATTGTAAAATCAACCTACAGGGGAGACACGACTGTGTGGAGGGTCCTAGGCTGTGTGAGAAGCAAAAATTCTAGGGCTTCAGGGGGACATGGCCGTGTAATGGGGTTGTGTGGTCCACACAGGCGGCCCACACGCTTGTATTGTAATACCCATAACCCGTATCTGTTGCAGGAACAAGGTTATGGAGCATTACCGAAATATACAGATCAAATACAGACATTTCATAATATTTAACATTCATGTCAGAAAGTATTCATAAAGTCCCTTATATGAGCTCTTGTGACCCAAAACATACATTAGAAACAATTCGGGACTAAACCGAGTACTCAGAGAATTTTTCGCAAGATCTCAAAATTTTTTCAAGGTGCAGGGGTCACACGGCCAAGCCACACGCTCGTGTGCTAGGCTGTGTGATCAATTTTAAGCATTATGTTTTGAATTTTTAAAGATGCAGGGGACACACGGCCAAAACACACGCCCATATGCTAGGCCCTGTGTCATAGACGGCTAAGACACATGCTTGTGTCTCTGCCCGTGTGGACAAAATAAGGTCATTTCCAAGCCATATTTCTCACCCAAACTTGCCTTGTACCTACATTAACACTTTAACACATTCACAAGCCAATCCAAGACATTCAAATCCAACCAAAAATTAAGTCTTATACATGATGTATCACTTCATAAATCCATATATCCAAACTTACCTATTTGACCAAAAATGCATATAAACAATACTTATAAGATTACTAACAAATCAACCATATCAATCTCACACTAAACATGATATAACCTTATATATTTACACATCAAAACATATTCATCACAAGCCATTCCAATGGCTAAATTCAACCAAACACATACATGCTATCCTTGACCACTTTTAGCCTATATCTGCCATTATAACCTAAGATTTAATTTACTTTTTATATCAAAACAAGCTGATGGATAGTGTGAAGTATCTTCGCCAAGCTTCCAACCCAACGAGCTTCCAAAGTACTATAAAATAGGAAAAATAATACAGGGTAAGCATATTATGCTTAGTAAGTTCATATAACAGGATATTAACTTACCAATCATTTATATTTAAAGTAAACATGCAAAATACATCCATAGAAAATTTGGCAATTTGCCTAAACACATATAATCTCAAGAAATATGTTAGTCATGTACTTCATGTGAATATCAAGAATCAAAGATGAGCTCATTATGTAAAATTTGCATATACATATGCTTTCCACATCATATATCTATATAACATGTACATTTCCATAATAATTCATCTCAAGTTCAGATTATCTCATGTCAGAACTTTGCCCGTTGAATTTATTAGAAATATCGATGGATACACAGGTAGTACACTTGAAGTGTACAATTTGTAATCCGTCAATTCATATTCGGGAGTGCTCCTTAGAGCACATAATTGGGACGCCCTCTCTCGAGCCATATAACAGGAAACTCATGTGAGCTATGTAACAGGAAGCTTATCCGGACTGTATAACGGGAAGCTCATAAGAGCCATAATCGGGAAGCTCATGCTAGCCAATAACAGGTAGCTCTGAAGAGCCATTAACGGGAAGCTCTGGATAGCCATATATCGGGAAGTTCAAGCGAGCCATCTCGGGAATCTCCGGAGAGCTATTAATTAGGAAGCTCACAAAGAGCCTTTAATCGGGAAGCTCAAGAAGAGCCATATAATGGGAAGCTCGAGAGGGCTAATAACCGGACGCTCTTTTGAGCTATGTTGTGTCTGCAATATATGCAGGACCACAACTAATTCAAGAACCCTGTATCCAATCAAATTTTATATATTCAAACGAGACTTTATCCTTATCGATCATTGTTGGATATGTGAATACTTTTATATACATGACAATAATACAAATACATACATACAATTCAATTAACACATATAAATTCTCAATTTAGTTACACGAACTTATCTCGACAATGTTCGTGAACTTGTATGCTACTAATCCGTTACTTTTTCTTTACCTCGATCTAGCTCCGTATTTGATCTATCTGAATCTATATGAGTAAATTTAGCTCAATTTAATACAATCCCTATTCAATTCAATTCAATTCACATCCTTGGAAAAATTACCATTTTGCCCTTATACTTTTAATTAATGACGATTTCGTCCCTAGGCCCAAAAAATGAAATTCATGCAATTTAATCCTTATTCCAAGCCTAGCCAATTTTTACATATAAAATTTACAGCCCATGTAATTCATAAAATTTATAATTTTTCCATGAATTTTACATCTTTATAATTTAGTCCCTAAATCACAATTTCATCAAAATTCACTTTACAAAAGTTGTTTATCTATCAACAACCTTTCATTTTCTACCAGAAATTTCATAATTCATGCATATTCATCCATGGAAAAACCCTAGTACTTTGATAAATTTGCAAATTAATCCCCAAGATAGCTAAATTAAACTATTACAATCTCAAAAATATAAAAATTACTGAAAACGGGACTTGAATACTCACCTAATTAGGCCAAATAAGTTTCACTTTCTTCAATTCTCCATGGCTAGGGTTTCCATATTTTATTTGGGAGAGATGATGATAAATGATGATATTTTTCTTTATTTTATTATTTATCATCTTTCTAATTTTATCATTTTCTTTTTCTAATTTTCCATGGATGAATCATCATACTTATCTACTAACTTCTCTTAATGGTCTATTTGCCATGTAAGGACCTCAAATTTTTTATTCCATAGCTATTTGATCCTTTTAGCTACTAGATTTCAACTTTTGCATTTTATGCAATTTGGTCCTTTTCTCAATTAAACATGAAATTGGTAAAATTTTCTTAACAAAATTTTTATACAATATTCCTATCATAATGCAGATCATGAAATAATATTAAAATAATTTTCTTACGGACTCAAATTTGTGGTCCCGAAATCACTATTTCGATTTCACTAAAAACGGGCTGTTACATGTATGGTCGACCATGTGGTCTATTCTAGGTCTGATTTTCTCGTAAAAGAACACACACTTGTCACCAGGATCTCGAACATTGTTCCTTGTGCCTAGGTCTGATCTGGGGTACTTGGAATAGGTCCTTTAAATAGGATTTACATAAGAATCAATAATAGTTTCCAAGATTTATCAAAATTATCAAGATTTTTGGGAAAATTCGTAAAAGATTCGTATTTGAGTTGAAAGATTAACAAGAAAAACTATTACAGAATTTATGGGTTCTAATTGGAAATAAGAATGCTTACCGATCTTTAATGAGATTTTGAAGGTTATCAATGATAAATTCAACAACCAGTGAAGAACGAATTTAATGGAGATTGATTTTGATTCGGAGTGGGCAAAGAAATAATTTTCACAAAAAAAAATGTGAAATATGATGAAAAAGAAAAGGAGTTGAAAAGAAAATAAGAATTTAAAGGGAAAAGAGTGGGCATTCAAGTTGAAATAGAAAAGAAATCAAAATCCTAAAGTAATTAGGAAAAGGAGGATTAAATACTTAGGGTTTTCAAATTTCAAGGGGTTGCATGGCAAAATGTCCAATTTTGGTCGAAATTAAAATGGAGATGGGGAGTTTGGCGTGACTTGAACCTAGTTTGCAAGGGAGAAAGAATAAAGGCTTTAATCATTTGAGCTATTGCTCACTTTTATTAATTTTCTACTCTATTTAAAACTTATTTTTAGGTGACTCTCATTCTAGTTTGCTAAAAATTTAAAGCAAAGAAATGGGAAAAAAGTGAATAGAACTATCAAAATTATCAAGATTTTTGGGGAATTTCGTAAAAGATTCGTATTCGAGTTGAAAGATTAACAAGAACAACAATTACAAAATTTATGGGTTCTAATTGGAAATGAGAATACTTACCGATCTTTAATGAGATTTTAAAGGTTATCGATGATAAATTCAACAACCAGTGTAGAACGAATTTAATAGAGATTGATTTTGATTCGGAGTGAGCAAAGAAATAATTTTTACAGCAAAATAATGTGAAATATGATGAAAAAGAAAAGTAGGAGAAAATAAAAGAAGAATTTAAAGGGAAAAGAGGGAACATTCAAGTTGAAATAGAAAAGAAATCAAAATCCTAGAGTAATTAGGAAAAGGAGGATTAAATAATTAGGGTTTTCAAATTTCAAGGGGTTGCATGGCAAAATATCCAATTTTGGTCGAAATTAAAATGGAAATGGGGAGTTTGTCGTGACTTGAACCTGGTTTGCAAGGGAGAAAAAGTAAAGGCTTTAATCATTTGAGTTATTGCTCACTTTTATTAATTTTCTACTCTATTTTAAACTTATTTTTAGGTGACTGTCACTCTAGTTTGCTAAAAATTTAAAGAAAAGAAATGGGAAAAAAGTGAATAGAACTATCAAAATTATCAAGATCTTTGGGAAATTTCGTAAAAGATTCTTATTCGGGTTGAAAGATTAACAAGAACGACTATTACAGAATTTATGGGCTCTAATTGGAAACGGGAATACTTACCGATCTTTAATGAGATTTTAAAGATTATCGATGATAAGTTCAACAACCAGTGAAGAACATGAGCGTGTGCCCAGACCGTTTGTGTGGTTATGAATTGTGCAGGGTTCACACGTGCCAGTGACATGGGCGTGTGTCCAGGCCGTGTAACTCACTGTTTGCAAATTAGGACAACACAGGTAAAGGACATGAGCGTGTGTCAAGCCATGTGGGACACGCAAGCTTGTGCTAGACCGTGTGGAGTCACATGGACCAATTCTCCAGGCCGTATGAAACCACATAAACGTGTGAAATAATATTTGGAATTTTTCGCTCAGGCCACAAGCGTCGTTTGAAACAAATGCATGCCTACTGTAGGGTCCGTACAATCTGAATTAGACTGTATAACTTGATATTTGATTATCTGATGATGAACAACTTGGGAACGGTACATATATCTGCTATGCTGAATCTAAGTATGTAGAAACTATTAGAATGTAGTGTGCTATTGTGTAATTTATGCGAACTAGCTAGGTACGGTCTATATTCTATTAAGTTTGCTGGTACTTCTCTACGTTACTCTGTTGATAAAGAATATACGATATCTGAATATGTTAAATTGATTGTTACTGATTCTGACTTATAACCGTGCATGTGATTTCATGGCAAATCTAATATGATCTGTTGAGGTTTGATGAGTCTATCTTACAAAACATGAACTCCCATGTCTATTGATTCTATTATTGAATGATAGCATTACTTATATGCTCATCACTTCGGTTCTGTATACGCGTGCCATGACACATTGTATGGGATTTGGGTTAATGTGAAATGAGGAAGTTTCTGGTAGTATAATGATCTGTATTACTTGGTGGTTTATCCACAATTCTATTCTGGCAGCTCGACTATGATAAAGTGATTTGACCACGTATATCTGGTCTGGCAGTTTCAACAACAAATATTCTAGTGGCACTGCCCACAGTTTTCTGTTGGTGTGATCTGGCTGGACGAGTTCTGGGGGAACTCTATCTGGTGTGTAGCAAAATTGGCTAGGATATTTTCTGATAAATTTACATTCTGATCTGTTTGAGAAATACTGCATCTACATAAACATACATGCTCTGTTTTGCTCCACTCTGTTCTATTCTGCTCCATTCCATTATGTTCTGTTCTGCTCAATTCGGTTCTATTCTATTTGATTTGTTTGGTTCTGCTCTGTTCTGTTTTACTTTGTTCTGTTGTACTACCTTTGTTGAAATCTTTGTGATACTCTAGATCTATTCCATACTAGTTATACAACTGTTATTAAGTTCTTTGCGTTACTACGATTTATATATTATGCTGTTTATATGTATTTGAGTTGGTTATACATGGTGCTTGGTAACTCACCATTTGTCTTACCTTTACTTGTTCAGGAAAACATCCGATTTAGGATCAGACGGTGTACGAGAGCTCAGATTGTTTTGTACTAAAATAACTATGATTTAATCTTTTGGGTTTGTAATTTGTTTCGAACTTGCCTGGTTTCTTTTATAATCTTGTCAGTATTTGTCAAGTTTTAAAACAGAATTATGAAACCACCTAAATCGACTAAAATGAATTTTTGGTTTTCAAAGTTAAAACTCCGAAAAGAAATCAGTTTTCAATACGTTGGTGTAACTAATCCAAATTTGACTTAAACTTCTAGGCCGGGTTTGAGTTGTTACATTCAGAGGCATTAGAGCTAAGTTTGCAAAGCTCGGGTTATGGTTTTTGGGTTTAAAACTCTTCTTGAAAAATGTTTTAAGTAAATGAAACATCTGACTGATTTCGAGATATGAGGTCTCTGAAAAGTGTATGTTCAGATTTTGACTATTTTCGAGTTTGTAAATAGAGAATCCGAGACTCCGACGCCGATCTGTAAGTATCTCTACTTTAGCTATGTTAAATGAGCTAACACATATTGTAGTGTTTGATTACTATGTTCTAGTTAAAAACTATGGAAACTCTGTGAAAACCTCTGCTAAAACTTTTGACTTAGGATTGTTGATAAACCTAAGTTAACTCATAGAATCTCTGAAACTGTAGATTAGCATAATAAGTATAGGTAGCCTTAATCATCGAGCGACTCGAGTCGAGTCCTCTTCTCGGGGCAACAAGTCTAATATAAGAATTTATGAATCTGTAAGAATGCTCAAATCTGAGGGCGAAAATCAAGAATGTGGGGCATTGCAGTGCTCGAATTGTGTTTAGTGATTCGAAAGGGTTGATTAGACACAAATTGAATTTGTGGGCCAAAAGCCCATGATGGAGTAATTCTAACTATAAGAAGAGTGCGAGTGCTATTGATTTGAACCTGCAACTGAAGAACCATTAGCGATTTCTGTGATATGTTCTTGTAATAATTTGCGTTGGTGAATAAAAAGTCATTGGAAATATTGTTTGTTTTGTATTAAATTTTGAGTTGTGCAGCGACAGCGTGGTGTTCTGTGTGAATAGGAACAATATAGATTCTGTAGTTTAGGAACTGATGAGACTGTGGGAATTTTGGGGACGAAACTCTTTTAAAGGGGAGAGAGTTGTAACATCCCAAAAAACTGGATAGAAGAAATTGGATTTTGAAACCAAAAGTGGTCATCCCTCGATTATGAGTTTAGATCTTGGAAATTTTTTACAAGAAAATTGATCTGGTTTAGTGGTTAAGTGTTCAGGTCGTATGGACATTCGAAGTAGGGACACACGGCCATGTCCCAGCCCGTGTTCGTGCCCGTGTAACTCTCTAACTTAGGTCACATGGTCAAGCTACACGCCCGTGTGTCAGGTCTTGTAACTTTTGAAAAACCACCTTTAAAACCTACAGGGTACACACGACCATGTCGCATGGTCGTGTGTCACACACAGCTAAGACACACGCTCGTGTTTTAGGCCGTGTGGATAAGAAATAGGTCATTTTCAAGCCATTTCTTTCACCCAAATCAAGCTCACACCTACTAGTCATTTGCAAATAAAATCAAGCTTCAAAACATACCTCAAACATGCATGATAGGACTAATTCAATATGGTATCTATCCATACAACTAATATGCCAAAAGGCACCTCAATCACAAATCATGAAATCAACCAAAACATAAATACATTTGACATAAATCAACCACCCACAACTACCTATTTCTGTACCATGTCATAGCATAATTTATCATGTACCAAAACACAACCAAACATACTAAATTGGTCATCCAACATATTCTTTTACTTGATTATTTCAACACCAACCATTTAAGCACCAAAATGCCAAAAGTTTAACAACCATATTACAACATAAATACATGCCAAACATAACCACTAGATCATTAATACAAATTCACCTATACATGTCGTTATAACCATAACTAAAACATCAAAAGCTATCGATATAGCTACTGGATAGTGTTATAGGTCTCCGACGAGCTTCCAATTATAACTTTATTATAGAACATTAAAATCATTTAATAGTATGCACGTAATTGTCCACCCACAATCAAAATGGTTTAATTACCAACTAAATCCTTTAACCATTTAATTTCATAGCCATATAGTACCTTTAACTTATAGAACTCTAATTTTGTACCTTTAATTATTTAGTTCTTTTCACCAAATTAAATATGCAAACATCGAAATTTCTTAACGAAATTTTTATACGACACTACTATCATACCGTAGACTTTAAAATAATATTAAAATAAATATTTTTACGGTGGATTTATGGTTCCAAAACCACTGTTCTGATTTCACTAAAAACGAGCTGTTACAACTCTCTTCCTTAAAGGAATTTTCGTCCCCGAAAATCTTACCAAAAAATAGGTTCGGGTATTACGCTTTCATAGCTTCTTCCTGTTCTCAAGTCGCTTCTTCTAAATCATGTCGTTTCCAAAGAACTGTCACTAAAGCTATGTTTTTATTTCTCAATTCTTTAACTTTTCGAGCTAGAATTTTGATCAATTCTTCGCTATACGACATATCAGGTTGAATCTTGACATCAATAGGTAAGATAACATGTGAAGGGTCTGATCGGTATCATCGTAACATAGATACATGGAACGCATTATGTATCTTATCTTACTTTGAAGGTAACATCAATCTGTGAGCTACTGGTTTGATTCTTTCGATAATCTCATATGACTCGGTAAATCAAGGACTTAGCTTTCCTTTATGACCGAATTGAAGAACTTTTTTCCAGGGTGACACTTTCAAGAACACTTTATCACTAACTTGAAATTCAATGTCTTTACGTTTTAAATCCGCATATGATTTATGTCGATCTAAAGCTACTTTCAAACTATCTTAAATAAGTTTAACTTTTTCTTCGATTTCTCGTATCAAATCAACCCCATGAATCTTTTTCTTACTGAGCTCAGTCCAATACAATGGAGTTCAGCACTTTCGACTATACAAAGCTTCGTATGGTGCCATCTTTATGCTTGATTGATAACTGTTGTTGTAAGCGAGTTGAACTAACAGTAGAAATATTTCCCAGTTGCCTTCGAACTCTAAAACACAACATTGAAGCATGTCTTCAAGTGTTTGTTTCACTCGCTCAGATTGACCATCTATCTGAGGATGAAACATAGTGCTAAAATGAAAACGAGTACCTAGAGCCTCACGTAATTTGCTCCAGATTCAAGACGTAAATTACGGATCTCTATCAGAAATAATAGAAACTGGCACCTGTGTAATCTAACAATCTCAGCAACATATAACTCAGTTAATCTCTCAAGAGAATAATCAGTATGCACTGGAATAAAATGTGCGGACTTCGTCAGATGATCATCGATAACCTAAATTGCATCTTTCTGTCTCGAAGACAAAGGCAATCTCGATACAAAATCCATTGTGATACACTCCCATTTCCATTTCAGAATCATCACTGGCTGTAACAAACCAGAAGGTACCTGATGTTTAGCTTTAACTTGCTGACATACTGAACATCTTGATACGAACTCAGAAATCTTTTGTTTCATACCCGGCCACCAGTACATTTGTTTCAAATCACTGTAGATTTTGTTGCTACCAGGATGAACAAACAAGCTATTATTATAAGCTTCTCATAAAATCTTCTGAACGAGATCTGAATTTCTTGGAACACAAATTCTGCCTTTGAAGTATAAACTATCATCGGATCCAATCTAAAAACCTGAATCAAGAGTCTACTCAATCTGTTTTTGTTTTGGCTATCCATACACCATCACATTTCTGAGCCTCATAAATCTGTTGTAAAAATATCGGTTTAGATTTCAACTCAGCTAAGATCGAACCATCATCAGACAACGTCAATCGCGTATTCAATGCTTGCAAAGCAAACAAAGATTTTCTACTCAAAGCATCGGCAACTACATTAGCTTTTCCCGGATGATAATCAATGATCAAATCATAGTCTTTCAATAGCTCGAGCCATATGCGCTTTCTCAAATTCAAATATTTCTATGTCATTAAATAATTCAAGCTTGTGATCTATAAAGATATGACATTTTCACCGTATAAATGGTGTCGCCGAATCTTCAACGCAAATACAATCGTTGTAAGCTCTAAATCATGCGTCGGATAATTTTTTCGTGCAGTTTTAACTGTCTAAAAGCATACGTTATCACTTTGCCTTCCTGCATCAAAACATAGCCTAAACCATTTAAAGATGCATCACTATAAATCACAAATTCTTTACTCGACTTTGGTTGAGCTAACACCGGTGCCTCGATTAACAGTGCTTTTAATCGATCGAAGCTTTGCTGACATTTCTCAGACCACTCGAACTTAACATATTTTTGCAATAATCTCGTCATCGGTGTAGCAATCATCGAAAATCCCTTAACAAACCTTCTGTAATATCCAGCTAATCCTAGAAAACTTCTAACCTCAGATGCATTTCTCGAAGGAACAACTGCTAAAATTTTGCTCAGATTAACTCTGACGCCCTCGGCTGATACAACATGTCCCAGAAATTTGACTTCTCAAAGCCAGAATTCACATTTGCTAAACTTAGCGAATAATTACTTTTCGCGCAAAATTTGCAAAACAATTCTCAAATGTTCGGATAGACTTAATAATATAAGCTATGTAAAGTAAGGGAAATTGAGTATCCTTTGACTTTCTCTTAAAAGTTATGTTTTTTAGTTACCCCAATTTGGGGGATAAAACTAGGAAAAAGAAAGAGAATGTTGTTTTTTTTGTCCTTTATTTCTTTTGTAAATAGTTTTATAAAAATTCATTATAATTATCATTTTCATGGCTTATCTAAACAAAAATTATTAAAATTATTTTATTTTTTCATTAATTTTAATTATTCAAACAAGATAAATGTAATTATTTACTTTTTTATTCTCTCGATTTTACTTTTTGTTTCTTCACTACTTTTAATCCAAACATAGTGTTAAACGTGTGAGAGGATATTTAGTAACGTACCAAAATTGGGAACTAATCACCCTATTTAAATAAAAAATTGACCCAATAAACAAAAAGAAAAGAAAAGAAATAGAGCCATAAATTCAATTGATATTATAATGAAGCAGCAAACCTTGATTATATAATAACATCAAACCATCAATTAAGTCACATTGTATTTTTAAGGAGAAAATATATATTCGAATTTTGAAGATAACATTATTAAAAGGACAATTATAAACCTCAAACATACGCTCTATATCCATTATATCTTGGATATACACACTACATCAAAACAGGCTTTTAGCGGCATTTTTAGTGGCGTTTGGATAAAAAACACCGCTAAAAATCGAGCATTAGCGGCGCTTTACAGAAAACGCCGCTAAAGATCGAGCATTAGCGGCGTTTTATGGAAAAATGCCGTAAAAAACCTAAGCCCAACGGCATCGTTTTTTTTGACCTTTCGGGGCTTTAGCGGCATTTTTGGATAAGCGCCGCTAATGCTCAGTATTTTAGTGGCGTTTTTGGATAAGCGCCGCTAATGCTCAGGGCTTTAGCGGCGTTTTTGGATAAGCGCCGCTAATGCTCAGGGCTTTAGCGGCGTTTTTGGATAAGCGCCGCAAAAACATTTTATCTGTCTAATTACTATTTAATTTGTTTATTTATATTAATTAAAATTCAATTTATTTTAATTGAATATTTGTTAAAAATGGATTAATTTGAAATAATGACACGTATAAATAAATTGAAATAAAAACATAGAAAAATAATAGAAAAATTAAACTACTATTATTAGGCCATAATTTTAAAATTTTTTGGGTACATGACTGATTGATTTTTAATGTATGTTTTAAATAATTTCATATACAATTGTAAAAGATACGATAATATTAATTTTAAAATATTTAATTAATTATTATTATACTTTAGGGTTTAATATATATTGTTTAGAGTTTATGGTTTAGGGTATATGGTTAATTTAGGATTTAAGGCCGGTTTAGGAGTTACAATTTTAAGATTTATAGATTATGGAATTAGGAATTATGGATTAGGGGTTTTGGTTTAAGTGTTGTGATTTAGGGGTTAGGGGTTAAGGGGTTAGAAATTAAGAGTTAGGGATTTAAGGTTTATAGATTCAGTGTCAGGTTAAGGTTTAGGGTTTAGATTAATTAGTGTATTTTAATTTATATTAAATAAGGTTTAGGGTTAGTGGTTAGGGGTTAGGGATTCGGGTTAGATTTTAAGGTTTAGATTAATTAGTGTTTTTTAATTTATATATTAAATAAGGTTTAGGGGTTAGTAGTTAAGGGTTAAGGGTTTGGGGTTAGGGGTTAGAGGTTAGAGGTTAAGAGTTAGTGATTTAGGGTTTAAAGATTCGGGGCCGAATTAAAGTTTAATGTTTAGATTAATTAGTAATTTTTAATTTATATATTAATTAAGTTCTTATATAATTGTAAAAGAGGGGTTAGGGGTTAGGGGTTTAGGGTTTATATTTTATAATTTAGGGCTTATGAGATAGGGGTTAGGGGTTAGATTAATCGGTGTTTTTCAATTTATATATTAAATAATTTCTTATATAATTGTAAAAGAGATAATATTAATTTTAATATATTAAATTATGATTATAGTTTAAATTATTTATAAATAAAAGTAACAGATTGATATGGATAAGTAACTATCTATTTTGGATAGGACCAAATTATAACAAATAAAAATAAAATGCAAAAACTAAAAATTATAATTTTATCTAATTCTTTTAAATATTACTTAAAATTTAAAAATTATTTATTTAAAATTTATATGAAAGATACAATAATTTAATTTAAAAATTTTAAAAACGTAGAGTGTTAGCGGCGTTTATGAAAAAACGCCGAAAAAGGTAGGAATTAGCGTCGTTTTTGTCAAAAATGCCGCAAAAAAGAGAGCAATAGTGGTGTTTTTCTGCCAAACGCCACTAATATTTTTACAAAATGACGTCGTTTTGTGTTTATATTTTTTTAGTCCAAAATTTCAAATGAAATATTCTTTTTTTTTTCCCCTTCTTTTTCCCAAAATCGATTCCCCCCGTCCCCAGAAATCTCTTTCTTTTTCCCCATTTTATTTTTCCCAAGCCATTTCTCCCCAACCCCGATTCCCTTTATTTTCCCCCCTAATTTCCCCAAATCGGCAGCCTTCTGCATCCTTGTCGACACACTTTCCCCTTCCACCCTTCCCTCCAAAACCCAAATTCCTTTAAGCAAAACCCAAACCCTCCTTCAAATTATCCTCAAGTTTTCCTTTTTTCTCATTTTTGGTATTGCGCAAGTTCCAAATATTGTTGGTGTTTTGCCTATGAATCCCGGATAGAATGATAAATTTTGGAGGTAAATGTTTAGCGATTTTTAGCATTGAAGATGGTGGTTGTCGGGCAGCAGTTTATGTTTACATCCGTATTCCGTAAATGGTTAAAGCGTCCACTCCTTCCTCTCTTGTCTATCTTCAATTTTCTCTGAACCTAAACCTTCTGATTTGGGATTTAAATTGAACATTGCCTTCTTCGCATGTATCTCAGAAGTAGGGATCTAAGGTTAGAGGGTTTGTGTTTATTCATACAATGTGCTAAGCAGTTATATGATTGCTCATTTTTCATCTCTCTGCTGTTCGATTAGGGTCTGATAAATCAACTTTATATGAATTTTAAATTGAATGTTTCTTCATCAGCGGTTTGATTCAGTATGGAAGGAGAGGTTTGGAGAATCCGCTGAAGTAGACAATTTATATACTGTTGATGTACAAAAGGTACTTCAAATGGAAGACTTAAATGAGGTATACCGAGAATTCTGCTGTTGTCTATGCTTTGTGTAATAATTTTAGACTACAGATTTCTATTAGAATGTTATATGTTAGTTGGAAGTGATATGGTCAATTGTATTAATTTCAGTATGCTACTTATAACTCATGTAGGATGGTGTATGGGTCACTTCATCAGATTATAACTCATGCAGGATGGTGTATGAGACATAGCAGTTGGACTGACTCTGACTCTAGCCTATTTAGGGAGCAAATGAATCATGAAACAGTTCCAGCTTTGTTGATTTGCTTTTTGCTTTTTCTATTTAGGTTTTGGGTTATTGACAAAGTAGAATTTTGCTTTATAACTTTTAGATACTATTTGGTAAAATTTCAAATTTGTTTTTCATAAATATTCTTTAATTTGGTCGAGCAAGTAAATTATATAGCATGAACAACAAATAGTGCAGATCTTCAACAAATAAGACAGTAGAGTTGGTTGATTCAAAAACTAATGGAGATCTTTCACGTTCCAAGTCCGAATCAATGAATGCGGATGAAAATCTTCTGTCTGACAAGAGATGCTTAGTTGGATTTTGTTCCAGATCTTCAACAGCAGGTAGTATATAATTTTTCCTTTTGATGAATACAATATTTCATTACAGGCCAAACTAATGTTTGGCAAGTTGAATAGATAATAGGCCACATCTTACTCAAAATGTATATTTGCTTGCCTTAAGTTCATGCATGAAAATTTTGTTGGCCTCTTTTGTGATGTTTTACTCTTTAATTTATTATAAACATTCACATGCAAGTTGTAGGGTTAAAGGTCGAGTTGTGAAGGTTGCTGGAAGAGAAAAAATCAGCTGTTCTCAGGTTAAAAATCAGCTGATTCGAATCAGTATTTTGGATTATATTTTTAATTCACACTTATCTTTTTTTTTTTTATAATAATTGATTTTTTTTATAGATTTTTAATTTTTTTAAATAGAATTTAAGAGAGACATCTGAAGTAATTTGGGGGAGTCTTCGTTTTACAGATTAATGTATGAAAAAGAGAATATAGTTTAAGTGAAAGTAAAATAGTAAATTAATCACCTACTTTTTCTTTTTTTCTGACTTGTATATATATACATATATATATGTTATATGGCAGGTGAGGAAAGAAAAATTAGGAGACAGAATTACAGCACTTCACCAGCTTGTTTCACCTTTTGGGAAGGTATAAAAAACTTTAGATATTTGCAAGAAAAGAAAAAAAAAAAAAATCATGTTTTAACTCAGTTAATTGCAATCATTTTGATGAATAGTTTAATTTCGGTTGATCATTGGATTTTTTATATTTTAAGTGTAGGCACATGTTGATCACTGGATTTTTTATATTTTGCTCCAGTATGAAGTACAGACATTCTTTGTTTCTTTGCTTTATCTAACACATACTCTATTTTGTGCTTACTTTGAAGAGTGCAAAGGAGAACCAATTCTTATATGATATTGTTGCAAATGGTCAGAATGTAATTGATGTGGATAAGTAAGTGAAACTTAATATACATGCTACACCACCTGCAGGTTCATGGAGACTATGCGAGTTTTGGGTGACGAGATCTGCTATCGTGCTAAAGACTGTTAGTATCATCTATTTCATTTACTTGCGAAATACATGTTTAGTTCTTTTAGTGTTTTTTTAAATTGTTATTTTTTCTCATCTTTTTCTTTTGTGTAATTAGTTTTGTAGGCGTCTTATCTTAAGTGGTGAGGTCTGATTTCATTTTTATTCAGGATCCTTGTGAGTACTGGAAGGTTGGACAACATGCTTAGCATTCTTTTGAGTTGCTAAAATTTGGAGTCCAAATGTATAACATGCTTTGCATTCTATTCTTTTTTTGAATCCAGCTAGATGACACAATAATCAAAACCATCGAGACAGCACCAGATGAAGAACTCCGAGAATCTAGAGATCTGATTCTGCACATTCGTAGGAGAAATTTGTATCAGGTGGAAAACCTTTGCATACTTTCACTTCATTTTTGTGTTTTGATCATGGTAGCATGCAAACAAACATGCTATTATTATTATTTTTTAAATGTGAAAGACGAAACTTACTGTATACTGTGTTATTTTCTGTGTTAGTTCTGTAACCAAGATTTACTTGATTAAGAAAATGCATTGTATATTCTATTACCTTGCATATGTATTATTTATTTTAGTTTTGATTCTAAATTTTTATTTTTACTTAAGTGTTCTAACTTTTGGATTTTAATTGTGTTATTAATTTATTATTTTAAATTCTAAATTTAAATTCATTAATTTTTATATTTATATTTAGTTTTAAAGTTAAAATTTTTGTATAAAATTTAATTTAAATAATATTTTTTATTTATCCTTAAAACATAATATAATATTTATCATAGAAATAAATATTATTTGGAAAAAAATTATTTTTTAAAAGATATATTTTTAGCGGCGTTTGTGTCAAAAGCGTCGTTAAAGGTCTATTCTATAGCGGCGTTTGAGGGAAAAGCGACGCTAAAGGTCATGGTCTTTAGCGGCGTTTGTGGGAAAAGCGTCGCTAAAGGTCATGGTCTTTAGCGGCGTTTTGTAGGAAAAGCGCCGCTAAAGGTCTTGGTCTTTAGTGGCGTTTGTGCTAAAACCGCCGCTAAAAGTCATGGTCTTTAGCGGAGCTTGTGGGAAAAGCGCCGCTAAAGGTCTTGGTCTTTAGCGGCGTTTGTGGGAAAAGCGCCGCTAAAGGTCATGGTTATTAGCGGCGTTTGTGGGAAAAGCGCCGCTAAAGGTCATGGTTATTAGCGGCGTTTGTAGGAGAAGCGCCGCTAAAGGTCTTGGTCTTTAGCGGCGTTTATTTCTTAGCGACGCTGTCATTAGCTGCGTTTTTGGCTGCGCTTTTAGCAGCACTTTTTAGCGCCGCTAAAGGCCAAAAAAAGCGCCGCTAAAAGTCTGTTTTGGTGTAGTGACATGAGAAATGAGCAATGAAACGAAGTAGTTGGATTGGAACATGGAAAGGGAAAGTCCTAGCGAGTGGATTTGTTTTGGCAGAGATGTTTCCCAATAAATTCAGCCATCATTTCCAGTGGCTTAACGTTGACATGGGGAACAACATCAGCAAGCTTCTCGTCTCCTTCATACTCTATAGTTGACCTCACCATACATGATTCCGAATCTTTCTCCACTATCTCTAACCGAATACGAACCACATCGAATCCAAGATCTTTGTATCCTCCTTCAAGCACTTCTGTTTCTTTAACTCGATTTTCATCATCAATCTTTGTGAATCTTTCTTTCATGTAACCCCTTCCAGGGCTTCCTACAATGAAATTCACATTTTATTGCAAAATAGAATCCCTTATTATTTCTAACCAAAACTATCAATATATCAAGTACGTGCCTGGTGGAAGTGTGAGTTTGGCAATGGTTCCAATGCCTCCATCACCTTCTAGGAATTCTACCCTTCCAAGAACCTCCAGTGCTAGTTTATCCACAAGCCTCCCCATCTCCAGACCACGGTATACATCCCATATTAAAGCTGCCGGAACACCAATCGGAGTATCCTGTGAGACATGGCCCTGCATCTTTCTCTTTTTTTCTAATTATAAGCTTTTGAGTTTTGATACCTTCCCTTCCCCGATCTTTTATATATAGTTGTAAGTTGCAAAACAATCAAACAATAAAGATATTGGTTTTGTCGCCTGCCTTTCTCAAACAAGGTCGGCCCTTCATTTTGGAAGTTCCTAAGTGGGAATCTCTACTACTATTTGCCTAAGGAAATGATGCTTTTCTTAGCCGACTTCCTAATTTTGTACATATCCAATAACTCTATATTTTTTTAATCTTTGAATTAAATATGGGTAAATTTGTGATTATATTATGTTTTACAATTTGAATGTGCCAAAGTTGGCTTTAAGGGTATAACCATTATCCATGTGTTCACATTCCTAAAATTAGTTAGGGTCAAATTTTCATTTTAAAAAAAAAAAAATATATTAAGATTTTTTGAGATAAATTTCATGAAAAATAAATTATAAATTTTAAGACGAAATATATTTTAATTACTCTTTTAAATAAAAAGATATATATATTTTAAGATTGCAATACAATTAAACTACATACACCAATATAGATCTTAAACTAATATAAATATGGATCCCAAATCGATAAAATCAAACTATTGCAATATAATAAAGTATAAATATAAATATATGTTATTAAATTATTATAGCACAAATGAATTAAAAATTGAAAAAATCTAAATGAAGCTGATTAATATGCCTAAAACATTAGCACATAATCAAATTTACCAATAATGCACATTATCAAGCCTACTAAAGATACCAAAATGTACCTAACTTAGTTCACAGTACCAACTCATTATACATCTATTAAGAATCAAATGCATGCCTTACCTTGTTATAAATTTAATGCCTTAGCTACTCCATAATTTCTAGTATTATGTTTTTCTGTTCTTCTCTTGGGTTTGGGTAATCATGGTTTTCATATCTATCTCTCTCGAGTAACAAGTTTTAGGTTTGATTTAGTTGGGCTTGTGAAGGTTGTGATTTTGGGAATGAATTTTGACTAACTTATGGAGTTTTCCGATTTAGTTGAGGGATGTGAGGTTTGATGTTTATTGGTTAGCTGATAGGGGTGAAGTCAGAAAATTTTTTTAGAGGGCTGAAATTAAATTGTAATTTTTAATAGCTTATATCTTTATAATTTTTAAAAGACTAAATCAAAATTTGATCATTTTTAGAGGAGATCAAAGTACAATTTTACCTTTACTAAGTTAAAATTTTTAAAATTTTAAATTTTTAAAATTTTAAAAATACATAAATAGATAATTTTCTATTTTAAGGGACCGAGGTTTGCCAAATAGGCCACTGCTGATGCTAATAATGGAGTTGTGATGATAGTGAAGACCAGAAAAACAAAATAATAAAAATTCAGTGGACTCAACAGGTAAATTCTTACTTAACACTAGATTCGTGCATACATACGAATGTGTTGATCTTTGGATCAATCAAAGTAGTAACATCAGTATGAAAGATAGAAAATGTACGATTAATAACATCTGGAGCTGAAGCTTCCTCTTGTGCATGGATTGCGTAAGCTCTAGCTAGTGCTCGTGCCTCAGATCTCACAGCAGAGTCCTTTGTTCCAATACGGCTATTGCTCGCATTTCTAGGGTTTCGAGGTGGTCTACCTCTCGCGGCAGTGTTGTTCGATCGAGCAGTCTGAGCCTTTTCTTTCTCTGACCTCTCTGGATAGTCTCTGAGATAATGTTCAAATGAGCCACATCTGAAGCATATCCTGTTTTTCAATCTGCACTCACCGAATTGTCGTCTATTTCATTATTGGCAATCAGGCTAATTGTCCCTGACACTACCCACACTCGCTACAGATGTAGCCTGAGGTTTTGGACTCGCATGCTGTTTACCTCTATATCTACTGGAATATTCCACTGAAGCCGTCGAACAGTTATGATGTTCTTTTGATTTCTTTGATGATCACTGATGTGACTTTCTAGTTGATCACTTTCTCGAATCTCTAGCTTCATAATCAGTTTTTCTCTTTTCTTTACTAAACTCTTCGGCTTTATGCGCTCAGTCAACTAAAATGACAAATTCTTTCAATTCAAGTATCCCGACTAAAAGTTTTTTATCTTCATTTAACTCGCCTTCAAACTGTTTACACATGTCAACTTCGGTTGGTATACACTCCCAGGCATACTTGCTCAGTCTAACAAATTCCCTTTCATACTCGGACACTATCATTCGACCCTGTTTAAGCTCAAGAAACTCTTTGCATTTTTTATCAAGAAATCTCTGACTTATATACTTTTTTCAAAACTTGGTTTGAAAGAATTCCCAATCTATACGCTCTCTCTCGGCATTACTGAAACCAAAATATTCCACCACTGATAAGCTGAGTCTTTTAGTAAAGATACAACACATTTTATGCACTCTATCGATGTACAAAACAACTCGTCGAAAACCCTGATAGTATTTTCTAACCAGAACTTTGCTTTCTCTAGGTCATCTTCAACTATAGCTCTAAATTCTTCAGCCCCATATTTACGAATTTTATCAACTGGCAGCTTACAAACTCGTATTGGTTCCATACCCTGAGGAATTTTAAGCCATTGGGTTCATTCGTATGAACTCGAAAAACCATTCGTTCATCATATGAAAGAAGGCTTCTTTAGCCTCTCCTCCCTGGCCCTCAGATACGGGCCTAGTACCACTCGATGCTGCTCCGTGTATAGAGGCTTGCACGTTACTTTCAACTTCATCAGAGTTAGCTCGGTTGGATGCCATTTCTATATGGAAGCATAGTTCAAAACATGTCAGGAGTTATCATACTATCACAGGTTATATAATGGCATTTATTTCTAGACTCATACATGCTACATTTAGTCTGAGAATCGACTAAACCATAACTTTGATACCACTAAATGTAACACCCGTAACCCGTATCCGTCGCCAGAATATGGTTACGAAGAATTACTGGTAAAAACGTAACTTAAAACATTTCATTACCAAACATTTCATAAATCAATGTATACTTCATTCAAACACATGCTTATTGTCCCTTATTCAATCCCTCGAGCCTTAGAAACACTTTAGAATCGATTCAGGACTGAATCGGAAACATTTAGAACTTCATGGAAAAAGATAGAAAATTTCACACTGTAGGGGACACACAGCCGTGTGACTCACACAATTAAGACACACGCCCGTATCTTATGTTGTGTCGACATTCGAAATAGGGACACACGATCGTGTCCTAGCCTGTGTCCGTGCCCATATAACTCTCTGACTTGGGTCACATGGCCAAGCCACTTTCCTGTGTGCCAAGCCGTGTAACTTTCAAAAAACCACCTTTAAAACCAAAAAACAATTATATTAAAATTTTTGAGATAAATTTCATGAAAATCAAATTATAAATTTTAAGACGAAATATATTTTAATTACTCTTTTAAATAAAAAGATATATATATTTTTTAAGATTACAATACAATTAAACTACATACACCAATATAGATCTTAAACTAATATAAGTATGGATCTCAAATCGATAAAATCAAACTATTGCAATACAATAAAGTACAAATATAAATATATGTTATTAAATTATTATAACACAAACAGATTAAAAATTGAAAAAATCTAAATGAAGCCGATTAATATGCCTAAAACATCAGCACATAATCAAATTTACCAATAATGCACATTATCAAGCCTACTAAAGATACCAAAACGTACCTAACTTAGTTCACGGTACCAACTCATTATACGTCTATTAAGAATCAAATGCATGCCTTTAACTCGTTATAATTTTAATGCCTTAGCTACTCCATAATTTCTAGTATTCTGTTTTTCTGTTCTTCTCTTGGGTTTGGGTAATCATGGTTTTCATATCTATCTCTCTCGGGTAACAAGTTTTAGGTTTGATTTAGTTGGGTTTGTGAAGGTTGTGATTTTGGGAATGAATTTTGACTAACTTGTGGAGTTTTCCGATTTAGTTGAGGGATGTGAGGTTTGATGTTTATGGGTTAGCTGATAGGGGTGAGGTTAGAAACTTTTTTTAGAGGGCCGAAATTAAATTGTAATTTTTAATAGTTTATATCTTTATAATTTTTAAAAGATTAAATAAAAAATTTATCATTTTTAGAGGAGGTCAAAGTATAATTTTACCTTTACTAAGTTAAAATTTTAAAATTTTTAAAAGACTTAAATAGATAATTTTCTATTTTAAGAGGCCGAGGCCTACCAAATAGGTCACTGCTGATGCTAATAATGGAGTTGTGATGATGATGAAGAACAGAAAAACAAAATAATAAAAATTGAAATTTTGGTTAAAGGAAGAATTCGTACAGAAGCATTCTAAATCAAATTATAATGAGTTGTTGTGAACTCTAAAAATTTCGTATACAAAACAATTTTTCTCTGTATGGTATAAAACTTTTTTGGAAATTTTAATTTTTTTTAAAAGTATTAATACTTAAAAGAATAGAATTGATTTGATTTTTTAGTTTTTAATTTTTTATTAAATGGCATATAAAATAAAATAATATTATTTGAGTAATAATAAATACATGTGGGTTGGGCTAATTGGACCTAAACTTAGTTAATACAATTACTATTACAATAATTAGGTTTTAGGCAACAACCTTTTGACTTAGTCGCAAGAGTATTATATTATAGGTTTGAGAGTTTGAGTTCCATTCCAAGCAACCCCGTCTTCCATCCTCATTTATAAAAAAAAAAAAAATGAAAGAATGAAAAAGAACTAGCTTTTAATGTCACATGTTTGTCCGTGATTTTAGCGTTTAATATTTTTTTTCAAATATTATAATAGAAAATTTTCAAATAATAATTAAAACATTTTTGACATATTCAACATACAATATTGTTTTACTTTATGTAATTAATGCAAAGTAATGTTATTGAAAATAAAAAATAAGTTAACATAATTAACTCTAATATTAACTAAGTGATAATTAATACGATTAGAATTCTATTCAAGTAGTAACTCTAATTTACATCAATAAAATTACCACAACTTTTGTTTACATAAAAAATTAACTAATAATTGTAAATTACCACAATTTTTTTCTATATTTTATGCTTAGTGCTCTATTCAAGGAATAACTCTATCTTAAAATTAGCACAACTTTTTAACTAATAAATTTAATTCTAATTCTAATTATTTTTAAATGTGCAATTATCACAACTTCTATTAAATTATAATTACTTTTAAATGTATAATTATTACAATTTCTATTTTATTTCAACTTTTTAATTAATAATTTTAATTTAAATATTATAATTATTTTTAAATGTGAATTTAGTAATACGATAAAAAATAAAAAAAATATTTTCGCCAGTTCAAAAGTTTTTCTAAACTTATTCTTTTATATATACTAGTCTCAAATTTTAACTGCCTGTAAAAATAGATATCTATTTTTTATTTAATAAAATATTTTTTAAACCGTGTAACTAATGTAATTAATTATTATTAAAATATATAATGCTATCTATACCGATCAATCATAATTGTAATTTATATATAAGTAAAATAATTATTTATTATTAAGAATTAATTATTATTTTATTTTAATACCTTATTTCCAACTTCAAAAGAATAAAAACTATATTGTACAAAAAATAAAAATAAAAATATTATTCGTATACTTTATCTATGATTAAATTAATACGTTAAATCTAACTTCTCAATTGTATATTTCAAGAAATACAAAAAATGAAACAACTTATTTTACAAATTAGTTTTCTTTCCCGTGTGATGCATGGATTTCATACTACATTAAAAATTTTAATGAAATAATTATTCACCAATTAGAACCATATGAAATAAAAATGGAAAAAAAAAAATTCAAACATAGATAACCCTAACTGAATTCAAAAAAATCCAGGAAGTATAAATTGAGTGAAATTGAAACGAATGGAGGATTAAAGCAGACTAACAAATTATGAAGGACCTAATGCAAAATTAACCCATGACCCAAAAAAATCTAATTCCGACCCACGTGATTTGGTGAGGATTTAAATCCAATGAAGCTGTTTACATAATGAAAGGGTGCACACTTTAGTCTTCAAATGATTTTTAGAAAATATTTTTAAATCTAGAATGTTGCAATCAAACCCAACAAATCGTAAATATATATTTTATATTTTACATCAAGATTTACAACTCCAAAATTGAAGTCCCCTTTTTTTATTTTGACAACATAACTCTAAAAGAAACGTGGTGAAAAAAATTGGGGCTAATTAGGTAAAAGTTTTCAATTTTAAACATAACAAGGGATTTAAGTTGATATTTCCTAAATTTAGGAAAATAAGTCGATTTTGGAGAGAGAAATAGAAAACGCCTCTTACAGGAAGCGTTTTCGTCCAACAGTCAATTTTTTCAACGGTTAAAATTTCAAATAGATAATTACATTTTTGCCCCCAATGACTATTTCATTTTATATATAACCCTTACTTAATTTTTTTTCTTTCATTCAATCTTATTCTCTCTACTATTTTATTCTCAAAATTTTCATTTAATTTCTCTCAAATTCTTCTTGTCTTAATTTAATATTTCATAATTTCTTTGATTTTATTTTATTTTTATAATCTTAAAAATGTCAATGCCTCTTTTTCTTTGGATGACAAACACATTTCCGACGTCCAATTACAAATGCTAAAAAAATATTATTAATTTTTTTAATTAATATAATTATTAAGTTGTTAACATTATTAATTTTTTTAAAATTTTTATGTGTTAGGGATTGACCCGATTAAGCAACAAGTAACAAAAATAGCGGAATAAATTAAGAAATTGAACACACAAATTTAACGTGGAAAAACCCCTCCAAAGAGGATAAAAAACCACGGGCAAAGTTAATTTTACTATAATGGCAAAAGAACGAAAAATACAAAAGATGGAGATAAAATTAAACCCAAACCCTGAAAAAAACAAAGAACCCTCAAAACGTAAACACAAAATTCTCTAAATATGTTATGAGTTCTAATATCTAAATGGAGTGTTTTTTACTAAGGTTGTAAAAGAGTCTATTTATAGGCTAAATTCATATGTCAAATAATAATAAAATAATCTAAACTAATCAGTGTTTGACTGAAACAAATAAATCGAGTTTAACTAAAAGATTATTTCTCAAATTTGACTGAAAATAGGAGTCATACTTAACAAATCTCCACCTTGACTCATATTTCCACAACGCATCTTTGCCAAAGCCCGCCACGAGCTTATCTTGAACTATGCAGGGAATTAACTAAGTCGAATCTGTGCTTAGAAACTGGAAGACTTCTAGCCTTCGACTTGTACATTGCCAAATCAAAACTAACCCGGGTCTGATTTTCACGAACACAGTGCCCTAACTTTTCAAAACCTGCATCCAAAAGAGAACCTCTCTTCAACGAAACGGTCATACATTTTTCCCTCTTATGACCAAGTTGCCTCCGTTCCAAACGAGTTGACTTCGACTTTGTAACGGATGAGGGACGTCCGATTTCACCAGTCACTGTAGAACCTTCTAGAATATAAAGACTGCCAATTCTTTTACCTTTTAACAAAACGAGAGCTCCACGAGATACTTTAATACCGCTCGACTCGATGTTGATTCTACATCCTTTCAAGTCTAAAATACTCAAGGAGATGAGATTCTTTCGTAAATCAGGTACATACCTGACATCTAAGAGTGTCCTAATTGTCCCATCGTGTGTCCTGATTTTAACAGTTCCAATACCAACTACCTTACTAGATGAATCGTTTCCCATGCGCACAACTCCACCTTCAACCGAACTGTATGTAGAGAACCATTTTCTATTGGGACACATGTGGAAAGAACATCCCAAATCTAGGATCCACTTGGACATGAGCTTGGAGTTATTGCTCATTGACATAACAAGAAATCATCACCACTTTCATCGGCCAAATTAGCACCAGCTACATCTTTCTCGTTACTCTCAGCAGCTCTTTTATTTCGCAGTTTATAACAATCTGCTTTGACGTGACCTAACTTTTTACAATAGCGACACCTTTTGTCTCGTTTCTTTGATGCTACTAAAACGAAAGCTTGCCTATCTACCTTGCTATCCAAATGAAGCTCATTGTCGAGTTTGTCTCTACTCAACAAATGACCCTTCACATCTTCGAACGAGAGTTTGTCTCTGCCATAAATCAGGGTCTCCCTGAAAGACTTGTATGAAGGGGGTAAAGAGCACAATAATAGCATAGCTTGATCTTCATCATCAATATGAACCTCAACGTTCTTTAAATCATTTAAAAGAGTAATGAATTGACTGATGTGATCTTTAAGAAGCTCACATTCGTTCATGCGAAACGTAAATAGACGTTGTTTCAACACTAAACGGTTAGCCAGAGACTTAGTCGCATAAAGATTTTCTAACCTTTTCCACAAGGCGGATGAGGTCTTATCCATCAATACCTCCTGCAATACCGTATTTACGAGGCACAACTGGATTGCAGATAGGGCCTTTTCATCAAGCTCTTCCCATTCTGTTTTATTTAGATTCTCAGGCTTTTTCCCAGTAACAAACTTTTTCAAACTGGATTGAACTAGAATTGCCATCATCCGAACTTTCCACAGATTGAAATTTGTCTCACCATCGAACTTCTCAATTTCAAACCTTATTGTTGCCATATCTGAATGGACTGGTCTATGAAAATTGAATTAGCTCTGATACCACTTGTTAGGGATTGACCCGATTAAGCAATAAGTAACAAAAATAGCGGAATAAATTGAGAAATTGAACACACAAATTTAACGTGGAAAAACCCCTCCAAAGAGGATAAAAAACCATGGGCAAAGTTAATTTTACTATAATGGCAAAAGAACGAAGAGTACAAAAGATGGAGATAAAACTAAACCCCAAACCCCGAAAAAACAAAGAACCCTCAAAACGTAAACACAAAATTCTCTAAATGTGTTATGAGTTCTAATCTCTAAATGGGGTGTTTTTTACTAAGGTTGTAAAAGAGCCTATTTATAGGCTAAATTCATGTGTCAAATAATAATAAAATAATCTAAACTAATCAGTGTTTGACTGAAACAAATAAACAGAGTTTAACTAAAAGATTATTTCTCAAATTTGACTGAAAATAGGAGTCATACTTAACATTATGTTTATATAATTTGTAACAGCCCGATTCTGGGCCTAGTCGGAATAGTGGTTTCGGGACCACAAATCCGACGAGGGAAAACATGGTTATTATTATATTTTTATGGTCTACAATTTCACGGAAAAGTTTTGTAAAAATTTCGTTCGAAAATTTCGACGTTTGGGCACTCAATTTAGTCAAAAGGACTAAATTGTAAAAAGTGCAAAAGTTGAGTTCTATATGTTAGAAGTGTTTAATTGCTATGAAATTATAAATTGGGGGTCCTTATGTGGTAATTAGACCATTAGTAATTGGTAGACAAAAATAGACATGAGAAATGAGAGAAATAGATTTTTTTTAAATGGGGGCATTTTAGTCATTTGGTTATAAAAAGAATAAAATGGGAAAAAGATGACAAAAATCATCATCTTCTCCATAGTTGCTGCCGAATTTTAAAGGACACCATAGCTAAGGTTTCTATGCTTTTTCAAGCTCATAGTAAGTGCATCTTAGCCCCGTTTTTAATGTTCTTCGCATTTTTGGAATCCTCGTAGCTCGGTTTAGCTTATTTTAGCAATAATTCGTGTTAGGGTTCATATTTGGAAAATACCCATAGGTGAAATGTGTTTATTTTGCTGTTTTATGGTGGAATATGAAGCTAGAAATTATGTTAAACAATTTTTGTTAAGCGATTTTAAGCGAAAACGGGTAAATAGGCATAATCGGTAAAAATATTTATTGTTCATAAGTGTATGTTAGAGTGAGAATTTGATATTTCCATAGAAGGGAAAAGTGTTCAGCATGCTGTAAAACATAAGAATAAGGTGTGAAATTTAATTTCCGAGCTGGGGGACAAAAGTGTAATTATGCAAAAGTTTGGGGGCAAAATTGTAATTTTTCAAAAAGTTGGGTGGTGGATTATTTTAATAAATGTGAACATTAAACGAGTTAAATTTGCTATTATAGATCAAGAAAGACGTGAAGATTATCTCAAACGAGGAAAAGAAAAGATAGTGGAGTGAAGTGCAAAATTACGATATTTTGCACCGAGGTAAGTAAACACGTGACTTAATGTATTATTTTGATATTATTTGATATGTGTTGAGATTTATTTGGAATTAAAATAAATGTTTGGCAATATCCCAAAAATGTTGTTAAATCGGGAAAGGTGGTAAAGGGTTGCAAAATATGGTCTTTGGGTTGAACACTCGGAATAAGCCGGAGTATGTTATATAAAGGGGTTGCTGTGTGCTGATTCCCCTATTCATTGGTGGTTGCTATGTGCTGATTCCACCGTAATATCAAATGTGAAAGGGGGTTGCTAAGTGCTGATTCCCCCGAGGGGTTGCTAAGTGCTGATTCCCCGATTCAGTGGTGGTGCTAAGTGCGGGATCCACCGCTAACGGTTAACATTCCGAGTGTTCAACGAGAAAATTTGGAAGGTGAATATTACTATGTGGTGGATAAGTTTATGGGGTAAATATTGAGTTGAATACTAAATCGACCCATGTATGAGATGGGAGAAAATATCAAAAACGAAAAAGGAACGATTTAAAATCAAAACTGTGTTGAACAACAGCAGTTGGGTAAATTTGAAAAATCACCATAAATGGTGGGAAATGAATGGGAAGTTGAATAATATATGAAATTTAAGCTGAATGTGTCTATTTTCATATGAAAGAAATAGAGTAAGCAAAAGAGTTGTATTTTTGGGGATATCTGAATTTTACTGAAACAGGGCTGGATTGATTTCGAATCCTCTGTTCTAACTTTGGAAAATCACCAAAAATTGTAAAAAAATAATTATGGCCTGAAATTTATATCCCTGGATTCCTTATTGAATCTATTTTTAATAGAAACAAACAAGACCACTTTTTGAATTTTTTACAGAGATTTAATTAAATTTTAGTAAAGGGAGGTCAGAACTGTGGGGAGTGAAACAGGGGAAGGTTTAAAGAATAAACTGTACAAATTGGCTAAATCAAAAATTCTGAAATTTTTATGGTGAAAAGGTATATGAGTCTAGTTTCAGGAAAAATTTACTGAACTCAATTTTGCACTCTGTAGCTCTGGATAAAAATAAATTAGCGACTATGATGCAGAAAAACTGCTTGCTGGAAATTACCCGAACAATGAAATTATTTGTGAATAAGTTTATATTATGGTGTAGTTATGTGAGTAATTACTTGTTTATCATGTGTTTACTTACTAAGCTATGTGCTTACTCGATTTTATTTTTCCCTTGATTATAGTGACTTCCATCAACTCGGAATTTGGAACGGAGTCAGACAATCATCTACACTATCCTTCACATTTAGGGTATTTTGCTACTAGTGTTCCATAATTTTATGGCATGTATAGACGACTTATGTAATATGGAATCATCATGTAAATATATGTTAAGGTTCGATTTAAAATGTGGTGTTTATTAATGGTTAAATTGTGTATGTTTATGCAACTGAACTTGGTTGGAATATTGAATTGTGTTTGAAAACTTGCAGGAGGTTTAAGCAAAAATAAGCAGAAATGCTGTCGAAATTTTTTTAAAAAATTTAGTGACACCTCATACTCTGCTCCGTTAAGGAATACGGGTAAGGGGTGTTACATTTTAGTGGTATCAGAGCTACGGTTTAGTCAGTTCTTGGACCAATAAAATATTTGTGAAAGTTAGTCTATACATGCCATAAATATATTGTGATAGTGAGATGATTTCTGACAATTTAAAATTTTGTTTTATATAGTAAATGGACCCTGACCGAAGTGTGGCAGATGATGTTGAAAGTAATGCGCCGACTCCCGCACAAGGGACCGCGCATGAAGAGAGTAGTCATGAGACACATGGACAGGATGAGGCTCGGGAAGCCTTCCTCCGGATGATGAGTGATTGGTATACAAAATATGTCCGTGTAAATCTGAATGTTCCACCTCCTCCACTCCCTCCTATTCCTCAACCGGTCCCCGTAGCTCCGCGAAGTGCTGAATTGGTGAGATCAAGTAAACCACCCGTTGATAGAATTCGAAAGCATGGGGCTGAAGATTTTAGGGCCAATGTTGATGATGATCCGAAAAAAGCCGAGTTTTGGCTTGAAAATACTATTCGGGTATTTGATGAATTATCTTGTACTCCTGAGGAATGTTTGAAATGTGCGGTGTCTTTATTGAAGGATTCGGCATACCGTTGGTGGAAAACATTAATATCGGTGGTTCCAACAGAAAGAGTTACTTGGGACTTCTTTCAGGAAGAATTCAGAAAGAAATATGTAAGCCAGCGGTTTATTGATCAGAAGCGTAAAGAGTTTCTCGGATTGAAATAGGGCCGAATGTCAGTAGCAGAATATGAACGGGAGTTTGTCCGGCTTAGTAAATATGCCCAGGAATGTGTGCCTACGGAGGCTATTATGTGTAAAAGATTTTAAGAGGGGCTAAATGAAGACATCAGATTGTATGTTGGAGTTTTAGAGTTAAAAGAATTTGTGGTACTAGTTGATCGGGCCTATAAAGCTGAAAAATTGAGTAGAGAAAAGAGAAGGGCAGAGATGGAAGCTCGAGATGTAAGGAAGAGGTCAATGGGCAGGACATTTCAATCTCACCTGAAGAAGTTTAAAGGGATGGATCCACGGTCGACTGGTTCGGTTGGGTATTCACGCAGAGACCGAGAGAGATCATATTCTGGAGCTACAACTCGAGCTACCTCAGTGGCAAGTGTGGGCAATGTAGGAAACACCAGACCTGAATGTCAACAGTGTGGTAGGCGACATACTGGTGAGTGTTGGGGATTTAAACGAGCTTGTTTCAGGTGTGGTTCCTAAGAGCATTATGTAAAAGATTGCCCTAAGAGAATAGAGGAAGAAAAATTACAAAGAGCTGGATCGGGTGATATTGTCAGTAGAGGTAGACCACTGAGAAATGTGGGAAGCAAAGCCAGTGGTAAGAGTGTGATAAAAGATGCAGCTGGAGGATCAGAAACTAGAGCGCCTGCCAGGACTTATGCCATACGCGCTCGAGAGGATGCCTCATCTCCCGATGTGATTACTGGTACATTTTCTCTTCATGATATTGATGTTATTGCTTTGATTGATCCCGGCTCTACTCATTCATATGTATGCATGAATTTGGTATCTAGTAAGAAATTACCTGTTGAAAACACTGAATTCGTAGTTAAAGTATCAAATCCTTTAGGCAAATATGTCTTAGTTGATAAGGTTTGCAAGAATTGTCCCCTGATGATTCAAAGTCACTGTTTCCTGGCTAATTTGATGTTGTTACCATTTGATGAGTTCGATGTTATTTTGGGGATGGATTGGTTGATACTGCATTATGCCAAGGTGAATTGTAGACAGAAAATTCTTGAATTAAAGTGTGAAAATGGTGAAATTCTCCGAATTGAAACAGAGGAGCCGAATAAGTTGCCTATGGTGATTTCGCACATATCTGCTCAGAAATACTTGAGAAAGGGATGTGAAGTTTATCTTGCTTATGTGCTGAACACGGATATAGCTGGGTCGAAGCTTGAATCAGTGCCAGTAGTCTGTGAATTTCCAGATGTATTTCCAGAGGAGTTGCCTGGGTTACCTCCGATTAGAGAAGTTGAGTTTTCTATTGATTTGTTACCTGGTACTGCACCGATTTCTATTGCACCGTATCAAATGGCTCCGACTGAGTTGAAGGAATTAAAAGCTCAGTTACAAGAGTTGACAGATAAAGGATTTGTGAGACCGAGTTTTTCTCCTTGGGGTGCTCGGTGTTATTCGTGAAAAAGAAGGACAGCTCTATGAGACTTTGTATTGACTATCGTCAGCTCAACAAGGTGACTATAAAGAACAAGTATCCTTTGCCGAGAATTGATGATTTGTTTGATCAATTAAAAGGGGCAACAGTGTTCTCTAAGATCGATCTGAGGTCTGGTTACTATCAGTTGAGAGTTAAAGAGTCTGATGTGCCGAAAACCGCCTTTAGAACGAGGTATGGACACTATGAATTTCTAGTAATGCCTTTTGGGTTAACAAATGCTCCGGCTATTTTTATGGACTTGATGAACCGAATTTTCCGGCCGTACATGGATAAGTTCGTGGTGGTGTTTATAGATGATATTTTAATCTATTCTCGGGATGAATCGGAACATGCAGAACATTTGAGAACTGTGTTGCAGATTCTGAGAGAAAAGAAATTGTATGCTAAATTCAGCAAAAGTGAGTTTTGGCTTCATGAGGTTGGATTCTTGGGACATATAGTTTCAAGTGAAGGTATTCGGGTTGATCCAAGCAAAATTTCAGTAATTGTTGATTGGGAGCCACCAAAGAATGTGACTGAGGTTAGAAGCTTTCTGGGCTTAGCTGGGTATTACAGACGGTTCGTCAAGGGATTCTCGATGATTGCTTCTCCTATGACAAAGTTACTGCAGAAGAATGTCAAGTTCGAATGGACCGATAAATGTCAACAGAGTTTTGAGAAGTTGAAGGCATTATTAACTGAGGCGCCAGTGTTGGTACAACCTGAGTCCGGGAAGGAGTTTGTAATTTACAGTGATGCATCGTTGAATGGTCTTGGGTGTGTGTTAATGCAAGAGGGCAAAGTAATAGCTTATGCTTCAAGACAGTTGAAACCGCATGAGAAGAATTATCCGACGCATGATTTAGAATTGGCTGCTATTATTTTTGCTTTAAAAATTTGGCGTCATTATTTGTATGGTGAAAGGTGCCGAATCTTCACTGATCATAAGAGTTTGAAATATTTGATGAGCCAAAAAGATTTGAATTTGCGGCAACGAAGATGGCTCGAGCTAATTAAAGATTATGAGCTAGTGATTGATTATCACCCAGGAAAAGCTAATGTAGTTGCTGATGCCTTGAGCAGAAAATCTTTATTTGCTTTGAGAGATATGAGTACGAGATTAACTTTATCTAATGATGGTTCAATTTCAGCTGAATTGAGAGTTAGACCGCTATTTCTTCAGTAGATTCGGGAAGCTCAAAAGAATGACAGTAAATTGCAAGCCAGAAGAGCTTAGTATGAAGCGGGTGTTGAATCAGATTTTCAAATTGGTTCAGATGATTGCCTAATGTTTCGGGACAGAATATGTGTACCGAGAAATGATGAGCTAATTCGGACCATTTTATGTGAAGCACACAGTGGTGATTTATCAGTCCATCCAGGTAGTGTGAAAATGTATAATAATTTAAAGAAGAAGTATTGGTGGCCGGGCATGAAAAAGGATATCTCGGAATTTGTAACAAAGTGTTTAATCTGTCAACAAGTGAAAGCTGAGCATCAAGTACCATCGGGTTTACTTCAACCGATAACGATTCCAGAATGGAAGTGGGACAGTATTACGATGGATTTCGTGACAGGATTGCCCTTAACTCCAAAGAAGAAAGATGCTATTTGGGTAATTGTTGATAGATTGACAAAGTCAGCCCATTTTATTCCAATACGCATTGATTACTCACTTGACAGGCTGGCGGAATTATATGTTGCTGAAATAGTGAGATTACATGGGGTGCCTAAATCTATTATATCGGATAGAGATCCGAGATTTACTTCGAGGTTTTGGATAAAGTTGCAGGAAGCTTTGGGTACGAAATTGAATTTCAGTACTGCGTTTCATCCGCAAACTGACGGGCAATCAGAAAGGGTGATTCAAGTTCTTGAAGACATGCTCCGGTGTTGTATTTTAGAAATGAAAGGCAGTTGGGAGAAATATCTACCATTGGTTGAATTTGCTTAGAACAATAGCTATCAGTCAAGTATACAAATGGCACCGTATGAAGCATTATATGGGCGTAAGTGTAGAACTCCTTTATATTGGACTGAGCTCGGTGAGAATCGGATTCATGGAGTCGACCTGGTGAAAGAAACTGAAGAAAAGGTGAAAATAATCCGTGACTGCTTAAAGGCTGCCTCAGATCGGCAAAAGTCGTATGCGGATTTAAAGAGGAAAGAAATTGAGTTTCAAGTGGGTGATAAAGCGTTCTTGAAAGTATCTCCATGGAAGAAGATTCTGAGATTTGGTCGAAAGGGCAAATTAAGTCCACGTTTTATTGGACCATATGAAGTTATCGAGAGAGTTGGCCCTGTAGCATATCGGTTAGCTTTACCGCCGGAGTTGGAAAAGATACATAATGTATTTCATGTGTCGATGTTTCGACGTTATCGTTCGGATCCTTCACATATAGTTTCCCCTACAGAGATTGAGGTTCGACCAGATATGACTTATGAGGAAGAACCAATAAAGATTTTGGCTCGGGAAGTCAAGCAGTTAAGGAATAAAAGTGTTGTGGAAAAAACATGGAATGGAGGAAGCTACGTGGGAACCGGAGGAAATTATGAGGAAACAGTACCCAAACCTCTTTTCCGGTAAGATTTTCGGGGACGAAAATCCCTAAGGGGGAGAGTTGTAACAGCCCGATTCTGGGCCTAGTCGGAATAGTGGTTTCGGGACCACAAATCCGACGAGGGAAAACATGGTTATTATTATATTTTTTTGGTCTACAATTTCACAGAAAAGTTTCGTAAAAATTTTGTTCAAAAATTTCGACGTTTGGGCACTCAATTTAGTCAAAAGGACTAAATTGTAAAAAGTGCAAAAGTTGAGTTCTATATGTTAGAAGTGTTTAATTGCTATGAAATTATAAATTGGGGGTCCTTATGTGGTAATTGGACCATTAGTAATTGGTAGACAAAAATAGACCTGAGAAATGAGAGAAATAGATTTTTTTTAAATGGGGGCATTTTAGTCATTTGGTTAAAAAAAGAATAAAATGGGAAAAAGATGACAAAAATCATCATCTTCTCCATAGTTGCTGCCGAATTTTAAGGGACACCATAGCTAAGGTTCCTTTGCTTTTTCAAGCTCATAGTAAGTGCATCTTAGCCCCGTTTTTAATGTTCTTCGCATTTTTAGAATCCTCGTGGCTCGGTTTAGCTTATTTTAGCAATAATTCATGTTAGGGTTCATATTTGGAAAAATACCCATAGGTGAAATGTGTTTATTTTGCTGTTTTATGGTGGAATATGAAGCTAGAAATTATGTTAAACAATTTTTGTTAAGCGATTTTAAGCGAAACGGGTAAATAGGCATAATCGGTAAAAATATTTATTATTCATAAGTGTATGTTAGAGTGAGAATTTGATGTTGCCATAGAAGGGAAAAGTGTTCAGCATGCTGTAAAACATAAGAATAAGGTGTGAAATTTAATTTCCGAGCTGGGGGACAAAAGTGTAATTATGCAAAAGTTTGGGGGCAAAATTGTAATTTTTCAAAAATTGAGTGGTGGATTATTTTAATAAATGTGAACATTAAACGAGTTAAATTTGCTATTATAGATCAAGAAAGACGTGAAGATTATCTCAAACGAGGAAAAGAAAAGATAGTGGAGTGAAGTGCAAAATTACGATATTTTGCACCGAGGTAAGTAAACACGTGACTTAATGTATTATTTTGATATTATTTGATATGTGTTGAGATTTATTTGGAATTAAAATAAATGTTTGGCAATATCCAAAAATGTTGTTAAATCGGGAAAGGTGGTAAAGGGTTGCAAAATATGGTCTTTGGGTTGAACACTCGGAATAAGCCGGAGTATGTTATATAAAGGGGTTGCTGTGTGCTGATTCCCCTATTCATTGGTGGTTGCTATGTGCTGATTCCACCGTAATATCAAATGTGAAAGGGGGTTGCTAAGTGCTGATTCCCCCGAGGGGTTGCTAAGTGCTGATTCCCCGATTCAGTGGTGGTGCTAAGTGCGGGATCCACCGCTAACAGTTAACATTCCGAGTGTTCAACGAGAAAATTTGGAAGGTGAACATTACTATGTGGTGGATAAGTTTATGGGGTAAATATTGAGTTGAATACTAAATCGACCCATGTATGAGATGGGAGAAAATATCAAAAACGAAAAAGGAACGATTTAAAATCAAAACTGTGTTGAACAACAGCAGTTGGGTAAATTTGAAAAATCACCATAAATGGTGGGAAATGAATGGGAAGTTGAATAATATATGAAATTTAAGCTGAATGTGTCTATTTTCATATGAAAGAAATAGAGTAAGCAAAAGAGTTGTATTTTTGGAGATATCTGAATTTTACTGAAACAGGGCTGGATTGATTTCGAAATCCTCTGTTCTAACTTTGGAAAATCACCAAAAATTGTAAAAAAATAATTATGGCCTGAAATTTATGTCCCTGGATTCCTTATTGAATCTATTTTTAATAGAAACAAACAAGACCACTGTTTGAAGTTTGTACAGAGATTTAATTAAATTTTAGTAAAGGGAGGTCAGAACTGTGGGGAGTGAAACAGGGGAAGGTTTAAAGAATAAACTGTACTAATTGGCTAAATCAAAAATTCTGAAATTTTTATGGTGAAATGGTATATGAGTCTAGTTTCAGGGAAAATTTATGAAACTCAATTTAGAGCTCTGTAGCTCCAGATAAAAACAAATTAGCGACTATGATGCAGAAAAACTGCTTGCTGGAAATTACCCGAACAATGAAATTATTTGTGAATAAGTTTATATTATGGTGTAGTTATGTGAGTAATTACTTGTTTATCATGTGTTTACTTACTAAGCTATGTGCTTACTCGATTTTATTTTTCCCTTGATTATAGTGACTTCCATGAACTCGGAATTTGGAACGGAGTCAGACAATCATCTACACTATCCTTCACATTTGGGGTATTTTGCTACTAGCGTTCCATAATTTTATGGCATGTATAGACGACTTATGTAATATGGAATCATCATGTAAATATATGTTAAGGTTCGATTTAAAATGTGGTGTTTATTAATGGTTAAATTGTGTATGTTTATACAACTGAACTTGGTTGGAATATTGAATTGTGTTTGAAAACTTGCAGGAGGTTTAAGCAAAAATAAGCAGAAATGCTGTCGAAATTTTTTTAAAAAATTTAGTGACACCTCATATCTGTTCCGTTAAGGAATACGGGTAAGGGGTGTTACATAATTAGGCCAAAGATCAGATTATCTAGACATATATACACAATTTAAGTGCGAGGGCATCGCGTATTATTGAACAACACTTGGAAGAGGTGGGATTGTTGCACATGTATTGTATGCTCAAGGGGACTAAATTGAAGCCCACACTCATTAGTGTTTTGTTGGAAAAATGGAGACTCGAGACGCAGACATTTCATCTTTCGTGCGGTGATTTTACAATTACACTTGAAGATGTAACATGGAAGTTGGCCCCATGCTTTACGCTATACCGCTTCACTGCAGCAACAAAAGCATCTTTGGAGGAAAACTTCAATCCAACTGTCTTGAGCTTACTTTCTTTGCCCAGTTTGTATAAACTTCCTTTGTTATCAATGAAATCATTATTTTCCTTCCCAACTCTCACACTTACCCTAATATTAACACTATACTAAAGTATTCGCGATACGAAATTCTTTAACTTACCTGAGGGACTAAGCCAAGTCCGACATATTATGCATACAAGACTAACTCTCACTTAACTTTCAGAGGATCGACTAAACCGAAATCTTTGATACTAATAAAATTGTAACATCCTATACCCGATCTGATTTACTAGATCTGAATATAGGATGCCAACAAACTTAAACACTTAACAAAAATTTTAAAATGGGCGAAGACTTTACTAAACATACTTACATATATTTTATTATTCTAAATCATAGATTCTGAAGATAAACGTCTATTTGATTACAACTGATTCTCAATAATAGTACAATACAATACCACTTAAAACTTTATTAAAATAGACTCAATCAAGGGGTATAATACTATTTGCCATTTAAAAACATCTTCTCAAGTGTCTTTCAGTATGCATAATATCGCTCTACAATCAATTACTTTGGCACGACCCTAGCTTGGTCCCTTTTGACAAATTGGTTCAAACCTAAAAACCTGCAATGCATATAAACACCCATAAGTTCAATGAATCAATTCTTTGCTTTGTCAAAATTTTGTACCTAACAAATCGGTGGAAAAAAAAAACATGAATGAAAAGGTAACAAAAATAATTGTAAATTCTAAACTCACAATATGCTATGTTACAAAGTACACCAATTTAATAGATTTGTTTGGGGTTAATTTATACAAATATGCTGAAAAACAAAGACAATTGAGAAAGTAGGCTAAAAATTTTAAAATTTACCGATCTGTTCCTTAAAACTATGACAATGTCTATCGCAAATAAGGATAAAATAAATCTAAAAACTTCTAATTATTTCCAACCACAAGAAAAAAAAACAATAGGTGAAAATGCGCGAATTTAAATAAATTTGTAGAATTTCAACACAGTTTCTAAAATAATTTTTTTAGCCTATTCTAATAAATGAACCTAAGTTATATTGTCTCTTTATGGAGAGAATTTAGGTCCAAATCCTAAATATACCAATATTAAGAGGGGAATCTAGGAACCTCAAGAATTAATTTTTATAAACCATAAAATAGATATAAAAGATACCTTTATCATTAAAAATTTACAGTAAAACTACCTATACAAAAATACCAAAACACATATGATGTAACAACAACATGAGATAAAAACACCTAGCAACAACAAGTAAGGCAGAATCCAAAAATAAAATCCAATTGATAGAGACGGTAAGGTGCGGTGCGTTTAACTTACTTTTTGTCTCATACCTCAGTATTTAATCTCACTATCATCGCTATTTTTACATTAATCACAAGTAAACATACCGCCAATCCAAATCCACCCTAAGGTAAATTCATCACACTTTTGTACCAAAATAGGATTCAAATTTCAAACTACGTGCTAGAATTAAGTGACCCGAATCCTTATTTAAATAAAGTACATTGGTAAAATAAAATAAAAGTAAAATTCATATAGAACTACAGTTCTTTTATTTTATTTTAGAATAAGGTTTTTTAAACCTTATTAAGCTCCATCTATTTGATATTGATTAGAATAAGGTGTTTCAAACTTACTACACTCCTATTAGAATATGGTTTTACAAGCTTATAAATAGACATAGTCTACTCCTCTTATAATCATTCGAATTCGACATAGTGAATTATCTTCTCCTTTGCCTGTGGTTTTTTTTCTCGAAAGGGTTTCTACGTAAGATCTGTGTGTTCTTTATTTTTCTCTCTCTTTTTCTTTACGATACATTGTCATTATCGACGTTCTATTTTTTCAAATTGGTATCAGAGCTTCCGGGTTATTCATCTCAATCACGGTAATGGCGTCTTTGAAGTATGAAATTTCACTGTTGGATGGCAACACTAGATTTGCTGTAACACCCCTTACCCGTATTCGACACCGGAATAGGGTACGAGGCATTACCAGAACACATACACTTGTAAATGTATTGAACCGAGATATAAAAATTCCATAAATTGTTAAACTTTCAAATTATTAACATGCTTTTATAATTCTTCACAATATAAATAATGCAACATTTCCTACCAACCACAATCAAGCTTCCGATAATCATCTCACTGCATCTAATAATTGTACATATTACCAATAAGAATTCAATTTCAATAATAAAACACATATCCATATAAAATTCATCATAAAATAACATTTACTTTAATTAAAATTATACAGAATATAGTTCATACGAACTTACCAGGCTAATATGCAGAAATACCAAGATACAAGGGCATTTTGATAATTTTCCATTTTTTCTCGATTTTCTACCCGATCTTGATCTAAATTAATTTTTCATTTAATAAAACAACTCATTTCATGCAATTTGGTCATTTTTGACATTTTTCCAAAATTACCCCTAAAGTTTTACTTTTATTCAATTTAGTCCCCGAGCCCAAATCATGCAAATTAACCATTTATAATGCAAACCCATGCTATCAGAATATCCATACATTTATTTTCCTCCTCCTTCTCTCCATTCCACATCCTTAATTTATATAACATGCTTATAAGTATCATTATCTATGATTTCACTATTTACTTGTAAATTTATTCAAAGCTGTCCATCTAAGTCATAGTCACTAAATTATTTTTATCTTGAGATACAGAGCTCCAAATTAGTATCCGTTAATTTTACGTGAAACTAGACTCACATATCTTCTTACCATAAAATTTTCAGAATTTTTGATGAAGCCAATAGGTACAGTTTATTCTTTAAAGTCACCCCTATTCTGCTGTCTGACAGTTTTGACCCTTCTTCACTAAAAATTAGTTATCTCCTCTTACGGGATTTTGATGATGTTCCCATTTGTTTCTATTGAAAATAGACTCATTAAGGATTTTAAACATATAAACTAAGTCCCATAATTATTTTTCTTCAATTTTTTATGATTTTCTAAAGTCAGGACAGGGGAACCCGAATTCATTCTGACCTTGTCTCACAAAATTTATTATATCTCATGATTTACAACTCTATTGCTTACACCATTTCTTCTATAAGAAACTAGACTCAATAAGATTTAATTTAATATTTTATTCACCCTCTAATTCAGTTCCCACAATTTTTGGTGATTTTTCACAGTTAACCTACAGCTGCTGTCCAAAACTGTTTTAGTGCAAAATGTTGATTACTAGATGTATAACTCCCTTATTCCCTTTCTCCATAATATTTCCCATTACTTTCACTTATTTCTCTTCACTAATATATCAAGAACATAAGACCTTATATAAGAAAACTCTACTATAGCATTAATTCCATGCTTTTTCAATAATATCAAACTTAAAAATATATTGAAATATTGATGTTCTTACCTTGTGCTATTGATTTCAATCTTTAACTTGATTTTCTCTCTCCTTCAGCCTTTATTTCATGAATCTAACTTGATATTCTAGCTCCCCATAGTCTCCATATCAATTTTCTCTCTTGGTGGTTATGGAAATTTGTTTGATTTCAAAGTGTAAATGGAGGATTTTTGGTTAGAGGACCAAATTGTAAAGAAAAGAAAGTTTCTAACTTTCTTTTCTCTTCATACGTTGGAGTGCATGGGGGGAAGATGATTCTTCATCTTTTCTTCCATATATATATACTAAATAAATTAATAATAAAATAATAAAATATCATTTAAAAATCTAATTAAAATATTAATAAACTAATATTTATTTATTTATTTAATCTAAAATATCTCCAACATCATCATTATTTTCTAGATTTCTCTTTCTTCTAATTGACCATTTTGCCCTTTAGATCTTTTAAAATTCCATCCTTGAGTCATCACTTATTTTGGTAAAATTATAATTCAGTCCCTCATAATTCTTCATCTATTCAATTTGGTCTCAATTCATCCATTTTCCTTAGTTTCTAGATTATTCTACCCTTAAAATATTTACACTATTGGTCCTTCAACTTTTTCATATTTACACTTTAACCCCTAAACTTTTGAGTATTTACCATTGGGTAACAAAACTTTTCTCACTTTTGCAATTTAATCCTTTCTTGAATTAATATGTCATAATATACTTCCCAATGTTGACATAAATCAATTACCCTTTTTATCACTTTATTTCCTTATTTTTCCATATCAGGGATATTATCTTACTTTCTCACTGTAGAAATTTTCGGGATATTACAATTTCATAGCTAGTTAACCCTTCTAGCTTCTAGAATTCAAATTCTATATTTTATACAAATAGGTTCTTTCCTTAGTTAATCACTAAATCGATAAAATTTTCATATCAGTATTTTTCATGCAACCTTCCTATCATAATGCAACCCATGTCATAATTTTAAAATATATATTTTTTCATCGGATTTGTGGTTCTAAAACCACTGTTCCAGCTAGACCTAAAATCGGGCTGTTACCTTTGCGTTGTGACAGATAAAGATACAGACAATTCTTGCACAGATGGACTTAGAGGAAGCCCTACTAGGGGTAGATAAGATGCCTTCAACATTGACGGAGGAAGAGAAGAAGCGTAATGATCGAAATGCGTTAACACAATTACATCTGCATTTGTCTAAAGAAATTTTTCAGAATTTGATGAAGGAGAAGACCGCCGCTGGATTATGGAAGAGGTTGGAACAAATATGTATGTCGAAAACTTTAACTAGCAAGCTGCATATGAAGCAGCATTTTATGCTTATCGTTTGGAGGAAGGTGCGTCTGTGCACGAACACTTAACAGTATTTAAAGAAATTCTCTCAAACTTGGAGGCCATGGAGGTTCAGTATGATAATGAAGATCTAGGGTTGATTCTACTTTGTTTGTTGCCCTCGTCTTATTCAACCTTTAAAGATATGATTTTATATAGCCGCGACTCTCTCACAGTTGATGAGGTTTATGATTCTTTAACCTCGTATGGTAAGATGAAACATCTTGTGGTTAAAACTGACTCTCAAGGAGAAGGTCTTATTTTTCGTGGGAGACAAGATCGAAATGCTGATGATGATCGTGGAAGGACACAGGAACGGAATCATCGCGGTAAATCTAAGGGTAGATCAAAGTCTTCAAATAGAGGTAAAACTTGTAACTTCTACAAGAAGAAATGATACATTAAATCTAAGTGCTATAAGTTACAGGACAAGATCAAAAGGGAGGCTGTGAATCAAAATGAAAAACAATCAGAAAATTCTGGTAAAGCTGATGTTGTAGAAGACTACAGCGATGGTGAACTTTTAGTCACTTTTGTCAACAATTCTAAAGTGAGCGAGGAGTGGATCCTTGATTCGAGCTGCACCTTTCACATGAGTTCCAATTGGGATTGGTTTACAACTTACAAAGCAGTGTCTGAAGATGTTGTTTGGATGGAAAATAATGCTTCAAGTAGAATTGCAGGTGTTGGAACAGTTAAAGTTAAGATGTTTGATGGAGTTGTCAGAACACTTAGTGACGTATGACATGTTCCAAAATTGAAGAGAAATTTAATTTTGTTGAGTACTCTTCATTCAAAAGGGTACAAATATACAACTAAAAGTGGGGTCTTAAAGATTTTCAAAGGTTCCCTCGTTGTGATGAAAGGGCAGAGAAAGAATGCCAAGTTATATGTTCTACAGATTTTTACTGTTACTGGTGATGCAGCTGTCGCTTTCTTTTCCTTGTCAGATGATGATATTACTAAACTTTGGCATATGCGCCTAGGACATATGAGTGAGAATGACATGACAGAATTGAGCAAAAGAAGGCTTCTTGATAAGCAAGAAATTTACAAACTGAAGTTCTGTGAGCACTGCATTTTTGGGAAGCAAAAGAGAGTTCGATTCACTAACGGAATCCATAACACAAAGGAAACATTGAAATATATTCATTCTGATACGTAGGGGCCATCCAGAGTGCCTTCGAAAGGTGAAGCTAATTATATGCTAACTTTTATTGATGATTTTTCTAGAAAAGTTTGGGCGTTCTTCCTGAAGTAGAAAAGCGATGTGTTTTCCCCATTTAAGTCTTGGAAAACTATGATTGAAAAATAGACGGAAAAAAATAAAATACCTCCGTACAAACAATGGCTTAGAGTTATGCTCTGATGAGTTTAATAAACTGTGCAAGTTAAAAGGAATCGTGAGACACTTGACAGTTCGTCATACTCCACAGCAAAACGGCGTTGCAGAACGAATGAACAAAATGATCATGGCGAAGGTTCGATGTATGTTGTCAAATTCCAACTTACCGAATTCGTTTTAGGCTGAAGTAGCCTCTACTGCATGTTTTGATCAATCGATCTCCATCCGTTGCCATTGAGAAAAAGACTCCACAAGAGGTATGGTCTGGTAATCCTACTGACTATTCTAATTTAAAGATATTTAGGTGTCCTACATATGCTCATGTTGATAATGGAAAATTGGAACTGAAATCCATTAAATGTGTTTTTCTTGGTTATAATGCTGGTCTAAAAGGGTATAAGTAATGGTGTCTTGAAAATAGAAAAGTTATGATTAGCAGAGATGTTTTTTTGATTAAACTGCTATGCTACCTAACTTATCTCTTAAAGACTCTTCCAATAAAGAAAATCAAAAGAAGGTGGAGCATTAGATTAATCCAGAACCTACAATAAAGTCGACTCTTCAAGCCAGTACAAAAATTTAAAATAGAATTGGTTCTTCACCATAATACTCTATCGCCAAAAATAGAACTAGAAGAGAAATTAAACTTCCAAAGAAGTATGCCGAGGCTGATCTAGTTGCTTATGCTTTAAATGTGGCTAAAGATATAGATGCAAACCAAGAGCCATCTAATTATTCTGATGCGGTTAGCCGTGAAGACTCAGAAAAGCGGATGTTTGCTATGCAAGAGGAGATGGAATCACTCCACAAAAACAAAACATGGGATCTTGTGAAACTTCCTAAAGGTAACAAGGTTGCTCACTGTAAATGGGTGTTTAAAAAGAAATAAGAGACTCCAGGAGTTGAAGAACCCAGATATAAAGCAAGGCTTGTTGCAAAGGGTTACAGTCAAATTCCAAGAGTGGACTTCACAGATGTGTTCTCCATAGTTGTGAAGCATAGTTCTATTCGAGCTTTGCTTGGTACTATGGCTATGCATGATTTGGAGCTTCAACAGTTAGATGTAAAAACTGTATTTTTTATGAAAAACTTGAAGAGGATATTTACATGCAACAACTAGAGGTTTTTACAGTATCAGAAAAAGAGGACTATGTTTGCTTGCTGAAAAAGTCCCCTTACGGTTTGAGACAGTCACCAAGATAGTGGTACAAGAGGTTTGATTCCTTTATGACTTCTCATGATTTCAAAAGAAGTAGTTTTGACAGTTGTGTTTACTTTAAGAAAAGCAGTGATGGTTCTTTTGTGTATCTACTCCTTTATGTTGATGACATGTTGATAGCATCGAAAGATAAATGAGAGATAAGAAAGGTCAAAGCCCAACTAAGTGAAGAATTTGAGATGAAAGATTTTAGACCAGCAAAGAAGATACTTGGTATGAAGATTCTCAGAGATAGAAAAGCTAGTAAATTGTACCTAAGTCAGAAGGGGTACATTGAGAAAGTTTTTTGCAGGTTCAATATGCAGAGTGCTAAGCCTGTTAGTACTCCTTTAGCAGCCCATTTCAAACTTCCACAATCAGATGATGAGATTAAGTACATGTCACATGTTTCATACTCTAGTGCAGTGGGATGTCTCATGTATGCTATGGTTTGTTCACGTCCAGATTTATCATATGTAGTCAGTGCAATTAGTAGATTCATGGTGAATCCCAGTAAAGAACATTGGAAAGCAGTTCAGTGGACTTTAAGATACTTACGAGGTACTACTGATGTTTTCTTACAGTTTGGAAGAACTAGAGATGGAGGCATTGGGTATGTTGATGTTGATTTTGCTAGAGACCTTGATAGAAGAAGATCTCTCACAGGTTATGTCTTTACAATCGAAGGTTGTGCAATTAGTTGGAAAGCCACTTTGCAGAATACATTTGCTTTGTCTACCACTGAAGCTGAGTACATGGTGATTACTGAGGCTTATAAAAAAGCCATTTGGTTGAAGGAACTCTTTAGTGAACTCAATGAAGACCTTCAAATCAGTACAGTATTTTGTGACAGTTAGAGTGCCATCTTCCTTACAAAAGATCAAATGTTTCATGAGAGAACAAAACACATTGGTGTTCGGTATCATTTTGTTCGTGATATTATTGCTCGTTATGATATTGTTGTGAGCAAAATTAGTACTCATGAAAATCCTGCAGATATGATGACTAAGTCACTTCCTATAACCAAGTTTGAGCATTGCTGAAACTTGGTTCGTGTTCATTGTTGAAGTTAAACCCTTCAGATGTTCTATGGAAGAGGTGGAGAACTTGTTCGTTAAGAGTTCGCCATGAAAAACTTGTTCATTGAGAATTCGTGTCAAGGTGGAGATTGCTAGAATTAAGTGACCCGAATCCTTTTTTAAATAAAATACATTGGTAAAATAAAATAAAAGTAAAATCCATATAGAACTACACTTCTTTTATTTTATTTTAGAATAAGGTTTTTTAAACCTTATTAAGCTCCATCTATTTGATATTGATTAGAATAAGGTGTTTCAATCTTACTACACTCCTATTAGAATATAGTTTTACAAGCCTATAAATAGACATAGTCTACCCCTCTTGTAATCATTGGAATTCGACATAGAGAATTATCTTCTCCTCTACCCGTGGTTTTTTCCCGAAAGGGTTTTCACGTAAAATTTGTGTGTTCTTTATTTTTCTCTTTTTTTTTCTTTGCAATACATTTTCATTACCAGCATTCTATTTTTCACTATGTCTAGCTTTCTAATCAACAAACCCAATACTCAACTATAATATATGCTTTAATGAAAAACTTTAGATAATTTCAAAAGGTTAAAATGAAAAAAAAGAACTAATTCTTTTTAAATTGAACTCAAACGCTTGTAATCTTTTACTTGATATTTCAATTTTTAATCAATCTTAATTGCAGTTATTTTTGAGTTTGGATCAAATTCAGTTTATGTTGAAATAAAGTAATATTTTTGTTAATTTTGAATCGAAACTGGAAAGAATCAAAATACAAATTTGATTTTCCAAAACTGTAAATGAGAAAAAAAATCTATGCACAAGATTTCTGGTCCAAAATTTTTAAAGTATTGAATTCACATTATAAATTATTTATTATGTTTAATAAAAATTAAGTATTGAATATAATTGTGTTGTTGGATAATAATAAATTTTTATTTTTAAAAATTATTTTTTCGTAATTTTTTATTTTATTAATATAATATTTTATATTATTTTGAATATTTCATTTTTTTAAAAAAATAAAGAGATAATTTATTTTGAATATATTTTTTGGAAAAAAATAAAGTTAATTTTAATTTTTTTGATAAGTAGCTATCTACCTAATTTTATTATTAAACAATTTTTTGTTGAAAATTTTAATTTAAGTGAAAATTTATTAGGGTTATCAAATACATTTTTAAAAAAAATAAATGTTGGAAATTTTTAAAAATTTCCTTTTCAATTAAATAAAAATTTTCAATAGTCTATCAAACACACCCTAAATATTTAATTGAATTGAAGTTTTTGTGAATGCTTTTGTCTTTTTATATTTTATATAAAAATTAAATATATATAATGAAATTTCAACCTAAAATATAATAGTAATTTTAACTAAAACTTCTTTTTTTTATATAAATTTTTATAAACTTATTACAAAATTTTACTTAGTGTAACATGATACAATTCTATTACATCTCATGATTCTGGTTAATTGATATGAGGAGCCATAAAAATGTGAATGAAAATGAAGCCCAAAGTTATTCTTGACCCAAAGCCCAAAATATTTTGGGTTGAAAATGGCATAAAAGAAAACTCCAAACCCATTGCATAAAATCTTTTGTTAAAGAGAAGAGAAAGAAAAAGAAAATATTTTATACACTATGAATGGAATTTAAAAATTCCACAATTAGGGTTGAGCTGATGACAAGCGCATATATGGTATAATAGAAAATTAATATATGTGCAGCAAATTTATAACTTTATTTGTGAAGTTAAAAAAGTGTATTGGCAGTGTACCAAATACTCACCTTTAGAACAATAACTAACTTTGTTTGATTGATTGAGATTTATTTGAAATAGTGATTAGAGCTTTTGTAATGCCCCAGAATTTTAAGCTTTAGATGTGTTGGGTTTTCTCATGTAATGTGTTCAGTTTGGGTGGTTAAGAGTTTGGTATATTTGTTTAAGGTCTTGGAGTTCTAGTCTCCTTATGTGTGAGGGGTATTTTGTTTTTGTTTTATTAAAGTTGTGGAGGAGTTTAGATTTAAATTGAACTCTTCAATAATTATCTGGTTAGTTGTGGGTGGTTATTGTTTCTTTAAAAAAATTTCAGTTTTTTGCCTTTTTTCTTCTTCTATATTCTTTATTTTTCTTCTCTGGTCCTGGCCGTCATTCTGTCAATTTCTGGTTAAAATATTTCCATCCATTTACGACTTCGTTGCTTCGATTCTTTGTTGTTCATTTTGTGTTAGGCGTTGGGAGTAATCGTCATTTTTTGTTAGGTATTTTTTTCCGTTTTAGGATTTTAGTAAATTGGGGGTTCTAGTAATTCTTTAGAATGGAAAGGTCTATTAACTGTGTTATTCGTTTTAATGCTCGATTAGGGGAGAACAGTGAGACGAATGGTGTTCCTCCAGCGGGTTAGGTATTGCGCAGTTGTTGGTTGACGGTAAGTGTACGAATGCATTAGATGCTATTGTGAGGCCATGTTCATGGACAATTCTTGTTTGAGTCTCATAATTATTTACTGAAATTGGTAGTTGGATTATTGATTTTTGGTATTGGGAATCTCGTGGTTGTATTCCTAGCAAAATTAAACCAGGTGTGTAACGAGAAACCCAAAAAAAATAGTGAATGGCGAAAGTCAAAATTATGGCCTGTCAACGCCATACGATCGTGTGTGATACACAGTCGTGTGACAGGCTGTGTGTGAGGTCGTGTGTGACACACGGTCTAGGCTATTTAGAAAATTTTAATGTTTGGGTAGTCAATTTAGTCAAAAGGACTAAATTGTAAAAAGTGTAAAAGTTGAGTTCTACATGTTAGAGGTGTCCAATTGTTATGAAACTTTAAATTGGAGGTCCTTATATGGTAATAGACCATTGGTTAAGTTGGTAGACAAAAATGGACATGAGATAAGTGAAATAGGAAATTTTTAAGTTAGGGACATATTGATTGAATGTGAGTGAATTAATTTTAAAAGCAACTTTTTTTTATGCTTCGAACTAATAAGTTAAGTCAGGTAACACCTCGTGCTCGACTCCGGCAACGGTCTCGGGTAGGGGGGCCACATAAGCAAGGAAATCTCGGTCGTGTAGGCCACACGGGCATGGCAATATGGGCCATGTGGGCCACACGGGCATGTGGGCCCAAAACTCAGAATTTTTTTCTAGGGTCGTACATGTTATCCTGATCAACTGTGGGCCTTCCGTAGGATTGGAATGTGATTTTATGAGCTATTAAGCATGAAATCTGTTAATTGGATAGCATGAAACTTGACGTAAATAATGTTTAATATGTATGATTTGTTATGTATAAAGCATGTTCTACATCTATTATACGAGCATGTATGATATGTAATTCTGATATTTTTTATTTATGTTATATCTGACTATGGGGTGGGACACGTATTATGTAGAGGAAGTGTTCTGTGTGAGGCGATACCTTGCTATTATACTGGCAACATTGTTGTAATTATTCTGAAAAGTGTCGTATGGACACTATGCGATGTCTAGGGTTGGGTGAGTGTTTTATACCTCACGTGGTGTGTTGGGATGGTTGGAGCTGGTGTGTAGAGGATGGTGGTAGGAATATACATCTCTGCATCTGTACAACTCTATTATGTTTCAGATTCTGTAAGAGATTTATGTCTGTATCTATTTTTGCCATGTGATTAAATTTGAATTTCTATTTACGTATGAGTTACACACTGTGTTTCAAAAGAAAACTCACTCTCTGTTTGTCTGATAATTTCAGGTAACCTTCAAACTTAGGCGGATCGGTACGATGGGAGCTCGGTTGAGTTCACGTTTCCGTAAAACTTTATTTGTATAAATTTGGCTTATTTAAAATTTTGATTTGAGAGTGTTGTAAATTTTGGACTTTCTGAACTTTTTGGAATATTTTTGGATTTGAACTTTTATTTTGGGTTTTGGCATGACATTCGATAAAACAATTTTTCAAAAAATGACTATGTTTCTGCGATCAAATGTTTTTAAGAAAACAAACTCAATTTTCCAAAATATAACGTCTTAAGCACTATCGTTGTAACTTATTCGATTTATTTAGAAAATGTAATCATTTACGGTTGTAATTATTAAGTATGACAAACGTTTTCAATTAAAATGGAATTTTAAATAGCAAAGGATCATGGTGTTTTTCAAAAACCGAAAGTCAGATTTGTAACCACTTTATGTAACATCTCCAGATTTGGCTATAACGTCTAGGTCGGGTTTGGGGTGTTACATTTAATGGTATCAGAGTTAGGTTGTAAAACTTGTGTTGTGAAATTTTAGGTTTAAAATTGTATTTGTAAAAACTGTTTTTTCAAGTAAAGTTTATTTTTGAATCTGAAAAATAAGTGTGTGGAATATCGAGTCTCCGGTGCCTATCCTGTAAATACTCCTGACTTAGAAATACTTTAGTTAGAAAACTCTGGAACAATTAAAACTGCACTGAGTTAGTTAGAGACTGAAAATTTCTGAAACTTCTGAAAGTTTTTCTGATAATTGTTTGAAGCATAAAATACTTGCTAATAAATACTAAAATTGATACATAAAACTTTGTAATGTAGATAAAATGAGAATACGATGAATGCTCATGGAACACGTAGGCATGGCGAGCGCCGTAGAGGGACTTAAGCTGAGTCGTCCTCAATGGGTAGTATGTCTAATTTGGATACGAGTAAAGACACCGACTACACCTACTGCTGAGACTGGATCTCAATGTCGCTTGGTTGGGGATGATGCATTGTACTAAGCCATGTTTAGAGTGTTGGAGAGGGTTGTTGGACCCCATTCTGGTTTTGAAAGCCCTGGGTCGGTAAATGAACGACTCCATTCTAATAGCCCTGAGTTATTCAGGGGTGTCACTAGAGTCGCCCTGACTATGGCTGAATACTGGTTGGAATCCATCGAAAGAATCATGAATGATATCGACTGCACCCCTGAGAAAAAATTGAAGGGTGCAGTATCTCTACTTCGCAATAAGGCGTATCAGTGGTGGTTAATGGTTGAGGAGGGTACTCAGTCAGATTGGATTACTTGGGATTATTTTAAGTCTGCTGTCTAGAGTAAATATGTGGGGGGCGAGTTATGTTGATGCTCGTAGAAGCGAGTTTATGAACCTCACTTAGGGAGATAGGACTATGGTCGAGTATGAGGCCAAATTTTTGAGACTGAGTAGTTATGCTCGTGGGATGGTATTAACTGAGTATGAGAAATGTGTCCGCTATGAGGAAGGATTAATGGATAATCTAAAAGTTCTGATAGCTCCGTAGAGGGAGCGAAAATTTGCCGTCTTGGTGGACAAGACAAAGATCGCTGAGGAGGTTAAGTGTATTGAACGCGAGAATAGGGACCAAGAAAAGGGTAAGAATAAGAGGGATTCGGAGCCCTCTAGTTTTGTTTAGAGGCCTATGAAACGGGCCAGGTCTGATGGGCCTTAAAGAGTTAGGGTTCCAGTTACTCTTTTTGTGGCTCCGTCGTGTGGAGACTGTGGTAGATGCTATCTAGGTGAATGTTGGAGGAGCTTGGAGGCGTGTTTATGATGTGGGTCTATGGAGCATCGTATCAGAGATTACCCACAACATTCTGATCAGGAACAAGCACCAGCTCCAAGATTTGTTCAGCCTTAACAGGTAGTTCAACAACCGCCTAGGGGTTGTGGTCCGGCTAGGGGTGGTGATGGTATGGGCAGAGGATAGTGAGCACTGGGTAGAGGTGCTAATCAGACTGAGTCAAGGCAGCCTATGTTGGTTTATGTTACTAGACGTCGTGAGGACAAAGATGCCCCTGATGTGATTACGGGTACGTTCTTTATTTATGATGCCTCTTATTTTGCATTAATAGACATAGGGTCAACACATTCTTACATAGCTAGCTATGTTTCTATAAACTTGGGGATTTCTATTGAGAGCATTTCTAGAGAGATTACTGTACTTAGTCCGTTGGGTCAATTCGTTCGGGTTAATAGACTGTATAGGAATGTACCGTTAGAGATACAAGGGGTTGTGTTTCCAACTAATCTGATGGAGCTACCATTTGGAGAATTTGATCTGATTTTGGGAATGGATTGGCTTGTAGAGCATCGAGTATGCATTAATAGATCTTAGGAACCGGGTTTTCCAGCTGTACTTGGACCAGTTCGTCGTAGTCTTCATAGATGACATTCTGGTATACTCTAAGATCGAAAATGATCATGATGAGCATCTTAGAGTAGTTCTTCAGATACTTCGTAAGAAGCAACTCTACGCTAAGTTGAGCAAGTGTGAATTCTGGTTGAGGGAGGTGACTTTTCTGGGTCAGTTGGTTTCTGCAAAGGCCAATGCAGTGGCTAATGCTCTTAGTCGTAGGGCAATGTCTAATTTGAGGGCGATGTTTGCTTGCCTAAGTTTGTTTGATGATGGGAGTTTGTTAGCCGAGTTGCAAGCTAAGCCGACTTGGATTGATTAGATTCGGGTTAAAAGTTAAGGGATTATTCTCTAGTTCTGTGATTCCGTCAGGTGAAGGATGGTAGTACTTCTGATTTTGGGCTGAATAATGATGGGGTTCTGTGTTTTTAAGGACGGACTTGTGTATCGAATGATTTTGATTTAAAGTAGTCCATTCTGAGGGAAGCGCGTAGTAGCCCTTATGCTATGCATCCTAGAGGAAATAAAATGTATCAGGATCTACGAGAGTTGTACTGGTGACTTGGGTTGAAACGAGAGGTAACGAACTTGCTGAAACGAGAAGTAACGTCAGGTGTTTTTTTGTTTTGGGATTTTAGTGAATTGGGGGTTCTAGTTATTCTTTAGAAAGGAAAGGTCTATTAAATGTGTTATTCATTTTAATGCTCGATTAGGAGAGAACTGTGAAACATGTGGTATTCCTCTAGTAGGTTAGGTGTTGCGCGGTTGCTGACTGTTGACGATAAGTGTATGAATGCGTTGGATGCTATTGTGAGGCTATGTTCATGGAAAATTCTTGTTTGAGTCTCATAATTATTTACTGAAATTGGTCGTTGGATTATTGATTTTAGGTATTAGGAATCTTGTGGTTGCATTCGTAGCAAAATTGAACCAGGTGTGTAACGAGAAACCCAAAAAAAATAGCTAACGGTGAAAGCCAAAATTAGGGCCTGTCGACTCCACAAGGTAGTGTGGTAGGCTGTGTGCGACACATAGTTATGTGACAGGCCGTGTGTGAGGCCGTGTGTGGCACACGGTCTAGGCCATTTTGGGCCGTGTAGGCCACACGGGTGTGTAGGGGAAAAACTCAAAATTTTTCCCTAGGGTCGTACGTGTCGTCTTGATCGACTGTGGGCCTTTTGTGGAGTCGGTATGTGATTTTACAAGTTATTAAGCGTGAAATCTATTAATTGGATAGCATGAAACTTGACGTAAATAATGTTTAATATGTATGATTTGTTATGTATAAAGCATGTTCTACATCTGTTATACGAGCATAATGATATGTAATTCTGGTATCTATTGTTTCTGTTATATCTGACTATAGGGTGGGACACGTATTATGTGGAAGAAGCGTTCTGTGTGAGGCGATACCTCGCCATTATACTAGTAGCATTGCTGCAATTATTCTGGAAAGTGTCGTATAGACACTATGCAGTGTGTAGGGCTGGGTGGGTGTTTTATACCCCACGTGGTGTGTTGGGATGATCGGAGCTGGTGTGTAGAGGATGGTGGTAGGAATACACATATCTGCATCTGTACTTATTTGTTATGATTCTTATTCTGTAAGAGATTTATGTCTGTATCTGTTTCCGCCATGTGATTAAATCTAAATTTCTTTTTACGTATGAGTTACGCACTGAGTTTTAAAAGAAAACTCTCTCTGTTTGTCTAATAATTTCAAGTAACCCTTAGACTTAGGCGAATCGGTGCGACGGGAGCTCAGTTGTGTTCACATTTCCGTAAAACTTTATTTACATAAATTTGACTTATTTAAAATTCTGATTTAAGAGTTTTGTAAATTTTGGACTCTCTGGACTTTTGGAAATATTTTTGGATTTGAACTTTTATTTTGGGTTTTGGCATGGCATGACATTTGATAAAACAATTTTTCAAAAAACAGTTATGTTTCTGCAATCAACTGTTTTTAAGAAAACAAACTCGGTTTTCCAAAATATAACGTCTTAAGCACTTCCGCTGTAACTTATTCAATTTATTTAGAAAATGTAATTATTTAAGGGTTTTAACTATTAAGTATGACAAACGTTTTCAATTAAAACGAGCTTTTAAATAGCAAAGGATCATGGTGTTTTTCAAAAAGCGAAAGTCAGATTTATAACTGTTTTACGTAACATTTACAGATTCGGCCATAACGTCTAGGTCGAGTTTAGGATGTTACAGCTTTTGTATAACACTCAAATAATATGAGTTTAAATTTTGTCATCCCCCTCCCTCTTTTTACAATATTGTAATGATAATTTTTTTCTCAATTAGATTATTTCTTGAAGCCGACGAGTTATTGAATCTAAATTATTATGTAAATAACACAATATTGTATTCTTATTTAACTAAAAATATTCATCAAGGTTTTTATAACTAATATGGTCTATAAATGATTAAAAGTTGTTAATGGCTGGGTTGGGATCCAACCCATCCATTGTATTAATAACATTTACTAAAGTGTACGTTCATATTTGTAAATGATTAACTCAAATCTATTTAGGTCTGTTGATATGTTTTTTCTTATTAAAATATAATTATTTTAATTTAATATTTATTAGTTATATTTATATATTTTTTATTACTATTACATAAATTTTGTTTTATTAAAATTTAAATGTAAATAATTTTAACATATTTATTAATATTTACATTTATATAATATTAACATAGGACATAAATTACAATCATATAGGGTAGCCTACTATATACTGAAATTATGGTTTGTGGTTTGCTCTCAATACTAAATAATTCTAAAGAATTAATATTTGATGTATCGTCAATGTATAAGTCTCATGCATCATCGGTTAATAATAAAATGGCATATAATTATTTTTGTAAAATAAAAAATATAGAGACTTGAAAATAAATACTATTAAATTTATTAAATATAATTAAATATTAATTTTTTTTTGAGTTTTAGGTTTCAAGTTTCAGGTTTTAAATCTTACGTTTTGGTACCAAAAGTATACATGAATTTTATGTTCATTTTAATACAATTTGTAATGTTATATATAAACTTTAATTAGGTGCATTTGTATACATCAAACTTTAATTTTTGTTCAATTTTCACATTTCACTACCTACTATCTATGTGGCACAAATTTTTGTTAAATCTTGGGTAAATTGCTGACTTGATATTTTATTATGTTAAAAATAAACAAATAAATTTAAATGATTTTCACCTATATTAAAAAGAATAGATTTTTTGGGGAATAAGAAACTCTTTTCTCAAATGTGCTTATTTTTTAAATCTAGGTAGAAATAGTTTAATTTAATTTGTTGATTTTTTAACCTAACAACACGTTATGTCGCATAACTTAACAAAAAATTATACAATATAGATAACGAGATTAGTGAAATATGAAAATTGAACAAAAAATAACGTTGGATGTATACAAATATATCAAATTAAAATTGATGTATAAAAATTTAATATAAATAGGATGAAAGTGAAGTAATTGTGTGTTTTTCTTTTTCTTCTCTAAATCATGTAGGAGGAAATTAAGCAATATATATGGATTCACCCATTTTCAAAATGCTGTTGTTTCTTTATTTATAAAAGCAAGTAAAATAATTACAAAGGTAATTCCACATGTAAATATCATATGGATGCTTTTACTTTTTCAACCCACAGCTTAAGTATACGAAACCATCACGACTTTTTTTTATATTTTTTTACCCTAGTAAAATGAGAATGTGAAATATTACTTGTATTTGGCGAAGCAAATTACAGTTAAACTTAGCCATAAAAAAGGAAAACAACAGATTTAACCATATGGTAAAATTTTTAATTTTGTTAGACCCAATGCAAACATTGTAAAAAGAAAAAACACCCATCCTTTTTGTTAGCTAACTACCTTGAAAAGGTTAAAGCAATGACCAAATTTCTACCAACTGCTTGGCTTTGAGTTAGTAGATAAATATCAATAAAATTTACCAAGCATCCAATTATTCTGAAGAAAAAGTAAAAAGTTTTCAAGTGTGAAAAGTTAATACTCAAATTCCAAAAAGGTTATGGTGATAACAGGAGATTTGTTTAAGAAAATAAAACAAAGTATGGCTCATACAAAAATTCAATGTAACTTGTAAATAAAGATAATGAGGTAAGGATTAGGAGGAAAACCCTTGGAACCTCTACCTCTTTAACATTGCTTTTGAAGATCCCTCTTCAAATTAAAGGCATTTTTCAAGCAATGAGCAAAGCTTAAATAGTGAAGCTTTCAAGCCAAAAATTATGGAGACCCTTCTATTTAAAAAATGGGTGATTTAATCTTTGTATATTAGATCAAAAAATAAATCGGTCATTTTCTTAAAAATTTTATCCATTTTTGCTATTAAAAGCTAGTCTTGTACATTAGCATGAAGTACACGTGGCATGCCACATGTCACTATCTAGTTATTTTGTCAACTATGTCAGCTTTTAATAGTACAAATGAATGAAATTTTCAATAGAAAGGACCGATTTGCTCTTTGATATAATGTACAAGGACTAATTTATCTATTTTTTTATTAAAAGGTACAAAATACAACCTGACTCCTAATACATGGATTTCTATGCTACTTTTACCAGTGAAAGCACTTTGAAATGTTAATAGCTATTTTCTTTTGATTTTTGAAAATCATTTTTGAAATTTATTTCAAATATTTAACACATATTTGAATGTGTACGGGTTATATTTGCGTGTAATTTTGACATCTAAAATATAGTTTATATATTAAAATCAAAATTTAAAAATAATTTATATTAATTGTATAAAAAACATTTAAAATTTATTTTTCATATATCAAAGTATTAATAATAAATTACAATAAATGATGCTTTATATTTTTATTATAATTTAAGTTGTTATGTTTTATATACATGATATCAATTCATTCGAATATCATTTAATGCACATATATAGATTGGAATATAAATGAATTTTTTACTTTAAAACATCATGTCTAAAATATATATTTTATCTTCTTAAGTACACATACCCATATCTAGAATATCATCTATAAAGGTTACGTAATAATCGTAACCATCTTGCGCACTAACATTCATGGGGTCGCATACATTAGTGTGCACAAGTTCCATTTTCGTTAAAAGGTTTCTTAGTCATCTTACCTTCCAAGCAAGATTCATATTGTGGAAGGTCAAATTCATTAAGAGAACTTAATGTGTCATATTCACAAGTCTAATGATTTTTTCTTGGTTAATATAACCAAGTCTCAAATGCCAAAGGTACACCTCATTAGAGAGAAAGCCTGATTGTAAAAGGCCAATTTGGGACAGATTGAATTGTGTATAAGTTGTATGTAATGTATGACTTTGTGCTATACTTTGGTTGACAGCAAGTCTGGCATTTCATATCTTTAATTGCTAAACCCATGTTGAAAATTGTGTAGTGAATGCATGTATAGCATATTGAATTTTGAAACATTGATTGATATGCATGTAATATGCCATGATTGAGATTGAGCTTGCATGTATTTAAATTACACATCATATGTGATAGTGACTGTATGGAAAGCATGTACACATGCCACTGTTACCGTTAAATGAAAAGTATGCAAGGCATACACTGATACTATATATTGGTATGCATGTTAAGCATGCCATTGTACCGAAACTGTTATTGAAAGCATGATGAGCTTACTGATTGTATGACATATTTCATCTGCATAGGGTAGGTGTTTGGGGTTGACGGAAGAGTTCCATGGAGTACTGATGACCTTTAAAGTCCACAATATCATTGTCAGTGTACTGCACGGGAGTACTAATGACATTGGGCGATTTAATTACATTATTGGAAGCTTGTTTGCAATACTGGTGGTTAGTCTACATTATTGACAACTTGTCTGCATTTTTACTTGCAATTTATTTGCATTACTATTTCTGGTGGTTTATCCATATTGAGCTTCGGTTCACACTATTTGGAGTTTGGTAGACGGGTTCTAGGGAACTCGTGGTGTGCAACGGGTGGTTGGGTAGGAACCTTTTGCATTGCATCATACAACATAGCATGCTCATACACTGATTGGTAATTGCTTCGTAATGATGTGATTTGGTAATGTTGACCATTATGTCTGATATGAATGTATGCGTTTTGTATTGTGTTTAGACTCACACTGAGCTTTCATAAACTCACTCCCCTACATTATTAAAATTTTTAGGTATCCTTAAAAACTAGGACCGGACTCGGCATATGGAGCACCACCTCGGTCATCGGATTACTTTTAAATAAAGTACTCTTAATAAGTTTTCTATTGGTTTGGTTATGTAATTTTTAATTTATTTGGTTTGTGGCTTGATTATTTTTTATTTGGGGATTTTGTGCATGCATTATTCATTTGAGTAGTTTGGACTTAATAACCGGTAATTGCATGTTATCTAGCTTAAGTAAAATTGACACTGTTCATCAATTTCCACTGCGTTACAAATGTTTGATTTTTGTAAAACAAAACATTAACTCAATTAGTTTTTTTTAATTTCGCAAATAATAATTAAAGGGCGACAATACAAATGGTTTTCTAAAATATCACTATCGAAAATAAATGAATCGTAAGTACAAACGACTTAATAAGAAAATGTTTTCATATAACTTGAAGCAACAACAATAATAGTTTTTCCTAAAATTAGTTGGATTAGGGTTTTTAAGAGATTAGTTGGTTTACTTAGCAATTTAAGTGGCTAATGTAGCCTTCATGATTGGACTATAACGTCTAGGCCAGGTTAGGGAGGTTATACATACAATATGCATTAAGATGATGGACGTGTCTTACATTAAAACATGAAAATATTTGTGAGTCATACTAATAATTGATACATGAACTTAATCCATTTGGTATTCATATATACTAATAATTGTTTCACGTTTGGCCATCATACAAAATAAAGTAGAGCTTCGTGGTAAGTTACTTAACTAGAATGATCTTGAGTGTATAACCATCAACTCCACATCTATCATAACATGAACTGCGCATGAGTCATCGTGAGGTAATCTCAATGAGTAACATGTATGACTAGTTGTCCTCTATAAAAAGAAAACTGTTACTCAGTGGAACCCATATGATAATACCTACCTCAAGGCCGTCAAATTATCATATATTATCACAAGATAGTTATCTCTTTTAAGGAAATCTCCTCAGTGAAATCCAAATGATAATATCTACCTTAAGGCTGACAAATTGTCATGCCATCATAAGAGACCATTGATGGAGGTCGTAGGTCTTGTTCAGAGAACTTCTCTCCTTAAATATTTTAGAATGCAAGGTTTTTTTATTTTTGGTTTCAATCATGAATGATTAGAATGTCATGACAATTACCTATGACATTCTTTTTCCTAAACTATATGACATGCTTATCACACATATGCATGAACATCCTTTTTAGCAAATTTAAATCAAGATATAACCAGAAAAGCATAAAAAACAAATTGGCTCTGATCAGCCTAAGGTTTCCATGATTCCATCCTAGAAAAACAAATAAAAAAATTAGATTTATTATCCCAAAAAATTCTTTGGGTCTTTTGGGTGAAAGCCAAATATCATGGTTTTGGGTTTCTTAAAACCTAGAAGCCTAGAAAAATCACCAAAGGGATCTACTATCAAACCATCGTCACCACCACAGGTTACCACTGTCATTGTCGCCAACTTTCACTAGTCGGCCCACTACCGGTCACTTGCCAATTGGTTGGGTCGGGTTTGCATCATCTCGATTGGTTTTGGATGCATCTCGGTTCTTCAGGATTCACTAAAAAATTAGGATAAAAAAAACTATAAGTTTGTTTGCGACTCACATGAATTACTCTAAAACAATAAAACATACGTTGAGGTGATTGTCCACGATCTGATTACATATCCCAAAATTTATTAAAACTTAAAATTACACCCAATCTAATTTTTAGGAATCACAACTTTTGTAAAATTACTTTATCATATATATAATTAAATAATTAAATACATCCATTCACATACATAACCCAAAATCTACATATAATTAAAATAATGTCACATCTTATCAAAATTAACCAAACATGAAGAAGAGAGAAAATTCAGTATCGATTTATACTATAAACATAACACAACCTAGCTTTGGTACTAATTGTTGAAAAAATCTAGTTAAGAAGATGATTTAAAGTTATAGAGAAAGTTTAAAAATTTTCAAAACTGAGTGGACTTGTGATATTTATACCAATAAACTCTTTACCGAAAATCACCTGTGCTTTGTGCGATACTAATTTGAATCGATCTTGACCATGCTATCCTCGTACTACGAATTGCACCAACATAAACCAAACACAAAACAAGAAATAGTATTGTTACTTTCAGTAGGAAAGTAATTCTCTCAATAGAAATAGGTAAAGATCGTAATTCTCAAAAAATAGAATTTATTCTTAAGTAAATAAATTACCGCTATTCTTTGGAAGAATAATGATAACTCAATAATCTAAAAGTGTGTGAATTAGGTCCACTGGTGCCATTTATAGGGAGAGATAGAAGAATCCTGGTTGAACAAGCCCTTCAGAAATAATATTTATTTAATAGAAAATATACTATTATGCCAATTGGATTAGGGGTGGGTGGCACACCCTAGTTAATAATATTAGCGTTGTCACTCCTCTCTAGTTAATGAGGGGATTTTGGGCCTCTCGTGTATTAGGTTCAATTGTATGTGCTTCCTAAACTTTTGACTCAACACTTTATAATTTGTTCAATGGATAATATACAAAGACTATTAATGTAAGCAATGAATATTTTATTAAACCAATTTGTTCAAAAAATACAAGTATACAAAACGAATATACTACACTTAAGGGCACTAGATCCAACAAAATACACGTATGACAAGGTCATTAGATGGTAATTTAGTGGAATGACTCCAAGACTAAAGAGTCTTGTAATTAATAGAAAAAGTGTCATAACTTAATTTCAAATTATTTGAGCACTAACTATGTATGTATAATTGGCCCCTTCTCTAGCTTAGTATAACTTGGATGATTTGCACTGGAATCGATGATGTGAAAATATGAAAATGAAGAATTAGAGAAACAAATTGCGTGTATTACTATCCGCAGTGAATTGTTTTCTCGCCATGAGCAAGAGATGACTTAGCATTAAATTAATTACTTTGGATTATTATTGATCATAATTAAATAATTGAAGTTCGAAGTAAAATTTAAATTCATTAGTCATCATGGTTATAGAGAATGAGGTGATTATATTTATTTACTCGGTAAAGTCGCCATGACTTTAACGAGATTGAAATTAGGTTGAGAAAATAATTTAATTAAGTTAATTAATTAATATTTTTGGGTATAGAAAAATTATTTGTTGGGTTCAATAAATTATAAATGAGTTAGTTTAAAGACCATATAATATATAATTGTACACTATACATGACGAGGCCCAGCTAGGTTGGATAGAAAGCAAATGATGGCAACCCTTAGTCTTGGAATAGGGTATTGCCACCACTCACTCTAATATACTCCAACTAGGAGTATGATTTTCCTATTTAAATGATATTATTCGGTTACACCTTATTCGTTTGAGACTCTTGTTATTTTCTCTATAAATAGAGATTGTGAGCTAGGTTAAAAGTATATCTAATCTAGAATCGTTAGTCTGTTGAAAAATAGTGATAATTTATTTTTAGAATAATTTTTTTTCAACAAAGCTCATTACTTTTTCCCGATTTCTATAAAAAGTGATTAACTTTTCCATTGAAAGTTAAGATAAAGTATTCATTGTGTTCATCAATTCTTGAATAGAGCCTACACTCTAACAAGCCGAGGTCAAGATTAGTGGAGAAGATTAAATGGTTGAAAGTCAAGAACAACCTACTCAGCCTATTTTGAAAATACAAATTTAATTCGAGTAAAGGGTTTATTGCAATAAATATTGCAATGGCTCGGTTTTTAGAAAATTTTTAAAATTTAGCTGTGCAATAAAACTGTTTTCTAAACCCTAATTTTCTAATTGAAACTCTATTAAAAAATAACCATAATTCAAATCTAAAATTAGATTCATACTTATGAACTTAAAACTAACCTTAAAACACTTAGGTTTTTACTGGAAACCAAAATCTACCTCACTTCCTCTTTACAACTCATCAATGGCATTTATTAGGAATCAAGTCCAAACTCACATCAAATATGATTTCTAACTTAAAAAGTTTTCTAATCCGTAAACATCAGGAAATCTAAAAACTCTCAACTTCTCCTCTCTAGTCCCCTTCAACTTTAATATAGCTTAAATAAAATGAGAAAATCATAGGAAAATCAATTTTTGTGGATAGCAAATCATTAGATTAAGTTGAAATAATAATTAGCTTGTTGTCTTTTTAGAAATCAAAGCCAAGAACTCATTCTCCCACCAATTTCATATTCATGCAAAAATGGAGAAAATAGAAAAGAAAATGAAAAATAATATTTCAATCTTTAAAATATTTCGGATTTTGTTAGAAAATATGCTTACCTTTCAAGATTGATTGATTGAATTAAAACCTTTGAAAATGGTTGAGAGAACAAAGTTAATTGTGAAAACTGAAATGGTAAATGTCCAAACCCCTTCAAGAACTTCCAAGGGTCTAATTGCTATTGGGCCCTTCGTCAAATTACAAATTAAAACCCTCTATTGCTCAAAATCTAACTTTTTTCTATTTACTCAATTGCCTAAAGAATTTTACAAATTTTACAATTTGGTCCTAAACTCTTATCCTACAAATTAACAACCCACCACTTAAACCTAACTCTTAGGCCTTGTTTGGTTCACAAGAATGGCTTACCTATTCCTCTCTTATTCAACACAAAAAAAACTATTCAGGGGTTTGGTTGGCTGTAAAACCTATTCCATTGAATAGCCATTACAGCCTGATTCCTCAAAACCACTGAATAGCAATTCAATGACATCTCTAATGAACGGCTATTCAACGCTTCTAGTAATATACAAAATTACTTTTCTTTCTTTTTCTACCCATCTTACATCCTCTTCAAACTCCCAACTCCCATCTGATATTTTTTCAATAAATCTCAAAGATTATCGTGTGAGTATGAAATTTCTTTGTTTTATTTAAACTTTCTCTTCTTACTTTATCTTTACCCTCACTATTCTCCCAATATACCTATGTAGAATGTTTGGAATGAGCAAGAAGAGGGGTTTGAAAGAATAACAGCAGTAGCCATGGCGAAGAAGATTAGCTTAACAAAGAAAGCCTTGATTCCAGGTTCAATCAAACCCTCAAGAATGTCTAAGGGTACCTCTTTCTAATCGTTCTAATTTCCCATTACTTTTCTTCCTCTAATTTATTTCTGGTTTCTCAATATTGATTTTGGATTGTTCTTTTTCATTAGATTTAGAGAAATATCTTCTGATCTTTCAAATTTCAGTTTTGATTCTAAATTCCCGTGGAAGAATTTTTCCTCTTTAGGGGGAATTTTGATTTCTAAAAAAATTTTCAATTAGGTTTATTAGGTTTAATTTGTTGCGGTTTGCACTTAGATTGAAAGCGCCTTTTGGGAATTAAAGCTAGATCTCACAAGTTCTACTTAATTGTATAACTTGATTTCTCTTTCTTTTGGAAGATAATCCTTTCATCTTTGTGCTTAGACCATAGGATTTATCTATTTTTCCCTAAAAAGTCTGATATTTTGGTTTATATTGTAATTTGATAATGGCATTGTTGTTGGGAAATCATAGGCATCACAAGGGTTCAAAAAGGGTTACTCATTGTCTTTTAGCTTGGTTTTCCTGATAATATACTAAACGTAGGGAGCTCATAAAGGTTATGGAACAAAAATGTTACAATTTTTTTTGCCCATGCTTATGAATGATAATATTGCTGAGCTTGGATTTCTTAACGTAAATTAGCTGAAATGCTAACATGGGTTGCGAAGTTATTTTTCTTTATGCAAATCTCTCTTTCACTGTTAAGAAGTCAAATTGAAAAAATTTCCTCTACAGTAAAGTTCCCTTGTCGTGTTATATAACCTTTATTACCTTGCCTATGTGGATTTGGAAATTTATGGTGGTTTTTATTATCTTAAGTGTAAAAGCAAAGGCTAGGATTACATGTTAATAAAATCTTTGCTTCATGTGTCACGGGAATAGAGTTTTCGTCTCGCGATCCGTGCAGCCTTAGGCGATCTGTTCGTCCAAACTCCCCTAAGTCAGCCTTTACTCAAGTGAGGATTCCTTAAGAACTCCTCCAAGGCACCAATTAAAGAGCAGAAGCGATTTATGCCAAAAGAAGCTAAACCAAAGTACAACAGAAAGCCACAGAAAAGAATGCAAACAAGGTGTTTGAGTAAATGCTCTCAGAACTCTATTACTCTTAAGAATTCAACATACAATGGAATGAGTACAAATGAGGGGGAGACTCTCTATTTATAGTAGAGCTCCCCCAAAACCGACGGTCAAGATACATTTACATCGACAGACGAGATTAACCATATCCCTTTATTTTAGGTATTTACAAGATATGCCATATCAAATCTAACCTAATCTTTACAAGATATGATTCCCTCTATCTTCTAAGATTAGTTACCATATTAGCCTAAGTTGCTATGTCTTCACTATTGGGCCAACCAGGCTTCAATCTGACAAGCTTCTCCAATAGTTATTTGAATCGGGCCAGCTCTCGTGGGCTAAATGTTCCCCATCTAATCGATAAATCTCCATGGGGCACATCTTGTGTAATGGACACAGGCTTTGCACTTTGGCCCATGACATTATCCCCCACCCATTCTCGCAATGCCCTCGTTGCGACTTCCGAATGACACTAACTTGATTCACCTTTGAACACTCTCGTTGCCTTGGCTGCTTCCCGACTTGCCTTGCGATCAGGTTGTCCCTTCCTTTGGAACCTTTACCTCGGCTTTGGTCGTCTCTTCACTTGAACCGTTGCACTCATTGGTACATCTCCTTGGCAAGAAATCTCCGTACTAACTTTCCCCACTTTTGGCTTATCTCCTTCTGAATCATCTTGATTCTCACAGCTTGTCTTTGTATTTCCCATAGTCCCTAGGCCTCTTTGCTTATGAACTTTGAAAGGGCCTCTACGACCTTGCGAAGCCAACAAGTCAGAATTCAAAACACTATCAAAGTGTTCGCAATGTACCTTACTCGCAGCATTTAAGCGTCCCGACTATTTTTGCATTGCTCCCTTTTTCTTGAAGCCCGATGCACAACCTACCCTTCCCAAAGGTGTCGGCTCCACAGTCGAATCTGCAGACTTCATATCTAACTCTTGTGCCACAAACACTTTCAAAGGAGCTTTCGTAACTTTGTATTCTATCGAGTTAATATCCCTCCCATACGAAACATCCTCAACAAGTTGGATTGACGACAACACCTTTGCCCCTACCTTCATATCTCGATGCACCGGTACAATAATTTTTGTTAACGGACCGGCGATAATATGAATTTGACTAGTCCATGGATACAGAACTGTCTGAATCCTATCAAGGAAGTTTAAGCCAAGTAATAATTGTAATCATCTTATTGGATTACCTCAAAGTCTTCCTTTCCTTTCCATTCGCTGTTTTGTAGCTCCACACCCTGAACTACTTCCACAGTTGGGGCCTCCTCGGAATTTACTATCTTGATCTTCGTATTTGATTTCTTAATCGACAAACTAAGCTTCCTCGCAGCCTTTTTCGATATGTACAAGTTCGATGCTCCTGTATCAATAACAGCACTACGCCTCTGACCCGCAATGTTGATGTCTACAAATATCAACCCTTTTTTACCATTCCTCTTCTTAGGAATGAGAACCATCGAATTAACCCTCGATGGCTTTCCCTCAATAGGCTTTACCTCTTCTAGCTCATCATTTCTCTTGATAGCCGAAACTGAAGATACCTTTGGGCAGTCCCTCTTCATGTGCTGTCCCTTACAAAAGTAGCATCGTAACTTTCCCCTATTTTCTTTCGGGCTATTAGGTCTCCACTTCCCATTTCGTAGTTTCCTATCATCACCATCGCTGCTACTACCATTGCCATCATAGCTTTGTCCCTCTTCATCCTCCTCATGGTACCCACCATTGCCCCTCCTGTTGGGCTTGGAAGATTCAAATCTGTCCTTTCTAGGAGCAAGTTCCACTAAGGACTCCGCTACCATCATGGCATTGGTAAGTTCCTGAACTCTTTGATGTTGTAATTCTTGCTTCATCCATGGTTTCAGCCCATCTGTAAAGGACAAAAATGCTTCCTTCTCACTCAAATCAAAACTCTGGAGCATGAGTTCACTGAACTCCCGCACATATTCCCTAATCATGCCTTGTTGCGTTAGCCGTCGCAACTTTGCTCGAGCTTCATCCTCAACATACTCGGGGTAAAACTGTGCTTTAAATTCATTTTGGAACTCTTTCTAAGTCCCAATCTCGATCCCACTACATCTCACATCAGTGGACATACGTCGCCACCATAAGAAAGCTACGTTAGTGAAATACATAGCAACAATGTTTACCTTTGTGACATCATCCTCGATGTTCATCACACAGAAATATTACTCCATGGCCCAAAGAAAGTTGCCCACTTCACTTACAGACCTTGCCCTTTTAAATGCCTTTGGCTTGGGCACATCTATCGCTTGTGGCTTCAGCTTTGAAGCCCACATTCCATTCCCTATGGCAACCTTGAAAATTTTGAGCTCCACCTTAAGTGTCACAATAGCCTCGAGAGCATCGTCCTTTTCAACCAGCTTATTTTCTGAAGAACCGATAGTATCCAACACAAATTCCCTGAGCTTCTCTTATAATGTTCATAACCCATCATTGTGTCTATCATCGACATCGTCGATCCTCTTCTTGATGTCCCCCATGGGCTTCTCGAGAGTGATGACTCGATCCTCCAAAGCTGATAATAAGTCCCTTGATCGACTCATTTTTCTAGCCCTTCCTTGGGTCTCCATTGGCTCACTCTGACCAACAACTTCTTTTGACATCCCAACAGTGCCTTCAAACCAAAAGCTCTGATACCAATTGTCATGGGGCTAGAGTTTTTGTCTCGCGATCCGTGTGGCCTTAGGTGATCCCTTCGTCCAAACTTGCCTAAGTCAGCCTTTACTCAAGTGAGGATTCCTTAAAAACTCCTCCAAGGCACTAATTAAAGAGCGGAAGCAATTTATGCCAAAAGAAGCTAAACCAAAGTACAACAGAAAGCCACAGAAAAGAATGCACACAAGGTGTTTGAGTAAATGCTCTCAGAACTCTATTACTCTTAAGAATTCAACATACAATGGAATAAGTACAAATGAAGGGGAGGCTCTCAATTTATAGTTAAGCTCCCCCAAAACCGACAGTTAAGATACATTTACATCGACGGACGAGATTAACCATATCCCTTTATTTTAGGGATTTACAAGATATGCCATATCAAATCTAATCTAACCTTTACAAGATATGATTCCCTCTATCTTCTAAGATTAGTTACCATATTAGCCTAAGTTGCTATGTCTTCATTATCGGGCCAACCAAGCTTCAATCTGATAGGCTTCTCCAATAGTTCTTTGAATTGAGCTAGCTCTCGTGGGCTAAATGTTTCCCATCTAATCGATAGACCTCCATGTGCATCTTGTGCAATAGTCACGGGCTTTGCACTTTGGCCCGTGACACATGCACTTGTTTACTCCATATTTATTGCTTCATTAACAAATAATAATTTTCTTTTATGCCTCTTTTAAGGTTGCTTAAGGGTCGCAGTATTCTTGGTAAAATATTATTGACCAGAAGGTCAGATATACTTGATGATTCAGGTTCACAAGAATGATCTCCCAGTTATCAAATAAGCTTATCACAGAATGATACTGGTACAAGTGATGACATGGACAAATCTGTAGAGGTAAGGTTTAGAGTGACTATAGTATCTTTCATGTATTCTATTACGAAAATACGAAAAAATGATTTAGTCTTGTACTATGTGACTTTAGACTTCTTTAAAAGTCCATGATTTAAGTAACTGAAAAGCATTCCTTTCATTTAAGAAGAGTTCAGAAATACAAATAGTTCTGATGGTAATACAACTGTTAATAAGTTAAAATCTTCAACCTCAAAGAATGAGGTTTTTTAATGTAAAGTGACGATCTTTTGTTAATTGCTGCCACCTTTAATATTATAGGCTTTGTAGAATGTTTCATATAAAAAATTCTCTTACAATTCACTGGATTGTGATTTTAAAGCTTAATAACATCTTAATTATTGCATTCCTATGCAAGGAGTTGCTTCTATTTAATAATGCCAAGGTATTAGGATTTGCTTTTAGTATCAATTTATCTTTTTAGGAGGTGTTTAGTATTAGGTTTTAGTTTATTCCAAATGTATTTTCTTAAGGGTGTTATGTTTCTTTATTGTATGATCTTGGTGGCTTTCTTTTGCAATTAATGGAATAAATGAAGCAACAGTTTAGAGCGAAGAATTTGTGTATCTCATATTTGATATCTAGGGTTAACCAATTTGTTATCGAATGAATAATTTGTATTTATTAAATGCGGTAGATAATGACTAAAAATGAGCTTGTTGGGTCAATGGTAAAATTTTGACACAAATCCCTTTTATCTTAAGTTCTATCCAACCCAACCCCGTTTCTCCCTTTTGTTTTTTTTCTTAATTTTTCCATAAGGGCAATTTGTCAAAACAACCCTTGAATTTGTGAGACTTCAACTATTAAATCCCTTTCCTAATCACATACGGTTTTCTACTTCATATTCAACCCTAATAAGAACTTCTTCCCCTATTTCTTTCCCATTCTTCCTTCATCAATCCTTTTACAAAAATACTTTTCTCTTCTTTTGTTGGAAATTTTATTTTTATCCTGAGTTTGAGATCGAAACTCGTTCAAACTGTTCTTCATATCAATTTAGCAAAACGTCGACAATTTCCATTCTAACGAGCTAAGATCAATAAGCATTCTTGTTTCTAATTCCATAGAACCTTAGAATTCTGGAATAGCATCGTTCTTGACAATCTTTCAAATTGATATCGAATCTTTTTCAAGTTTTCCCAAAAATCTTGCTAAAATTTGATAAATATTGAACATCGATATTAATTCTTGCGCTTTTATCGATTGAAAGACCTATTGTAGGTGACCCAGATTAGATTTGGACATAAAGATCATTGTATGAGAACCCAAAAGTCTGGTATGTATTCTTTCACGAGAAAATCAAACCAGCCTAGTCTACACGGCCTACCACACGGTATATGGCCTGCCCGTGTAGATCATACAACCTCACACACTACCATTCTCCACTGGAACCCTAGAACTTTACTTCTCACATGGCCTAGGGCTTCCTACACAACCGTGTGTTCCCTGAAACCTAAAAATTATAGTTTTGATCTAAAATTTTATGTTTTGATTAGTTTAGTCCCTAAATAGGTTTCAAACTAATTTTAGAGAATTAAATTATGTAATTAGGTCCTTGATTATATATGGCACGTTGGAATCCATGAATGATTAAATTAATACAATATTTTTTTGCATCTATGAATATTAGCATGAACTATAAATTGTATATGTTACTTTATATATTTGATTGATCTTATGAACGTTATGCCTTATATTATCGTTAAATAGAATGTATGAATATGATTGAGATTGTTACTGATTTATCATGTGTTAGAACATTAAATGTTACAATATATGAATGCATTAAATTGACTGTATTGCATTGCATAGGCTGGGATGATATGATCGAAGGAAGTAACGACAATATATCTTCATTTAAATGTCTGTTGTGTACCCACAGCCAAAGCAGATTCCATCTGGGTCTGTTTTACCATGCAACCAGAAACCTCTAACAGCTTTTTTCTGTGAGTATGTTGTGCTTCCACGACCATTGGTAGATTTTATCTACATTATTCAGCTGTGTACCCACAGCCAGAGTAGATTCCATCCGTGTTAGTTTGCTACGAGCCCACGGCCATTGCCAATGAATACTGTAACTTAATGGTTGTATATCCATAACCCGAATTGATTAGTGAAAGGAGTTCTGGGGAACTCCCATTATAGAGTGTAGTAGTGGGGTAGGATTTATTCCGTATGAAATTGAGATTGAATGACATCTTTGATATCTTGAACATACATGTCAAAAGTTATGTTATGAGATTTATGTGCATATGATTGGATACATATATATATACATAAGTGTGTGAATATCTTATATAGTTGTAATAGGCAAATATGTGAAATTGATTGTTTGATATCTAAAACTGTAAGTTATGATGCTTAACTGTTGGTTGCATTGAAAAACTGTGCTTTGAATTGAATTGCTATCTATGTTAATTATGTGTAATGTTATTTATTATATCCTATTAACGGTTTATATTGGTTTTATTGTAAATGAACTCACACTGAGCGTCATAGCTCACCCCCTTTAATTTTTCATCTTTTTAGATAGCCCACTAGGTTAGGACGCAGGGCGGCATCTAGAGGGACTCGACTTAACTTCATTTTTTCTTAATATTTTAGGTTCATTAATATTCTTTATTTTTCTTTAAAAAAATATTGTCATTATTTATTATAAACCGTGCCATGGGACTTAGGATTTAGTGTTGATCATATGTTACATGACATACATTATAAATTTTATTTAGGAGATTAGATTATTATTATCTGATGAAATCGGTTTTACTAAAAACTAAAGTAATTTCTAACTTTTCTGCTGCTACGTAATAAATATGACTTGAGGTATAATAAATCAAGCAATCAAATTAAGTTTTCTAAATAAATTGAACAAATGTTTTAAAATGATCATTTAAAAAAAATCTAATAGCTTACCAAACCACTTCAGTGGCTAATGTAGTCTCCCGAATTCAAGTCTAACGTCTACATTAGGTTGGCGAGGTTACATTTATTAGTATCAGAGCCTAGGTTTTCTAAATCAGACTATAGAAATATGAATAAATTGCATGCATGCATTAAAAGGGTATTTTGGGAAAATCATGCCATAAAATTCTTTTGAAAAATTATTTTTTCTGCAAGAAAATAAGCCTAAGACTCTGGTGTTGGTCCTACTATAGTTATTGATAATTATGAGATACTGGATGAACTAAAACTTTTAAATTATAGATATATTCTAGCTAATGTTTGAACTTTTGCATAAAAACTGTAGATATACTTAAGCTACTCAAACTATCGCAACTAGAATGAATACTCAAGGTAGACGTGGTCAAGGTAGGACTTGTAGGGCTACACCTGTAGAGCCTCCTGCTATTCAAGGCGAAGATCTAATTTATAAGGACTACATTGAGAACTCTATTGCCAACGGTGGCGGAGGCTATGAGAATGATGATAACACCATGACGGAGGAAATGCTGAGGGTTCTGAATAAGGTTGGGTAGAGACCAAATTGGATTGGAAAGCCGTGGATCTATTATGGGGAGACTCTGGTTAAATGGGGCAGAAATTTTCAAAGGTATTACTGGTACGAATCCCACCGTAGATGAATATTGGATGAAGTCGATAGAAAGAATCTTGGAGGACTTAGATTGTACTCTAGAGCAAAACTTGAAGGGCATTATGTTATTGCTCAAAGAGGAAGCCTATTGTTGGTGGCAGTTTATGGTAAAAGGCACACAGGTTGAGAGGATCACTTGGGAATATTTTCAAGAGGCCTTCTAGAAAAAGTATGTGGGAACGAGATATGTGGAAGCCCGCAGGCTCGAGTTCATCGAGTAAAAGTAAGGGGATAAATCTATGGCAAAGTATGAGGTCGAGTTCATGAGGCTCAGTCGTTATGCCCAGGGTATGGTTGCCCATAAAAATATTATTAAAAGATTTGGATTTATTTTTATTAATTCTGATAATTGAGTTTATAAAAAGTGAATCCGAGTCCCCGACGCCAATCCAATTAAGTACTTTAGTTAATTGAAATCTTTAGAGATTGTAGAGTAGAAATCTTCTACTTTATAAAAGAGTTTGTGACAACTCTAATAAAACTATATACTTACGGTTTTAAATAATAAACCTAAGCTAATGCATAAAGTTTTGAATTGTAGATAATTAATCATAATGAGTACTTGTGGAACTTGCGGGCATGGTGCTTAAAGGTGTGGCGAAATTGTCGAGGGGCTCAAGCTGAGCCATCTTCATTGGACAACATGCCCAATTTAGAGACCAGTGAGACTGTTGGGACATCTACTAATGAGACTGAGGCTCAAACTCAGGATGTGGGGGATAACATACTGTCCTAAACAATTGTAAGGGTACTACAAAGGGTCGTTGAGGCCCAATTTAGATCTAGGAGGCGATGGTCAGTAACTGAATGACTCTGGTCCAATGAGGCTAAATTATTTAGGGGTATTGCTAGGGTTAACCCTACAGTGGCCAAATACTAGTTGGAGGCCACTGAGAGGATCATAAATGATTTAAACTACACCCTAGAGCAGAAACTAAACGGTGCGGTATATTTTCTTTGCGATGAAGCATATCAATAGTGGCAGTCATTTGAGTAGGGTACACAGCTTAAGCGTGTGACTTGGGCGTTCTTTCAGAGTGTCTTTTAGAAAAAGTACGTAGGGGCATGGTATATTGAGGCCAGTAGGTTAGAGTTTATTAGGCTGAAACTAGGCAAAATATCTGTGGCCGAGTATGAGGTCAAATTTGAGACTAAGTAGGTATGCTCAGAGTTTGGTACTGACGAATTATGATAAGAGTGTCTGTTTTGAGGACGAACTTCACTATGACCTAAAAGTATTGGTAGCTTCGTAGAAAGAGCGAGTCTTCGAAATGTTAGTGGAGAAGGTTAAGATCACTGGGGAGATCAAGCACGTTAAGTGCGAGAGGACGGAGTAGAAGAGTGGACAAAATAAGAACAAGAGGGATTCGAGTCTTTCTAGTTCTCCTTAATGGCCTAAGAAATGGAACAAGTTTGATTGGCCTCAACAGGTTGAGGCACCAGTTGGTACAGTTGGGATTTAGGTTTATGGGGACTGTAATAGACGTCATCCTGGTGAGTGTTGGAGGAAGTTGGGAGCTTGTCTTTAACACGAGTATATGAAACACCACATTAATGACTGTCCTTATCAAGTTGATCAAATGCAAGCTTCAGCTCTGGGTTTGGTTCAATCACCGAGGGTAGTACAGCAGCCACCTAGGGGTTGTTGTCAGGCTAGAGTGGTAATGGTTTGGGTCGAGGACGAAGAGCACCAGGTAGAAGTGCTAATCAAATTGAGCTGAGACAACTTGCATTAGTGTATGCGACGAGGTGCCCTGAGGACAAAGATACAGCCGACATGATAGTTGGTACGTTTACTATATATTCCCTTCCATATTTTACATTGATTGATGTTGGTTCCACATATTCGTATATAGCTAGTATGATTTTTTTATAATTTGGGGATATCTACCGAGAGTACTTCTAGTGAGATTTCTATGATTAATCCTTTGGGTCAGTCAGTGCAAGTTAGTAAAGTGTATAGGAGATGTCCGCTAGAGATTCAATGAGTTATTTTTCTGAGTGATTTGATGGATTTATCATTTGGGGAATTTGACTTGATTTTGGGAATGAACTGGCATCAAGCCAGCTTGGATTGTGTGACTAAAAGGGTAACTCTGAAAATTAAAGAAGGTGTGGAATTGTGATGGTTGGCGAGCATCAAGATTACCTTTGTTATGTAATTTCCAGTTTGGTGGAAAAAAAGTTAATTCAGAAAGGGTGTGAGGCGTATTTGGCTTATGTGCATGATACGAGTGATGTGGATTCTGTTGTTGAGAGCATTTGAATGATTAAGGGTTTTTCAGACATTTTTTTTGAAAAATTGTTGGGGTTACCACTGGATAGAGAAGTCGAGTTGGGAATAGAGGTTCTGCCAGGGATAACTCTAGTGCCAAGGATAAATTTAAGTACCATCAGTTGAGGGTTAAAAAATTTGATGTGCATGAGACCGCCTTTAGGACTCGTTATGGGAATTACGTGTTCCTTATTATGTCATTCAGTTTGACAAATGCTCTTGTTGCGTTCATAAATCTCATAAATCAGTTATTTCAATCATATTTGGATCAGTTCGTCGTGATAATCATTAACAATATTCTGGTATACTCTAAGACTGACGTTGATCATGATGAGCATCTTAGAATGGTTTTGCAAATTCTTCGTGAGAAGAAGCTTTATGCTAAGTTGAGCAAGTGTGAATTTTAGTTGAGGGAAGTTACTTTTTTAGGACACATGGTTTCTGCTGAGGGTATCCATGTGGACTCGAAAAAGATTGAGGTTATTCTTGAGAGGAAACAGCCTAGGAATATGTCTGAGATCCAGAGTTTTCACGGTTTGGCGGGATACTATTGCAGGTTTATGGAGATTTCTTGTTTTTTGCTTAAACTGTTGTGTAAGAACATGTCTTCTGTGCGGACTGATGAGCAACAATCGAGTTTTGAGAAGTTCAATTCTATTTTGACTCAGTCACCCGTTCTGATACAGCTTGACCCTGATAAGGATTTTGTTGTGTATAATTATGCATCTTACACTGGTTTGGGTTGTGGACTAATGCAAGAGGGTAAAGTGGTGTGTTACATATCTAGATAGCTTAAATCGCATGAAGGCAATTATCTAACACATGACCTTAAGTTAGTTGCAGTTGTTTTCGTGCTAAAGATTTGGAGGCATCACCTGTATGGTGAGAGGTGTATTATCTACACTGATCAAAAAAGCCTCAAGTACCTTTTCACCCAAAAGGAATTGAATCTTAAGCAATGTAGATGGATTTTGTTGCTTAAGGATTACGATTGTGTTATAGAGTATCATCCTGGTAAGGTCAATGTTGTGGTCAATGCTCTTAGCCGAAGATCAATATCTGAGTTAAGGGTTATATTTGCTCACTTAAGTCTATTTAAGGACAGTGGTTTGTCAGATTCAAAGTAAGTTGTTATTGGATGACTCTCTGGTTCTTTGAGTTAAGGAAGGTAAGAGTTCTGATTTTAGGTTTAATAATGAGGGTGTGTTATGCTTCAAAGGTAAGATTTAAATGCTGAATGACACCGAGTTGAGGCAGTCTATCTTGCGAAAAGTGCATAGTAGCCTTATGCTATACATCTCGGTGGTAATAAGATGTATCGTGATCCCCAGGAGTTGTACTGATGGCCTAGTTTAAACCAAAAGTTAATCGACTTTGTGTCTTGTTGTTTGACATGTCAGTAGGTTAAGGCTGAGCACCAACGTCCTTTAGGTTTGCTCCAACCTGTTAAGATTCCGTTGTGGAAATGAGAATTGGTAACTATGGATTTTGTTAGTAGGTTGCCCTTGACACCCACTAAAAAGGATTCGGCTTGGGTCATTGTGGATCTGTTGATCAAGTCTACTAATTTTTTTCTAGTTCAAATCTATTATTCTCTACAAAAATTAGCAAAATTGTATATTTCTGAGGTTGTAATACTTTATGGGGTTCCGATGTCAATTATCTCAAATCAATACCCTCAATTTATGTCTCGATTTTGGAAGAAACTGCATGAGGCCTTGGGTACTCAATTAGACTTCAGTATTATGTTCCATCCATAGACTGATAGACAGTATGAGAGGGTAATTCAAGTATTACAGAGTTGTTTATCGATTTTCGTGATAGTTGGGAGGAGTTTCAGCCACAACACTAGCTGAATTTGTTTGTAGTCATAACTTTCAGTCTAGTTTTAAGATGGCACCGTATGAGGCCCTATATGGTCGTAAGTGTTGCACTTTGTTATGTTGGACTGCGTTGGGTGAGAAGAAGATTATGGGTCCTGAAATGGTTTCTGAGACTGAGGATAATGTCAGATTGATTTGGGAACATCTTAAAGCAGCTTTTGACAGAAAAAAGTCTTATGTAGATATTAGGAGGAAAGATATAAAGTTTGCCATGGGAGATCAGCTTTTCCTAAGGTATCTACGTGGAAAAAGGTCATCAGATTTGAACGTAAGAGCAAGTTGGCCTTATCGGATTCTAAAACGAGTAGGGTCGTTTGCCTATCAGATAGAGTTACTTCCAGAGTTAAACCATATAAACGATTTTTTTTCATATCTCTATGTTAAGATGGTATCGGTCTGATCTATCTCACATTGTGTCATTGAGGTGATTGAGGTAAGGCCAGATTTGACTTTCGAGGAAGAACCAGTGCAAATTTTGGATCGAGAGGTTAAGGTATTGAGAAAGAAGACTATTCTATTAGTTAAGGTTATGTGGTAGAATCATGGTACATAGGAAGCCATTTGGGAGCCAAAGGATTTGATTTGTCAGTAATACCCACATTTGTTTGATTCAAGTAAAATTTCAAGGTCGAAATTTTTTTAAGGATGGGAGAGTTGTAACACCCCAAAATTTTTATTTCTGAATTGTTAGAATTTTACAAGTAAAATTGATTTGAGCAATGGTTAAGTTTTGTGCTTGTGTGTGAAAGGTTTTAGGTTCGAATCCCTTCCCTTGAATTTTTTTTTATTTTTTCTCCAACCCTTATCTTTGGATTTTAAGCTTAAAAATGATTTTCACTCAATTGATGACAATAATGAGCATGTTGGTTTAGTGGTAAGGCTTCAGGTTACCTAAAGATTATGTGTTTGAATCCCTGTGCGTACAAAACGTAAATATTTTTGCTAATTCCCCAGTCTGTGCCACCCATGTGGTAGAGGTTGGGTGAAATTTGAACTCTGGATAATCTGATAAGTTTTCATAAAATCAATTTGGTTATGACATTTTTTAAAAACAAATTAAATTAGAAGATTTTCCCCAAATTTTTCTCACTACTCTCTCACGTTTCTCACTTTCTCTCTTCCTCTTTCCACGTTCAATTATTTTTTTCAATTTTGTGATGGACTCTTTTTCCGTTTCCTCTTTTAGGTTTCCTTCTTTGTGATTCCCTTTTACTATCTCTTTTCCTTCATTCTTTTTTCATCTTCTTGCTATTTTTTTGTGTCTTTGGACATTTTGATTAAAGTACGTCTGCTTAATATGATAATTTCTTCAAAAGTAGCTTTTGTTTACTCTTAAAGGATGTTGTTATTCTCGTTTATTATGGAAGGTTTGGAAGTGTCTGTGTGTGTTTTTGTAAGAATCATTTTAATTTATGGTTTTGGTGTATTGTTAGAAGAGGCTCGTGAATCGCACGACATCCTTCCAGCGAATTAGGAGATTTATAGGACTGTCGTCTCTGTTTGGGTAGTTGATTGAATGCCGAAAGGCTTATTTCTAGCTTTGTTAAGGCCTAAAGTTAGTAGTTGTTGTCGAATTAGTGATTTAGATTTAGTGTTTCGTTACTAAAATTGGTCGTTTAAATGTTGAATTTAGGTTATGGAATTCTCGTTGTTGGATTTATATTGAAAACCAACCAGGTGTGTAATAGAAACCTCAAGAAACAGCTAATGACGTGATGCTGAAAAGCCACTGTCGACATCACACGGTCATGTGAGCCATACAGCCGTGTGATAGGTCGTTGAGCCACACGGGATGGGTTATTTGGGGCGTGTGGGCCACACGGGCGTGTCTTAGGCCATGTGGGCCCAATTTTCGTAAAATTTATTTAAAGTCATATTTGAAGTGAGATTCGAGATTAGCCACTTCGTAGGCTCCAAAATGTGTTATGTATGATTCATAGTTATGAAATATGATATTCTACCTCTGTTTATGTGATTTCCAAAAGAATGATTTTTTATAATCTGATGTGTTTAGCATGTATGTCATATGTGCATCCGATATCTTTTTAGTATTACATGTGCATTGGGTGGGATATTGATAAAATGGAGGAAGTGTTGGCAATTTAATGATTTGTCTTATCTAATGGTATTACCACACCTACCTGATTCTGGTGGGTTACCGTATTAATTCTGGCAGCTTGGCTGCATTATTCTGAAAAGTGACATATGCCCACTTACAGATGTGTGGAGTTAGATGGGTATTTATTACCCTAATTGGTGTGTAAGGTTGGACGGAGATGGTATATAGTGGATGGGGTAAGATATGAATATGTATATGAAATTTGCATCTGATTATGTATATAAAATTACATCTGATTATGTATCTGAATTGCAATTAATACGTATTTGTTATTTTATATGCATCTGATTTGCTGTGTGGGTTGAGTTATACACTAGGCTCGTAAGCTCACCCTTTTATTTTATCCTTTTAGGTAATCAACAAACCTAGAATCAGACGGTATGCGAGAACTTGGGATTAGACTTTTTCGATAAAAACAGTTTAATATGAACCTTATATTAATATTGGACTTTTCGGACTTTTTTGGAATTGTTTACTATTTTGTGATTTGTTCTGTTGATTTTCGTTTTGAATTGCTTTTGTTGATTTTAAGTAACTAATATATTTCTATTTGCGAAAATATTTGCTTGAAAGTTAAACTACAGTTTTCAACACTTTATCACTTAAATGAATTTTGTAATAAAGTAATGGTATCAACGAGAATTTTTTCTAAAACTGGAAAACGATTTATCAAAGTTAGCACTGGTTTTACCACATGTTTTCAAAGTAAATTTATGGGCTTTCAAATAAGTTAGTGTAACTCCTCAAGATTCGGTCATAACATCTAAGCCGAGTACGGGATATTATAATATCCCAAGAGAAGAAAATAGAAAAGCAGATCGCATGGCTAAAATAGCTTTTGACAGAGAAGAAGGGTTACAATTATTTGCAGGATGTCCTAGTGATTTAGTTTAATTAGTTGTAATTTTATTTTATTTTTTCAAAAAAAAGCGAAGAAGATAGATTATTTTTATATTTTTCGTTAAAAAATGCAGATTTTCCTCTTTAAAGAAAGAATGGCAGATATTAAACATTATTTTTTCCATTTAATGTCACTATTATTTTATTACCTTTCCTTTTTATTTACTTTACTCTTTTTCTATTTTTTCTTTCTTTTCGAAAAATAAGTCAAAAAATCTAATGCGTACTAACTTAATGACTCCATATCAAATTAAAACATGGTTCATACTAATTCAAAATCAGCAAAGGTTAACACAATGAACCAAAGTTAAGTGACATCGTTAAACATGATATTATTTTTTTTTTGAAATAAATCTCAGATTGGGCTTTAATTAAACTAGTAATAAAAACATAAGTCTTAGAAACATAAAATAGAGCAAGCCCAGTAACCAGACTAGGCCGAACGGAAGACAAACAGAAGCATAAATAAAAGGAAACCTAATCAGTTTCAAAAGAAAAGAAAAAAGAAAAGGAAACCTAATCAGAATCATAAATAACCTAGGAAAAGAAAAAAGGAAACAAAATCTGCAAAACATTAATGCAGCCGCTCCCCTGCCCAATCAGTTTCAAAAGCTATTAAATGTCCTATCTCTTCACCTGTATTCCTTCTTCAAGACGTTTTGAACCACCCAAGAGCTTTGTAAAGTCACTTTGATATCTGCTCTTCACCATTTCCTTCCTTCCATTTCTCCCTTCCCCCGTTTCGGTCTAGTTCTCTCAGCCTTTCATTTTTTGCTTGAAATTTTGCACCATCAGGGACTCGTCCGACCAGGTAATCCCCTCTGTTTCGCTTATTCGCTTCTATTGCCAAAATATGCGCTAGGCTACTTGTTGATCTAGGGATATGCTCGAACTTGCATTCTTTAAAATAAAATGAAAGCTGATGGATGTCATGGATAAACGCACTCACCATTGATTTATCTGGACTTTTTTCTTTGCACTTTTTTATTATTGATAAAGAGTCTCCTTCGATAATAACTCTTTCCCACTATTTGTGAACGTCGATCTGGAGAGCTTTCCGACACGCCATTGCTTCCGCTCCAAAAGCTGAGGAGACCCTTTGATGAACCTCCGAACAAGATAAGAGAACTAAACCCTCTTTGTCTCTGGCTACAACTCCGATAGCCGCTTTATTCTGTCCTTTATCATATGCTGCATCAAAATTGATTTTGACAAAGTTATCCTCTGGTTTTTTCCATTTTGTAACAGTAAATGGAGTTTGTCTACTATTTTGTCCAACCGATTCTAACTTTGAAATGTAACTGTTAACAAATCTTCCTATGTCTTTTCCAGATTTACTCCCTTTATTATGTAGTCTGTTATTCATATCACCCCAGATGGCCCATACAGCAACACAGAAGGTTCGACACTGAAATACCGAGCTTTGTGTAAAAACCCAGGTTAACCACTGAAGAAACCCCAACTGATTTTCTTGGATATACTTATTAAATGCTAACTCTCTCCACACTGAAATTGTAATAGGGCATTCACGAAAAAGTTAATCCATAGATTCAGTTCTAGATCCACACCGAGGACACACTGAAATGTTTGTTAGTCTTCTAAGAAGCATATTAACCCGAGTTGTTAGGAAATTCTAAGAGATCTTCCAAACTGTAATTTTTATTTTTGAAGGAAGATCAAGAAGCCATAGCTTCCTGTAAAAGTCCTTATAGTCATCTTGTAAAGCATAAGCTCTAGGATTATTTTCAATGTTTTGTAATAGTTTATAGGCGCTCCTTACTGTGAACTCACCTGACGCTTCAGTACTCCATACTTGGAAATCATCGTGTGGTTTTTCTACCAGCGGGATACTAAGAATCTTCTCAGCAACATCCTCCGGAAAGGTATACTCTATCACCTCTTGTTTCCATGTTCTACTACTTGATTCAATAAAATCCACAACTTTACTATCATTCAAATTCGAAGTTAAAACTGGTAATTTATCTCGCGGTAAACCTGGAATCCAATAATCATGATTAATCGAAATATTTGTACCTTTACCCACCCTCCAGCATAATCCCTTAGCTAAGACACCCTTAGTAGCCCAAATACTCTTCCATGTATACGAAGCATTATTCCCCAAGTGGGATTCTAAAAAATCAACATTTGGAAAATACTTTGCTTTTAAAACTTGTGCAACTAGAGAATCTGGATTATTCAAAATGCGCCACCCCTGTTTAGCTAGAAGGGAGATATTAAATTGAGCCATATTTCTGAAACCTAATCCACCCTCTTCTTTAGGACGACATAGATATTTCCACTAACACCAATGGATACCTCTTCTTTTATGTGCTTTCTGCCACCAAAACTTAGCAAATATATTTTCAAATTCCCCACAAAGAGTCTTTGGTAGTAAAAAACACGACATAGCATAGATTGGAATGGCCTGTAACACTGATTCGATAAAAACTTCTTTACCTCCTTGGGATAATAATCTAGAACTCCATCCATCAATCCGAGTAACAATCTTCTCTTTTAACTACTGAAAAGATTCCTTCTTGCTACGCCCAACCATGTTCGAAAGCCCCAAATATCGTTCTAAGTTTGTAGGATACTTCTTTCTTCTTCTCATCAGATGTATTCGTACTAAAAAATATTGTAGACTTATTAAAATTAACACATTGCCCAGAACACTTTCCATATATTTCCAAAATATCCTTTAGTACCCTAGCACCCCTATCTGATGCTTCTCCGAAGAAAATACAATCATTTGCAACAAGCAAGTGTGAAATTTCTGGTCCTCTTCTACTGGCTTTTGCACCTTTTAGTTTTCCGGCGACCGAAGCCATTCTCATCAAAGATGATAATCCCTCACTGCAAATCAGAAAAAGAAAAGGACTTAAAGGGTCCCCTTGACGCAAACCTCTAGACGGTGAAAAGGTTCTTCCACTTCTTCCATTGATATTAACTGCATAAGATGTTGTGGAAACACAATTCATAACCAGCCTAACCCATTCTAATGTGAAACCCATTCGTAACATTACTTTCTTCAGATATCCCCACTCAACCCTATCATAGGCTTTGCTCATATCAACTTTAACCGCCATATATCCCTTTTTCCCTCTGCGCTTCTGTCGAAAAGTATGCAAGATCTCATAGGCTAGAAGCACATTGTCAGTTATTAACCTTCCCGGAACAAACGCACTTTGAGTCGCATCAATACATCTTCCAATAACTACTTGAAGTCGGTTGGCAATTATTTTTGCGACCATTTTGTAAATCATCGAGCATAAGCTAATGGGTCTAAAGTTAACAATGCTTGAGGGATTTGGAATTTTTGGGATCAGCACAATATCTGTATGATTAAAATTACCGAATGTAGCACCATTATTTAAGATATCCAGACAGAATTTAGATGTTTCCTTACCTACTATATGCCAGAATTTCTGAAAGAAAATAGCAGGGAAACCGTCAGGTCCTGGAGCTTTTGTAGGTCCCATTCCCTTGAGTGCCACATATAACTCATTTGCTGTAAAAGCTGACAATAAATCTTTATTAATATCTGTTGAAATACTTTCCACTACTCCCGATAAGAGATCTGAACAGTCCCCATCTTCTTTTGTCGTAAAGAGCTCCTGAAAATAGGAGGAAGCTACTTCATTAATCTCACTCTCTTCATTAGCCTCTCCTCCCTCTTCTTTTTCCAACCTGGATATTGAATTAATACGTCTGCGGTATGTAGCAAACCTATGAAAAAAGGCTGAGTTCTTGTCCCCTACTTTAAGCCAATTCGCCCTTGCCCTTTGTTCCCAATAAATTTCGTCTTTATCAATTTCCATATTCAAATGGATCTTGGTGTCAATAATTTCTGCCAGTGTATTTTCGTTCCTTTCTTCTCCCATTAACATATCAAGCTGCTTTGTTAACTTTTTCTTTAAGCCTTCTCTTCCTTTTTTAATTGTTCTCGCCCAAACTAATAAATCTGCTTGTAGTTTTCCAAGTTTCTCTTCAAATGTACCTGTTCCTGACTCCCAAGAGTTTCTGATGGTTATTTCACACGTCTCTTCCATCAACCACCACGCCTCAAATTTAAACTTTGAATCGCCTTTGTAAATGTTATCGCCATCTGTAGTAATAAGGATTGGACAATGATCCGACATTGTATGAGAAAGATGATTAACCCTACCTGCCGGAAAGAGGATCCTCCACTTATCATTTATCACCCCCTATCAAGTCTCTCTCTAATATTTGTTTCTGGCAAATTTCCCCTTTCCCATGTAAACCATACTCCTGAAAACCCCAAATCCTCCAAATGACATTTTTCTAATGTCTCCCGAAAAATTTGCATTCTGCTCTCTTCCCTAGGGGCGCCCCCACATTTCTCAAAAGAAAACATAATCTCATTAAAATCACCGCTTACCAGCCAAGGATAGTTCTTATCTTGCCCCAACTTCATCAAAAGTTCCCATGAATTACTCTTATTATGAATATAGGGAGATCTATAGAACCCTGTAAATCTCCACTCTTCTTTGACCTTCTCCTTTTTAACCAAAACATCAATATGAGATTTAGAGAAACTTCGTAAGCTGACTATCAAGTCTCCTTTCCAAGCTAAGCATAAACCTCCTTTTGAGCCTTCAGCCTCAACATCAATTCCATTCATAAAACCGCAGCTTCGTCTAACTTTTTCCATCTTTTGCTTATCAACTTTAGTCTCTATTAAGAAGACCACTTGGGGATTGTGCTGCTTTAGAAAATAACGTAGTCTTCTTCCAGCTCGTGGACTCCCCAATCCACAAACATTCCAGCTTACGATTTTCATTGCGTCTGGTCGGCTTGCCTATTGGTAGCCGCCGATCTCAATAATTCTTGCACCCCTAGTTGCTCATCGTTGTCTGTCATCATCACTGAAGGACCTTCATTATAAACCTCTGGAATATCTTGTTTCATTCTTTTAATTCCATCTTTGTCAACACTTTCTCTAAAACAACTTTTAAAAACTGCATCTAAGGACTTCCTCTTCCTCGTTTAGTTCTCATCTTTTATTATTGTTTCGCCAGCTTGTGTTCGTAACCCGTCTGCATTCTTCTCTTGGTCTGGAATTTGACTCTTTTTTTTAATAATTTTACACACCTTCTCAGTTTCCCCTAATCCTGAAGTACTATTCTATTCTTTTAGCATCTCCCCTGCTTCCTTTAATCTAAAATTTTCCTATGAACCCCCTAACTCAGTATAGCCTTCCTCAGCACATATTGTAGCATTGGGCTTCTGTCTTTCCCTTCCAGTATAAGAACTTTGCACCCCCTTTCTGTTTCATCGAATAATTGAATCTCATACTTTCTTTTCCAATTAATTTTGATTCTGCTTTTAATGCCACCGAATAAGGAGGATTTTCACTAATTTTAATTTTCCTTGCAGGTGATATCTGAGTGCAATTACTCAACCCATGCCCCATTCTTCCACAACCAAAACAGAACATTGGCAGGTTTTTCATACTTAAAGGGGATCCATACTTTACTAACATAATCAGTGACGACAAAAATACCTCTTCTGAGTGGTTTCTGGACATCCAAATTAATTTTGAGTCGACAGAATTCTTCACTAATTTCAAATCTGAGAACCCCACCAAAAGTCCCACCAATCGCATGCAATAGATCTTTCTTGTCGATCTCGGGGAAACACATTTCAATTTTTAACCAAAAAGGGGATGAAGTAAGCCTGATCTGGTCCCTCTCCACCGCTTGGCATAATCTGTCGAATAAAATTAAGCTTTTCCGGAAAAGCCAAGGCGTTCCTTCCAAAATCAGTTCCAGATCGTCTTCCATCTCAAAAATTATGATGAATAAATTTTGTCCCGCCACTTGTATTTCAAACTTTTTCCTTGTTTTCCATATGCCTTTCATATGAGCCCTAAAGCTGTCTGGGTTATACAGCTTTTCTATCCAAACTGTACAAATCAATGTAGGTTTAGAACTTGGAACCACCATCGAGCCTTTGACAGTTAACTGAACTAGATCTTCAGCAAGAAGAGAGATCTCATCCCTCCTCTCTCGGTTATCACCACCGCTTGCATCTATCCCAAGCCGCAGCAGTTACTGCTATCTCTAGGACTCCTTAGCAAAGCACTCTTGGGAGCAGAGAGAGTTTAAGGGTTAAACATGATATTATTTAATTGCTGATGTATTATGACATTTTGTCGTAATTCTAACTAGGTTATATAGGGTTGTTCTCTATTTAGCAACAAAACCCCTTTAGATTATATATAAAAATTTAGAGAAAAAAAAAAGACAAATACTGTTAATTCAGCTGGTATTAATATTATTGATAATATGAGAAAATATGAGTTCAAATACGTTAAAATACGTTTATTCTCCTATTTAAGAATTGACTAATATAAAAAAATTTGCAAATACTAGAATTCAAAATTTAAACTTTGTTGGAGGGTATGGAATATGTTATTAGTGTTGGTTAAAATTGCAAATATAGGATATTGTGTATCAGTTTAATCAAATAGAAAGCCCTTTGTAGGAATAATATTATATATATCAGATTTGCTAGCTCTAAGTTGTGTCTATCTATATATTATAAAATGTTAGCCGCTCAATTTCCATCGCATAATCACAAATTGATACTATTAATGGTAGCTTTTGTCATGCAGACATGCACAAAATATAGTTTTTAGAGACAATATAAAGGTATGTCTAAATAATTATAAAATCAAATCAAATTAATATAAAGAAATAATTTGAAATAAAACCAATTTGTCAAAACTTATATCGTAATAACAATTATGAAAATAATAATAATAGAAATTAAAAGAAAAAGAAAAAAGAAAATATATAAATAAATATTAAAGTTTTACTAAATATAATAAATAAATAAACAAAGTTAAGAACTTCAAACAGATCTCGTCCAACCTTTAATTTCAATATAATTAACAACAAAAAGTTACAACCTAACATCTTGGACTTATACTTTCTGCATGGGGAGTAATTGATTTATTTAAGAAGAAAGGTTTGGTTTTAATATAAATGGCTAAATCAATAAAAAAACTTCATTAATTTTTTTATTTTATTTTAATAAATTTATATACTTTTATTACGTCTTAATAATTCCTTCATATTTGCGGATTGAGTCTTAGTTTGATTGGCACAAGCATTGTTGCCAATGCATGAGGACATGAGTTCAAATGCATTGAAACATATTATCCTCTTATTTATGAGTTGGGGAAGGGTTATAAGTGATTCTAAGTATTGTAAACAGATATGATCAGATTATTTAAAAAAAAACACTTAATCTTTTAAGTTATACACAAAAATAATTTAAAACTTTAAAATATAGTCGCATAAGCCTTTAATTTTTCTAAATTATTATACCTAAATGAACCGTTGAAATAAAAGCTTAATTTATGGGGGTTTTTTTATTCATATGATAATCTAATAAAAATAATTAACATCTTAATCGAGTTACAAAAAGCTTATTTTATTTTTTAAAAAGAAATTCGAAGTAAATAATTTTAATATTTTAGCCAATATAAAACTACTAACCAAAACCCATTTCCCTATTTTTTTTTTTTTCTTCTTCTTTTCCTAGCAAGATAGTATAATAACACAAGAAATCTTTGTTGATGGTCATAGAATTACTTGTGAAAGGAGATTATAAACTAATTTCTCTTTTGAGTATGAACCTTCTAGTGTTGATTGTAATCTTTGGGTAACCAAAAGCTGTCGGCTTGTGATTGCATGAGGTTGTTTGTGGTTAAGAAATTATAGCATTTATGTTTATATGGTCAAATATTCATAATATTATTGTAAAAACTAAGATAAAAGTTGAGTTGAAGTGAAGCCTAAATATAATTTTATTCAAATTCATTATTTCAACTTATAATTGAGTAAACTTGACCCTCTCACATTATTATTTAAAAATTATTTATTAATTAAATTTTAAAATATTAATGACATATTTTAATGTTTACACTATGATATATATTAATGGTAATTACATAATATATAATGATACACCTACCATATAGAAGAAAAATAAAATAATATAAAAATATTTCTTTTAAAAATTAATAGTTGCTAATAAAAGTAATAAAAATACTAATGAGAAAAAATTAATTAAAAATTTTTGAGACGTTGAATTTGTAAAAATAAGTTTATTTGTTGTAAGGATTATTTATTTGTTTGTTTGTTTGTTTCTCTTTCAGAGGGTTAATTCTTAAGATTTGGGTAGAAACCTTAAGGGAGTTGTATATTAAGATTTTGGGGTATAAATCTTAAGGGAGATTGTAATGTTAAACCTTGTCCTCAAAGGTAATTAGGGTCGAATCACTATAAATCCTTATGTTCTTTTTTTGCACAATCTTCATTGCTTCCACCACATCTCAAAGGCCTATTCAACTTTCCTATAGGCGATCTCGAGTTGATCCTTACAAGCTAACACTTTGATTAAAAAATATTGCACAAGGGAAAGCTTCCTTTAAATAGAGGAAAATCAAGGGGATTCTTGGGTGTGGGAAGAGCATTTTAGCCGAGAAGGAGTTAATAAAAGATAACATTTCATAGCAAAACTAGAGTGGATGGTCTACAGTTAATAGAGGAGTGGTGCACATCCATATAGGTAATGATGTGTCTCTTGAGAATTTGAGTTGACAGAACCTTACTAGTTCAAAGCTATTGATTGAGGGACCTCCAACAGCGATGTGGATACACACAAATGATGATGAGTTCTTTGTTAAATCGACCTACTTTCAAGCTCTAAATGAGCAAGTTGGAGTATCATACATGCACAACTAGAACCTTCCAGAAAAGGTCTGGAATTTTCTTTGGTCCTATAAACTCTCATATAAGGTGATTTTGTTTATGTGGAAAATTCTTAGTGAGGCCCTTACTTGTAAAGTGACAATCAATAGAAGAATTTGTTGGAAGATAAGGTTTGGAAAATGCAGCGAAAAAATAGTTTAAGGGAAAATCAGAGTTTTTAAAAAAATTTCCAAAAATTAGAACTTGATTGTGTTATCTAAAGTAATAAACACTTAATCAAAATCGTACCGTTAGGATGAATGCTTCTACCGAGTAGTCTTCTCCGCTATCCTCAAGCTCACATCTGTTCAGTGTGGGCTCGCTTCGAATCAGAAAATTTTTCACAAAATTACCAGTTAGGAAATTTCATAATTTCTCTAAACTTCTGGGGTCAATTCGTAAATAACAATAATATCTCTAAAAATGTTCTAAAATAATTTCTTCAGAGAATTTTCTCTCTACAACTTTTCTTGAATTCAGGTGTATGAGAATAATACTCATGCTCTCTTTATATAGGGAGAGTTTAGTAAGAAGTCAACTAGGATTAGAATTAATCACATTAATATTAAATTAACAAAATATTATCTAGATAAATATTAAATTTAATTTAATATCTCATATTAATATCTAAATAAATATTTAATTTAATGTAATATTTCATATTAATATTAAATTAATAAAACACTATCTAGATAAATATTAAATTAAATTTAATATCTTATATTAGTATCTAGATAAATTTTAAATTTAATTTAATATTAAATTCATTAAAATAGTATTATCTTTGGACAAATTAATTTGAAATCAAGTTGCATGGTAGTGTCCCATTAGGAGTCTAATTTTTCACTGCTCTACCACCGAAAAACCACCACTGCCAACCATTCGTTGGCATCACAGCCACCGAAAAATTAATTTTTTCACTCCTACGGCACCCCGAATTGTCGTTATTTTGCCCGAATAGACCTAGCTGATTCGATTGCTATTGGTTCGGTTTAGACCAGTGACAACCCGACCGGTCCGGTCTAACCACCGATTGGACCTTTTGCCCAATTTCATACATAGGGCCCAATTCAACCAGTTTTTGAGTTTCAGTCTCGAGTTTTGGTTCTCAAGTTCAATTTTCGATCTCAGGTTCAATTTTCAAGTTCAATTAATCATTAGGTCAATTGTCTGGCTTGAAAATTAATTTTCAAAAATATAATATTTATTTTAATTAATTTGATTAATTTAATTTTACTTGATCAAAATTAATTTTCCAAAACATCACTGAGATTTTCCAAATTATTTTTTCATGAAAATTCTTTAATCAAATTCTCTAATTGAATAATTCACACGACCACCTAATTTAATTCCATACCGCATAAATCGACTCAATTAAATTATTTCCAAAGTTATAGAATTTTCTTCTGATTCAAATACAGTCAGGTTGAGCTTTTGTTGAGCTAGCGGAGGGACTAATCGGACATGTAAAATTAGGCTTGGGTACTTGCAATTATATCCAGAAGTATCATTCCTATAATTCGTAATTTACTTAATCATGGAGTCAATCCACAAGAAGTACCATGATTGAAAACTCCTTACTGTATACTTTTTACTAAAGCAATTCATCCAACTATTTGTCCAATGACCTCCCCATGTATGTGTTACCCTCATATGATATCCTTGATTCCTTTGAGTTAAATTCGTTTATTCAATACAATCCTATTTTATCTCACTTTTACCATTGTGTTTTCTTAATGATTAATATGATCACTGTCAACTAATGACTGTAATAAATTGCTCATTTGAGAATAAGTAACTTGTGGCCACGTTCCATAGTTATCAATCCACACAATGCTAATGAGAGAATACCGTTAACTATTTAATCGAGCTATGAATTCCATTATTGCTAGTAAAGTCATGTCATACACAAGTCATGTACCCAACATACCGACTATCGGCTCGATCATCTTTAGAGTATAAGCCTCCACTTATATCAAAGCACATGAGTTACATACACATGGTCAGTGACTAACTCAAGATTTAGGTAAGTCACACCATGAATGCTACAAGTGAATTAATTCACAAGCGAATTCAAAATTAATTCAACTTGGGTCCAGTCCAATGTATTATTCTTCTAATGAGTACATCTATGTCTCTACTCATGGAGTCAGCTGCTCCGGTAGCCAAGACTAGCCATCTCCCTAATTGGAATTGTAGACGACATAATAATCCTTCTAAGTATTTAAATCTAATACTCATTTTGATTCTTTTACGAGCTTACGTGTAACATGAAAAGGTCTACTAAAATCGAAACAATTTTTTTTCCCAAACCCATTTTTCGAGCCTATAATTTTTACCCAAACCCTCCCAAATTTTGATGGGCCTTTAGGCTTGGGCGGGCAGCCCGACCCATGAACAGGTCTACTAAAACCGAAACAAGCATATCTTTCACATTTAAACCCCGATTTCAATCTCATCTCTATACAGCTCTAAAACACCTATATTACAAAAATTTCATGCTAATTTTAAAATATTTTTATTTTAGTCCCTATGTTCAAAACTAATCAATTTCACTTTACAAACTAGTCTATATTTCAATTCTAAGCTTATAAACTAACATAATAGCACCATAAAGCTTAAAATTCATCAATGGAAAACTTTTAAAACTTTAAAAGATTTATGATTCAATACCCGGGTTAGCTAGATTAAGCTACAACGATATGAAAAACATAAAATTTACAAAAAAAAAAAAAAGCTTCAAAATCACTCATATGAAAGGGAGAAAGCTTTTTCGAAACTTCCCTAGCTTAACAATGGAGGAAACAGTGGTAAATGGGAGATAGAAAGATGATAATGGCTTTTTACCCCTTTTTGTTTTATTATTATAATCAAATTTTAACATAATTTTATTAATTAAAATGCTCTAACCGTCCACCTACATTAGAAGTGGGTTAATTACCACTTAAAAGCTTTAATAATTATTATTTAGCCCACTAATCTAATAGAAATCAATAGAAATTAACTTTTACAGTTCTTTTGATTTAGTCCTTGTACCTTAATTACTAATTTTTCAATAAAAATTACAAGATCAAACATCAATATTATACTATATTAGAATTGTAAATATTATAAATAATATTTACTAACTCAGTCATATAAAAATGGGGTGCCAAAACCACCATTTTCGATACCACTGAAAAACGGGTTGTTATATTACGCCAACAGAGTCAATGGGGTGGTGACCTTCTTTAGAGCTTTCTGTTCGGGCGAACTTCGATGCGGGCTTTTACAAGGATCTGAAAGTGTCAAGTATAGGTATTATCATAAAAAACAGTGAAGGATTTATCATGAATGCAACTTGCTTATGGAATCGATACATACCTAATGTTTTAACTGCAGAGGCCTTAGAAAGCACCCCAAGCAATCAGATTAACTTAGGATATGGGTTTCCGGTCTATGGAAGTAGAAAGCGTCTCCTTGGTGGTGATAAAAAAGCTTAAAGCGACATACATTGACATATCAGTTATTAGTAATTTCATTTGGAATGCGAAACAAATTTCTGCGGGCTTTGAAAGAATCAAGTTCCAACATATAAAGAGAGGGGGAAATCGAGTAGCTAACCTGCTGGCCATGGAAGGATTTCGGCGAAAATGAGATGTTTGGTGGATCAAAGAAGCTCCAACGGTGGTTCAGAAGGTTACAAAGACAAAGAGGTCCCTAGGGCAGAAAAAATGAAAGGATTTGGTTTTCTTTCATTTTTGTTTTTCTTGGTTTGCCCGAGAACATGTATTGTCTTTGTTTTATGACTATTATTTTTCTCTTTCATTATTAATAAGAGCATGCCAGTTTGCATTCAAAAACAAAACACTAACAAACTAGAATGCCATTTAATTATTTTTTAAAGGGAGGTCACAATTTGAAATTAAATAAAGAAGCTGTAGATACTAGATTATGGCACACCCACAATTTGGGTGAAAGTATCTATATAACAAATGTATATAAAAAATTTGATATGATAATCAAATATTGCTTTGGTTGAAATGTTAAAGTTAAGATAGTAGAGGTCATGGGTTTAAATCTCATCATTTTCATTAAGCTTATGTATTTTTAAGATTTATCAAAATAAAAAAAGACATAAGTACTCTCAAAATAATATTTATTGTTTTGTAAAAGAAATGACCTTTTGGTAATTTCACATTAAGTTGGGGCTTGATTGATGTGTGACACCAACTCAGTTAAAGTATGCATAATATAGTAGTTAACATTTGAATTTCAAATTAATTCTTAAAAATGATTTTATAAAAAAAACTAAAGGCTCAATACATAATTTAGTACTTGAATTTGACATTCTTTTTCTAATGTGGTACTTGTGTTAGTTTTTGATCCAATGTGGTACTTATATTTGACAAAAGTTATATAACCTTAAAAAAAACATAATAACATTAGCAATTAAGTTTCATCAAATCAACCTTAAAACCTAAATTAAATACTAAAAAGTTAGTATCATTACCTTTAGGTACCGGAATATATAACTTTTGTCAAATACAAGTACCAGATTGAACCAAAAAATAACACAGTACCACATTAAAAAAAAAAAAGGGGTCAAACTCAAGTACCAGCCTAAACTAAATTAAATTCTAAATAATATAAGTATCGAACAAAACGAAAAAATAACATAAATACCACATTAAAAAAGTATCAAACTCAAATAACTAAAACTAAATTAAAATTTGATGGTCTCACGCCATATAAAATTTATTTATTTTACAAACTTTTAACTATTATTTCATCCTTCTTAAAAAAAAAATTTGCTATATTAAAAACTATTGATTTGAAACCAACCCGATTAAATTATGGGTTTGAAAAAAAAATTTTAATTAAGAAAACAAATTATCATGATTTAATGCATTTTTTAAAAAGATTAAAATAAAATAAAACTAAATCCCTAACGGGAAACTACAAACACTTGAAGACCTTCTCTCCTCTTTTGAATTATTTTTTGTAATTTTATCAACTTCTCCATTATCTTCCTTGAGAATATGTCGAATGATTTAATATTTTACTCTAGATAAGTTTTGGTGAATTCTCCTTATCAGAGTTGAGTCTAAATATTTATGAGCCCGATCTTAAATTACCAGGACTGCATCCATACTATCAATTTTAATCATGCTAATTTAATTCACTTTTTTATATGTATAAATTCTGATTCTTTAAATCATTATATTATTTCTAAATCATCTCTCTTAGATCACTTGTGCCTTTATAATTGCATTATATAATAATAATAATAATAATAATAATAATAATAATAATAATAATAATAAAGGTACTTAAGATGAATAAATGGTTTAGTTCACCAAATTGAGGCACTTACGTGAGATTAATAATACCTCAAAACTTTTTCACACTCTGTAAACTTCGCCTCTTTAGAATAAAATTTTATACTTCCAGGAATATAACAAATTATTTTTATTTATGCTTAATTTATACAAATATTATAAAATTAATTTTTTGAAAGAATAAAAAATATACTAATATTTGGACTTTTAGGAATGAAACAATAATTTAATGAAATTTTATTATTTAAATCAAATCCATGTTGACTACATAAACCTCGTTGCTTTTAATTTAGACTTAATTATGAGTTGGATTAGGTCTAGATTGGATCAATGCAAAATTTTAAGTCTGAAAAATTGGAATAAAATTTTGCTCAAGCCCGGCTCAGATTAAAAATACTAAACCCAAACTCGATTTGATTCGCCCGTATTATTATTTTTAGATTATCTTTGTATATAAAAATAAATTAAAAAATATAATACATCAAATACATTAAAAATATTAAAATAAATATTTCTCAACAAATATAAAATACCTTAAAAAATTTATACTTAAATAACACTATCTCTAAAATAGTAGCAAAATTAACAACACAATTAACAACAAAACAAAAGTTATACAATATCCAAACAATAACAACAAAAATAATAGTAATATAATAGTGAAATGACACCAAAATAAGAGCGAAAAAAAGAGTTTAGGTTTATTCGAACTGGGTTACCCGAAGCCTAACCGCTTTAAAAAAATGGACCTTATTTTTTAGATTTACATTTTTATTCAAATCCTTTTACTTTTCAAACGAACCTTTAAACATCAAACATCGACATCATTTATTTCTATCAATGAATTGCAATAAAATCTCAAACATAATTTAAAGACGAAATTAAATTGTTTGGACTATTTCTTCCACTGAATTTTAAATATTGTGGCCGAATAAGTTAAATTTCTACATATTAAATTTAAGTCCAAATAAAATTTCAAAAGCAGTCGTTAAGTTTTGGTGGGTCCAAACTAAAGACTGAATTAGTTTTGCCTTTTGCGTGCATTTTTCCACCTTGTTACAAACACCAAATAGTAAATAAATAAATGAGTGATAACATAAAATATAAGAAAAATATGATAAAAATGAATTAAAAAAAATATTATGATCTACATTTTATGTTCTTTGACGAGGGAGGGTGGTTTCTTCTCAAGTGAACCAAACAATGTGATGCATTCGCTACGTGTTAGTTGCTGACGTGGCTTTGGTAGAGTAATATACACAGAAATGTAGCAAAAGGGTACCATTTGCCTTGTTCCACAAGGAAAAGGGTTGAAATTTTGGGTACGTGTAATTGTTTTATATCTTTATTCCCATAATTACCCTTCATACCCAAACTTTTCCTTTTTCTTTTCTAAATTTAAAATAATTTGGTTTTTCACGATTATAGTTTAATGGAAATTAATATTCGTTATATGCACTATAAAAGTGTGTACAAAATCATTCATTCTCTCAACCCCCGTTAAAAATCAAACAAAGCTTCCTTTTTTTCCCTTTAGATTTTCAAACAATGATATAATTTCAGTTTTAGTCCCCAAAATATGCTCAAAATTTATATAATTATATATTTGGACCGTCCGCATTTTGATACGTGACACACACCATGATTCTTTTCTCTTTTTTTTCACTTTATAAAAAATGGTTAATTTTCAGTTTTGCTCCTTTTAATAGGCTTAAATTTGATCTTTAATCATTATACTTTAATTTCTAACATAGATTGGTCTCTATAGTTTTATAATGATATTAATTAGTTCGAACAGTTAATATAGTTAACTTTTCAATTAAAATGTTACATGGTTTTTTATAATTTTGTTGAGTACTTTTCTCTGTGTCCCATTAAAGAGAACATTCAAGTATTTATACATACTATCACTGTTCATGATTTGATTTCACTGTTCATGAACTTGACCCCACTATTCATAGGATTGACATTCTGAGCAGGCCTCGGGAATGCTGGACACGTGTATTGTTCTGGGTCGCCTAATGAACCTCATAATCCACCACATGCAAACTCCTTGGGTATGTGCAAACTGAGATTACGAACTCCCGTCGACTCGTGTGAGTGGATACCGAGAGCTCCCCTAGCTGTCCTCTCACTGTACGTCTCGTACACATCTATCTGGTGGGGCCGATCTGGGTCGCAGGTAGGCAACCTAGATCTTATCTAGGTTTCAGATTGGTGGTCATTGGTGTATAACAATCTAGTCCCCCCTAGTGGGCCTAAGGAGGGTTATAAAGTGGCACTCATTAGGGCCATCACATCACGTTTATTATGGCTTACAGAATATGCAGCGTCTACTAGAATCTAATGTTATATTAGCCACATGTACGGAGGGATCGTGTTTGTATGAATCTAACTGTTGGTGCCCCTCAGTTATTTGAATCGTCAAAACTTAGGGGAAGAGACTTCTTTTAAAAGGGGATTTTCTGAAGCCCTAAAAGTCACGAACTTAGCATTTTTGTAAACAGAATGAGTCGAAGCTTTTCTTCTAGGTAAATCTTAGTAACTCCTCGTCATAAGTTTTAAATTTCCTCTATCTTTTTCTTCTTCTTTTTGCATTGAAGATATACGAGAATGAGATAAGCTCAAGGCCAATTAGTTCCATGTTGACCACCGCGAGAGCGCACTTCCAAGGTCCTCATTGAAGCTAACTTTTTCACCTGCACTACAAAAAATAAAGAGATGAGTCAAGCTTTGCGTGCGCAGAAGGTTCAAATCCGCAACTTTACTTATGAATTCTCCACTCTTAAGGGATGGCACAGGCTTAGCGATACCAGTTGATACGATCTCGTCCAAGGACTCTACTAAGTCAGCGTGCGAACCAATCAAGTTGCCAACGAGACCAATCACTCGTGCTCGAGCCAAGAGATTCAAAGAGGCTATCTCGGGCCTCTTTGATCAAGTTTAGGGTGAAGCCTTGACTGGATTAATCGATCGAGCTTGGGAGTGTTCAACTTGTGCTCCATGCAACCTGCTTCAAACCGATTTTAATCTTGGCTAGCTAATTTAGCTGTTTGAATAAGACTTGACTCTTTCAGTTATTTTAATCTTTATTAATTATGTTCTATTTCGTACATCATTGCTAAGTATCTTAATTTGTTCTAAGTCTATTAATTGTGTCCTAGTTCGTACAGCATTAATATTTGTCTTAGTATCTTAAATTGATTTATGTCTATTAACTATGCTCTAATTTGTACAGCATCAATGCATGTTTTAAGTCAGACATCTTAATTGTGTCTTAGCTTATTACAAATTAAAATCGTGTTTTAGTTTGTCTTAATCGAGTCTTTATTTTGTTTTACAGGTTATTCAATTGGGTGGTTGGACATTCATGCATTGTTTCAGAATCATTGAAGTCATTTATGGAGAAACATGCACCCGATTATTCATGTATCTTGGAGTTTGCTGGACACACTCTTTCAAGCGGCTGTTCATCAAAAGCTATGACAATCATTGATCCTTAATTGAGCTGATCAGCTAGCTCCTTATTTGTTCACACTATTGAGCCTTTCAACTCCTAGTGTTTACACCTAAAGGACCATCCAAGTCCGTGTGTTCACATCAAGGGCCATTCGAATGCCACAAGATGTATCTCCTAGCTGATTATACATTCGGTGAACCAAAAAGCATTAACTTCAGCTCTTAACCAACATTGACCGATCAAGTTAATGATTCTTTCAGCTCAACTATTAAGTCCACCTTAATGGCTGTTCGGGAACTCCAATTGACAAAGCTCCAATGATTGTTCAGGGACTTCAATTGTCAAAGTTGATTAATTAAGTTCTTTAAGAACTAATCAGCTGAATTAAATTGAATTTCAGCTTTCTTTAGTTGTAATTATTTTGTGTCTATTCGGCTGGTACTTAGCAACCTATAAATAGTTTGCTTGTAACTTGTTTTGAGGACTTTTGATCCTTGAATGAATTTCTACATCTTTGTGAGTTTTTCAACTCTCTTAGTTCCTTGTGACTCAAATTAACTTATCTAGCTTGCTAGTGACGTCAATCTATTTCTTTCGAACTTATCACTCTTAGTGTGTGGCGTTCAACCCCTTATACTGACTGGTTCCTATCATCTTAGATAGAGGGTCACGATCCTACCATTCTATCCATCTTTCCCCTTGATAGCACTATAAGAATTGGGTCTCTATCCTTTAATAGTGGTTCATTCTTCCTCTGTTGAGATCAAATTCCATTTTTCCATCAACTTATCTTTCAGTTATTTTCCTTTATTTTAAACTATTAACCTTTGAAAACAACCTTTTGATAAACCAAAAACTTTGTTACTTAATTTTATGATCGGGCAACAAACGACTCGATTTCATCAACGAATACGAGTTCGCATCATTTGGTATCAGAGCTAGTTAAAATTAAGTAAGTATAATTGTTTAATTACTCCCGAGGTTGAAAAATTTTGATTAAAAATTTTGAGATTAAAAAAAAAACAATCTGTTGTATACAAATTAGAAAATTACAAAAGGGAGTTTTGGATTTTGCAAGTTAAAAAAAAAAGCTAGCTTGAAAAGTTTTATTTTTCCCGAATCAAAATTTTCTTGTCCAAAACGTTTTCCAGCCACACTCTAGTAATTTTGTTTTTCTTTCAAGCCTACCATGTACCCAACATTACATCTTTCCTTTTTAACATTTGAGGCCGACTCTACATAAGCTTCCTGCTAAGTCTAAAGCAGTTCCAAAAAACTTTGACAAATGAACTTGAGAGGAAAAAGACAAGAGAGGAGAGTCCATCAAAGAAGTAAAAGCCAATTACGAGTGAAAACATGAGTGGAGTGCTTAATTTTAATTCTTTTTGAGAGATTTGGTGAGGTTTGTAGTAAGGATTAAAAAGAATTATGTCGTGTAGTCCTGAAAGGAATGCCGCTGGTGGAGGTGTACCCGACTTGGCATACCAAGCACTTCTTCGAGAGATGACCCGTTTGCTATAACCTTTTGATAAACCAAAAACTTTGTTACTTAATTTTACGATCGGGCAATAAACGACTCGATTTCATCAACGAATACGAGTTCGCATCATTTGTTATCAGAGCTAGTTAAAATTAAGTATCGTCGTTTAATTACTCTTGAGGTTGAAAAATTGATTAAAAAAATTCGAGATTAAAAAAAAACAATCTGTTGCATACAAATTAGAAAAATGCAAAAGGGGGTTTTTGGATTTTGTAAGTTAAAAAAAAAAAACAAAAGCTAGCTTGAAAAGCTTTATTTTTCCCGAATCGAAATTTTCTTGTCCAAAACATTTTCCAGCCACACTCCAGTAATTTTGTTTTTCTTTCAAGCCTACCCTGTACCCAACATTACATCTTTCCTTTTTAACCATTTGAGGCCGACTCTACATAGGCTTCCTACTAAGTCTAAAGCAATTCCAAAGAACTTCAAGAAACGAACTAGAGAGGACAAAGGCAAGAGAGGAGAGTTCATCAAAGAGGTAAAAGCCAATTACAAGTGAAAACACGAGTGGAGTGCTCAATTTTATTTCTTTTTGAGAGATTAAACTAAAAACATTCAATTTCAACCATTTTATAAATCATGGCATAATTCAATCAAACTCATGCATGACGTCCCTTATTCGAGCCCTCGAGGCCTTAGAAACACTGTAGAAATGATTCGGGACTAAATTAGAAACATTTAGAACTTCATGGTAAAAGATAGAATTTTTCACACTACAAGGGTCACATGGCCGTGTGGACATTCAAAGTAGGGACACACGGCCATGTCCTAGCCCCAGCCCCTATCCCAACCCCTGTCCATACCCGTGTAACCCTCTTACTTGGGTCACAAGGCCAAGCCGCACACTTGTGTGCCAGGCCTTGTGACTCTCGAATAGCCTCACACGCCCGTGTGTCAGGTTGTGTGCTAGGCCGTGTAACTGACTGACTTGCAATCCTTTGAAACATACAGGGGACACACGGCTAAGACACACGTCCGTGTCTTAGGCCGTGTGGACAAGAAATAGGTCATTTTCAAACCATCTCTTTCACCCAAACCATGCTCAGACCTACAAGCCATTTGTGCATAATTTCAAGCTACAAAATATACTTAAAACATGCATAATAAAGCTAGTTCAACATGATATTTATCAATACAACTAATATGCCAAAAGGCACCTCAATCACATAGCATCAAATCCACCTAAACATAAACATAATTTAGCCATTCATCAACCAAACATTTGCAGCCTAATTCCACACCAAATCTTACCACAATAGCCACATACCAAAATCACATTCAAGCATACCAAAAGAGCCATTCAAAAACATAACTTCACTTGACCATTTTAACACCAACCATCAAAGCATTAAAATACCAAAACTTCATCAACCAAAACACCAAATTTACAAGCCAAACATAATGACCATTTCATCAAACACAATTCACCTATACATGCCATTATAACCATGACTCAAAACATCAAAATCTACCGATATAGCCGATAGATAGTGTGATCGTTCTCCAACGAGCTTCCAAACGATCGAGCTTTCGATCTTCTAAAAAAATATAAAATAAACACAACGTAAGTATATAATGCTTAGTAAGTTCGTAGATCATGAGCAATGCTTACCATTTCAATGCATAAGCTTAAAATAAATATGAATCAATCCATCACAAGCTTGGCACAAGCCTAAGCATCACCAATAACACAAGTTAGTGCTTAATCACATAACTTAACAAAATTCATCACATGGTAATATAAATCACATAATCATAAATCATATCAATTCATACTTTTCATAACATGGATATATTTACTTTGTTTATCAATACTTCATACCTTTTCATAATTTCATAGTGAAATCCATTAGAACTCTTATCGGTTCATCCCTTTTCCTGCCCGTTGAACTACATAGAATAATATCAGATATGCGGGAAAGCTCACACAAAGTGTGCTAAACAATGGTCAAAAGCATTCTTATTCTTTTCCTTTTCCTTTTCCTTTTCATAGATGCTCATACGAGCTATAAATGGGCCTGCTCACACAAGCTGATGGTCAGAACGTAGTTATCCGATGACGCTTACAAGCTGACAAGTATCCGCAAAAAATGCCAAAATTCAGCCATCAGTAGGATGTTCAAGACCAGCACCCGAAACATGGTAACCCTAATGGCATGTCATTTGTATCCTATATATTCCTAAGGTTCAAACGGGACTCGATAGTCATCGAAACGTCGTTGGATTTCCCGTCGTGACATGATATGACAATAATATAATAGTATTTAAATCAAATACATTAAAATGCTATTTAAACGTACGAACTTACCTCAATCGCAAAATGACAAAATAGGATCAACTATTCTGACACTTTATCTTTCCCCCGATCTAAATCCGTACGATGCTTAACTTGATCTACATAATAAAATTTAATCCATTCAATAATCATTCTATTCATTTCAATCCAAAAATCATATTTTTGAAAAAGTACGCTTTTGCCCCTATTGTTTTGATTTCTTTACAATTTAGTCCTTAAGCTCGTAAATTAAAATTCATGCAATTTCATCCCTACCCAAGCAAGCCAAATTTAATATGGTTCCATAGAAGCTCATAAAATTTATTATTTCACAATTTTCACCATGAATATTACACATTTTTTAATTAAATCCCTAATTGACATTTTCAACAAAAATCACTTCACAAAAGTTGTTTATCTAACAATAAAGATGAATTTTCTTCCATCAAACATAAAAAATCACATGAATACATTCATTGCAAAACCCTAACCTTTTAACTTTTTGCAAATTAGTCCCTGGGCTAGCTAAATTAAGCTACAACAACTTCAAAAACATAAAAATCATTAAAAACAGGATGAAAAATCACTTACATGCACAAGGAAGAGATGATCGAATACTTAATCTTGGTTATGGCTTCTTTCTACTCTTATTTCGGTAAAAAATGGACAAACAAAGATGATGGCATTTGTTTTGATTATTTTACTAACCTTATTATTAAATTACTTAGTTAACCTTTTATTATAAACATTAAAACCACTTAATTAATGTCCATATTTGTCCACTCAATATAGTTATGGGCTAATAACAACATAAATCCCTCAACCATTTAATAGCATAGCCATTAGACCCCTTTAGCTTATAAAATGTAACTTTTGTACCCTTTACGATTTAGTCTTTTCTACTAATAATTCGTATCCTCTAAAATAATAATAAAATAAATATATTCACAGTAAATTTATGGTTCCAAAACCACTATTTTGATTTCACTGAAAACGGACTGTTACAATCATGTAGCTTAACATCCTGACCCACAGCTCATGTGAGCAAACTCATTTCCCAGCTTGTGTGAGCATTACAAATATGGTTACAGTTACAGATACTGACACATTTTGTGTGATCATGGTTTTCGTGTATCCAAAGTTGTTTCATTTGGTTCAATGGGTAATAAAAACTTAATCAAATGAGTTTAACTATATGAAATGTTATGTTATGTGAGCATGAAAGATGAAATGGAAGATTTTGACATAATGTTTTGATTTGGATGACTAATGTAAATTGGTAATGTAGTGAGTAAAAGGTACATTTGATATGTTACTATATGTGTTTTATGACATGATAAGATAATTTGTTTCTTTTTCTTGCTCACTAACTTATGGGACTTGTGATGTGTATAGGATTTAATGAATTCATTAGCATGATAATGAAATTATGCATCAAATATATATAAATTAAGCATAATAGGTTAGTCTACGTTTTTTATTATACGAGCTTACTAAGTATTATTTGCTTATGTAGTTATTTTTCCTTTCTTGTAGATCATCGAGAAGCTTAACTGGTTGGAATGTAGTAGGATTACATTCACACTATCCATCCATCACTTTGGTAGATGTTTTGGTAATCCCTATCAACTGCCGTTTTGGGTTCCTCGTCAATCAACTAGTGGCTACTCCAACAGGATCTTTCGATCTTCCACTAACATAACGAGTCAGCAAGGACTACTTATCTTCCGACCTCACAATCTAGACTAGTTTGAGGTGAAGGTGTTCACGAATGGGCCATACCAATTTTGGGTTACTTCCCACCTTGATGACTTCCCGGGGTTGTCAAGCTTAAGTTTTGTTTCACGTTCTTCCTTTCCCAAATAGCTAATCCATTGAGTAACCTTACAAAACAGTCAATAGATCATACCTTCACTCGTTAATCCCCCATAGAGGGATTAGTTCCTCATGGTTTTCATCGATAATATAGAATCAATATAAAGAGAAATCATGCTAAATTAAATTAATAGTATAGAGTATATGAAAGAGCCTGATTGTATTGACATCAATCACAAATCCACAAAGTTTGAATACTTTCCTCAATTCAGATCTATTGAGAACCACGAAGAACAACTGAAATAAATTCTAAAACCTAAAAATGAAAAAAAAAACTAAACTAAATTTACTAAGAAAATCTAGGTTAAGTGAATGATGTCCATAACATGTGCCAAAGGAGCCTGCCTATAGATTTTAGGTGGTTGTCGTTCATAACCTTAAGTTAGCTGACGTCCTTGAACTTTAAGTTTGATTGTGCAGACCAAAATGTCCATATTTCGTATTTAATTCTCGTTCCATAGTTGATGTCGCGACACAACAGGACCTATGTCGCGACATAAATGTCAACATACTCCTATTGAGATATCTTAAGGGGTGTGTCGCACACCTTTAGGCTGTGTCGCGACATCGAAGGCAGTCTTAAGCTTTCTCCATTTTGCTCTCTAAGTGCAAACATCAAACATCCCGTGTTGTGACATAACAACCAGTATCAATTTAGTACTCCTTCTAAAGGTTTCCTACACACTCAAAAAGTGCGTTTGCTCTCCCTTAGCCCTCATTCGACCCCTAAAGTCAATAAAATACTCAATTTGCACATTATATTGAATATAAATAAAACTAAGAAAACTTAACTAAAACATACTGAAAATGCTTGTATTCAAGCTCCCTAAATGCGAAAACTAGTTTAATCTGCTACACTGAATTACGGCAAATCATTGTTGACATAAGGATTAAAATTTTCAAAATAGACATATAAGGCCCTAACATTTATAAATTTTCTCAAATGATGGCCAAACCACTAAAAAATGTCAAAGAATAGCCTAATCTTTTCGAAAGTGCTCAAATAAGGATCAAACCTTTTCAAAAGTGCTCGAATAAGGGCTTCCCAAATGTCGTATATCATGTTTCAATTTATGTTTTAACTGTTTCTTTTCTTTTCAAATAATATCTAATTCGAGTGTTATCTATTTTATTCTAATCATGCTAGTATTTACCTATTTTTTTCTACAAATTGGGCCAAAGTGCGTGAAAAGCCCTTATTTGAGCACTTTTGTAAAAGTTAGTCCCTTATTTGATCATTTTGAAAGATTTGGCCCTTATGTGATCAACCTCTAAAAAGTTGAGCCCTAATCTGAACATTTACCCTTCCTGTTATCAAGACTTTCTTTTGGTGAAAAGACAAAAAAAAAAAAAAAACTAAAAGGACTACATTAAAATAAAAATAAACCCTCAAAGTAGAAACCTCAGACACCTGAAAACCTTCTCTCTTTTCTTGAACTAATTTAGAGATCCCATCACCTTCTCCATTGTCTTCCCTAAGAATATGTTGAATGACCCAATGTCCTATTCTTGATAAAATTTGGTGAATTCTCTTAACTAAAGTTGAATCTAAATCATTACAAGCCTGGTATTGAATTGCTAGGAATGTCTCCATTCTATCAGTCTGAATTATCACACTGTCATAACTTTGCTCCAAAAGAAGCGTTAATCCATCCATGATGCCCCACAACTCAACCTCAATAGTCGGACAAAATCCCAAATACCTATTATAGCCTAAGATCCATCTTTCATTCCAATCCCGCAATACTCCCCCAGCTGAAGTAAAATAACTGATCGGTTTTATTTTAATGATAAATGCTCTTATCATACAGCTCATCTGTTTTTTCCCTCAACACACTACTCATCTAATATTAGCAAATAAGCAAATAAGGAATTATATTTTGATTAGCTAGCATCTACAAACAAGTATTTTTAAAGTAAAAAGCCTAATATATATATAACAACAAATAAAATAAATGTCTTCCATGTATATTTGATTTAGGAATATCCTGGTCAATGGTGTGAAACTAATATTTTAAACCAGAAAATATGTATGTATGTATTATGCATATAGAATCTAGAAAATTGGATGTGGGTTTTCTTTTTTCTTTTTTGTTAATTTAAAGTGATAAATTAAATAATTTTTAGTTAAAAGTGGATAGTTGTTAACTTTTTATATAATAAATTCTAAACTACATAAATGCTTTTATATATATATATATATATATATATATATATATATATAATTGAGTTATAAGATGAAATGTAAAAGATTGAATCTAACTTTGATGGTAAGCAAAACAAAGAATCTTGCGATTTAAAAAAAGTATTATTCGCATATAAATATATGTTTTTAATATTATTGTGTCTTCAACTTTAATTTAATAATTTATAATTATTAAATTATAAGTAACAATAATTTCATTTCGTATAATTTTATATTTGAAATTTTGATTTATTCAATTATCACAAATAATTAACACAATTATATTTTTATACAATGTCTAGAACTACCCATAGCCCATCCCCTACTCTTAAATAACAGTATAATATGCTTCAGCGCACTCGAACCTACATCCTCTTGCACTGACAATAATGCCAATACCAATCAAACTAACACTGAATCGGCTTAACACAATTATTGATTTAACATCGTTTTATGTTTATATATTTTGTAAACAAATAATCATATTCATCCAATATAAAAATAAATTAATATACCTATTTCTTAAAATGTGTATTATTGAATCAAAATTAAAGTTTTATATATACACATTTGACCCAATCGAAATTCATGTATCAAATTGCATATTGAATTAAAGCTCATGTATAATTTTAAGATTTATTCCAGAAAAAAAGATTCTTTCCTTGGCTCATATTAATTAATTTTATAACAGGGAAAATGTATAATTTTAGAATTTTCATTACAAAACTTGAGAAATGTTTTTTATTTAGAGATGAATTGTTAAAAATAAAGATAATAATAAAATTCAAATTTGTAGACAAGGATAGCTTAGTAATTTTAGTGAGATAGTTTCAAAATCAATACGACGTATGATATGATCTTAAAAGCCACAGACTTGTATTATACTGTTTGAAGAGACTTTTGTGTTCAATTTCCTTAGCAGATGCCGATCCACACACTATATAAAGAAGCTCCCATTCACTCACATTTCAACTGCTAACTATTTCTCCTAATCCAATCAAAGGTTTCAATCCTTCCATTAATCCTTGTAATTTCTTGATTGGATGTTTTGTGATCATGTAAATGGTGGTTTGGTTATTGCAGGTAAGGGATGATGGGGAGACCACCGCCTTGCAGTCGTGATAAAAATGGCCTGAAAAAGGGGCCTTGGACGCCTGAGGAAGACCGGATTCTTGTAGATTACATTCAGAGACATGGGCATGGAAGCTGGAGAGCACTTCCTAAGCTTGCTGGATTGAACAGGTGTGGGAAGAGTTGCAGGCTTAGATGGACTAATTATCTCAGGCCTGATATTAAACGAGGAAGGTTTTCCGAGGAAGAAGAACACACCATTATCAACCTTCATGCTTCTCTTGGCAATAAGTAAGTATAAACTCTCTGTTTTATACTTGTTTAAAAACCCTAATTGGGTATTATATTATATTATATTATATTATATACTTGGCAGGTGGTCTGCAATAGCAACTCATCTCCCTGGAAGAACAGATAATGAAATTAAGAATTTCTGGAACACTCATCTAAGGAAGAAGCTACTTCAAATGGGGATTGATCCAGTGACTCACAGGCCAAGAACTGATCTCAACATTCTACACAACCTGCCTCAGTTGCTTGCTGCTGCAAACTTTACTAACCTCATGATGACTAATATTCCTTTGGATGCTGCACACCTTGCTAAACTCCAATTGTTGCATAACATAATTCAAGTTCTGGGTACTACTCCAACTATGGAAGCACTCAACTTTCTAGCAGGACCAACTTTCGGGGAAAATCACCAGTTTAGTAATCTCTCATTGGGTTTTGCTCCGCAAGAACTTACTCAATTACAGTCAAATCTTCTCAACTTGGAAGCTCCACAACAACATCAACCGGAGATTACTGAATATTATAACCAGCCAATGAAAGACTCCAACAACCATCAATTCCCATCCCTATCTCCTGCTAATATTCCACCACCTTTAACTCAATCGCAGCTTCCGGCATTAGTTCCGGCCTCACCCGAACGTCGACCCCAAACCGAAAACAAGAATATCAACCCAATTAATATATCTAACCCTTCATCTACTTCAACCACCTTTGATGGTTGGGGAGATCTTATGGATGATGAAGAAAGTGACTCTTACTGGAGAGATATCATAGAGTAAGTATAAATTATTATTTTTTGTTTAAACTATATCTATATATATACAATTTCTTCATTTATTTATGAGTCATTTTTGTTGATTTGCAGCCAGGCATCATCTCAGCCATGGCCCTTCTCTTAAAGGAGCTTTGGGATTGAATACGTCAGGAGTTTGATTTAGTAACACTTGGTTTTTCACTAGATTTAAACAGAAAGAACAAAAATATACAGGCCAGGTGCCATTGTGTAAAGAGCAAACAAAGTTCCATGTAACAATATTCATGTTCTTGGTTAGTTTGAATTTGCTTGATTTCATTTCAGTAATAAACTTGGGTTGAAGCATTATTCTTTGTGCAATCCATTGAACAAGTGATGCACGCTTTCATTTTTTGGTAAATTATGTCAATTAGAGAAAGAAACAAGAGGACCACAGGGTGGATCCATGAATATAAAACTAGTTGTAGATAGTCTTAGACACGAAATGAGTGAAAAAGACTTAAATTTTTTTTCTCCAAATAGAAAATGGAGTTTGACCTTATTGGAGAGGGGGACAAATTCATGCCAAACTTGTATTAATATTACACACTCACAAACCCAAACACCAATGCTTACAAATGTCTGAATCTAATGAAGATCATGAACGGTGACCTAATTGAAATTTAATTATATTACATGTAAAGTGCACCCAAAAATGAATTATAAAACCATATTGTTGCTAAACTAGTAGATTGTTATATCTGTCTCATGATAAAAAGTCAAGACTATTTGTTACTCATTAGGTAAGGCTATTTCCTTTTTAATAGAAAATTCATATTTTATCATTATTAACCATTGAAGCCTGTGGTGTAATAGCAAAGGATTTACGTTGAAATCAACATTAAATCTTAAGTTTGATCCTTGAATACTCCCAACTATCTTGAGTGAATTCAATAGAATCAAATTTATGCAAAGCTTTAACAAAGGGACCCCTAAAAAAGTGGTAGATTTTATTATTTAATTCCTTATATTTTTATGAAATTACATATTAGTACAACGATATAATTCTGCTTTGACCTCCCAATAATTTATGATTCCTAAAGTAATTTTTTGACGTCATCCTCGCTTTAACAGCAAGCTATCCAAAACCTAATAGTCTATTTTTTCTAGAACAATGAAGTGTGGTGAAATGAGAGTGGATCACAAGAAGCTGACAGGTAACTTCTTTACTGATGTTGAAAACGTTGGGTATATATAATGAAGGTTTTCAGTAATTTCAAACTTAAGATTAATTGTATCTGTTATTTGGCTAAGATAGAAGGGAAAGATGAAAAAGTAAAACACAACAATATGTTTGATTTTGTAGGCAGAAGGATAAGTATGATTGAAAGAAGAGAGGCTTGGGGGAGAAATCCCTATTGACAAGCTAACCTTGTCCATGAAGGGATTTCATTATATTTAGTAGGTAAATGTATATCCTATTTGACCTTTAATGAAAACAACCAACCCTTACCTACCTTGCCAAATATGTTGATTAACAGTTCTAAATCACAACATTTTATGATGTCAAATTAATCAAGTTTTAACGAAATTTCCTTTTTCGCCACATGATATGGGTAACTATTATACATTTTTCAAGATTTTACAGCGACGCAGAGGTAACTTACTTAGATTCAATGCAAAAAAAGACATGGAAACAAAAAGGGTTATTAATCAAACTTCAATGTCTCGTTTTGTATGGATAATACTTGTAAAAGGATATGACACCATTCTTGGCGTACAACTATTACATGAAAATCATGCTTTACTTAGGTCCACACCAATCTGCAAAATTGTTTGTAAGTGTCATGGTTTTGTTCACAATAGGTGAATTAGTTACTACCACTTGATATTCAATTCTGATTATTAACTCCTAAAACTTTGATATATACTATGATGTCTCAAACATGTTGAATGTGATTAAATTTAACATCAAAGGAATGCATATTTTTTGTTGTAACCAGGATATTTACAGTTGGTAACACGAGTGCTCTCCGGAAAGATAAACGGTTGATCATAAAATATACTTCATTCCCATGAACGGGGATCGAGCCTCCAATCACATGATTAATAGATGAAATGAATAATAACCAAACCACACCCATGGTTTAAAGGAATGCATATTTGAATGTGTATAATGCGTATAATGGTTTAAAGGGATACAAAATATAGATACAACATTTCCATTTATATTCTTTCTTTTAAATATGTATATACACAGTATCAAAAGTCAAAACTATAAAATTTGTATTAGGAGATGCTACGCTTTGGTTCTAAAGTTTGGGAAGGAATTGTATCTAATTGGTGCAGGCAAAGGCCACTCATCTTCCCCCGACAAGGCCCGCTACACAGGAATTACCTTAAGCTTAAATAAAGATTCCAAATTGCAATTGCAAAAGCTATAAGATATTGGACAAAGTTTACATATAAAGCTGGAAGCCAATGTACTAGCCATTTAAGCAAAGGGAGCTTTAGATCACCCTGAAAAGACCATTCGCAATATCAAACATGACACAATTTGAAGATCATCAAAATACAAGATCTTGCTGACACAACCAAATAAAGTGGTCACTGAGTTTTAAGTCCCTATATACTGGGACCTTGAAATTTAAAAATAAATAACTAACTAGTTTCATTATTTCTGTTTAGAAGAGTATCATGAGACTAAAAGAAAGACTGATCAATTAGTAACAAAGCAGTATCAAGCCAACTATCCACATCCTACTCCGATTGTGGACCATTAGTAATTCAAATGTTAGCTCAAAAGCCACAAACAACAGTTTTAAGAATATTCTGATGTTCCACTACATAAAACTTCAAAACTACTATTTGGATGGAAAGGATCATGATTTTACAAAACCTTACAACTGCAAAACTTGGATGCAGCACCCAGCTAATCAACAGCCATGGCTTCAGAGCCCCCACTGGCATCATCCATCCCACTCTTCTGCTCTTCAGTCACCATTCTCATCTCCTCGATCAAACTCTTCTGATCCTCTTCTATGGTATTTTGCAACTCATCCACCTGCATTAAAGGTGAAGTAACACGATAAGAAATTTTAGTAACAGATCATACAGATTCAACCAGTCTTTTAAGCAGTTTTGATTACTGCAGAACAAAGATCCATCAAGTTTTACATTTTATCCATTATCATGCAAGACAACATGGAAAGGCACTGCATCAAGGATAACAGAATCAAATCTTACAGGGACAATAGATGAGATTGGTGACACATCCATCTCAAGCTAGTAGCTCAATCACAAAACTAAAACAATATGATGCCACTCCATTTAAATTGTAACTTAAAACAAGAAAACATTCTGAGATAAGGTAGATTCTGCAAAAAAAAAAAAGTATATGTGCGAGACATTAAGGAATATAGTGTCATATCCTTTTATTCCAAAATATGTTCACGCAAGTCATTAAGGAATATGGAACCAATAAAGGTGACATGTGCGAGATCAACAATAAAGTAGTATGTCAATAGATGATCTTAGAAGTTCAATGCAGAAGTTACATTTGTCAATAGAAAGACCAAGCTACATTCGTCACAAATGTAATATGAAATTTCCTAGTGGCAATCTGCTTATCCAGCTCAAACAACTGAAGTTTGCCATGAAAGCATATATTAAGGAAAAAAAAGAATTTTATAGATCACAGAAGAAATAAAATTTTGTACAGAAAAGAAAGCGAAAGAAATCAGCAATAAGTTCCATCCACTTTTAATGGAATTGTCCCCATTTTCCAATATTTATGACAGCACATGCTCTCTCATCTCCATCTTGTGAGAAGAAAACAAACAAACTCAGAATCTAGATGACCCCAGGCAATGAGGTAAACATGTATCAACTTCTAAGAACAAAACCAGCAGCAAGGACAGTTTTAGAAAATACATAAGATTCAAAAAGAGATTAAATACAGAGACAATATCCTGGAAAGAAAGAATGTGTGTTCATGGACAGGATTTCAAGAGATCATATTCTCAAATCAAGATATATTAGCAAACAAGAAATTTCAAGCATCACAAAAGCTGTTTCAATTCGATCATGTTTAGAACAGAAACATTGAAAACTGCATGTAAGTTGCAGAATTAAACATACCACATGCAGCAGCAACGCAAACTGTTTTTTCCGAAGCTCCAGCAACCTTGAACCAGCAGTATTCTCTGCCTCCAATGCCGCAATCTCTTTCTCTATCTCTCTTATGCTTTTTTGTGTCTCGGATCTTGGTGGCTGTGCGGAGATCAGTTTCCTAATAGCCTCACACTCCTCCTTGTGTTGCCTTTCAATCTTACTTTCCTCTAGTTGTTTCTTTAGCTCTTCTATGTCAGTCTGCACAAGCGATATCTGCCTATTTATCTCATCTTTTAACTCATTGAAGTTCTCCTTCTCTCTAAGATTTGCATCAATAACAGCTTTACTCTTTAGTAAAGGAATCTCAAAAGTGGACAACTCTTGTAAGAAAGCCTTGGAAAGTTTTGCGCAATCATTATAGTTTTCTTCATCTTTTTCAACCTCTAACACAAATGAGGTAAACTTCCTTTGAAGTTTCTTCAATGGTGGTTCGCCTCTCGTAGTAGTTGTACGGGTCAGAAGCCTGTGTTTTATAATAGCATCATCTTCAGCTGGGCCAAAAGCATAATTTGCCGTGACCGTCTCTCCTCTACCAGACACTTTCCTTCCTTTCCCCAACATCTAAATGTCCTATTTATTCACCCAACCCTGCAATATCAGCAGTTCATGAACTACTTTAATAAAATGCCATATATATCCGCAATAGATAGAAAAGAAACATCATTTTACCAAAGAAAGTATGACACTACCTTCAATAATGAAACATATATCACTCTAAACTCTCAACATTAAAAGAAAAGGAACGGAACATGAAACAACCAACTATCAAAAGGGTCCACTCAAAGGCAGAAACACAAAACCAACAGTTCAATAGGAAACTCTCCAACACGAAAATGGAAGATTATACGTCTCTTTACCTAATTTTACTTTTTTTTTCCTTAGCAAGGTTTAATCTCTTGCTACATTTCTAAACAAGATATATAAATGAAATGAAATGAAAATATAAACTATATATCATACAAAAATGATTGATTAGAGCAAATTGGAACAATTTCTTCAGGGAAAAAAAGAACATAAAGTAAAATTATGAGCAGGAAGTTATCCGAAAGCATAAATCATTATAGCAAAAGAAAGTGCTAAAAGGTTACCAATTCAAAGAGATCTGAGGGAGAAAAAGCAAAACCAGGACGATTTTGTCGCTCAGTAACTCTGTAGTAACTTGTTAATACAAAAATTCTTCTTTGGTTTGCCTTTCAAATTTCGACTGAAGGAGAAGATATGCCCTAAGACAAGTACGCGGCTTTTGAACCGGGCTCCGGGGCTGTTGGGTTTTCTTGGTGTTTTTTTTATTTTTTCTTTTTGGCTAAATATAATATTTGGTATCTAAACTTGACAATTTTTTTAATTTGGTACCTAAGCTCTTTTTTTTTTTCAATTTGGTATCTAAACTTGCTAAATATTATACAAATTACTCAAAATACAAATTGTGTTAGCTTTTTATGAGCGAACAAACATAGCTAATATTTGACTAACGTGTGGTAGGTAGCATGTAATTTAATGGCAAGAATTATTACATTAATTCAAAGTTCCTTCAATTTCGCTAAACAATATGTTCAAATTTTACTTTCATTAGGACTAAAATTACATTTTCTGTTAATGACAAGAATAATTTAAGAGGAACCACATGTTTAAAGCATGGTTTGGTCTTCACAAAGCCCTCAATTCCACAAAAATATCATTAATATTAGAGAAAAATATATTCAAGAAACGAATTAATATTAAAAAAAGAAAACAAGAGTTTTAAAAACTCAAAATAAAATATACTCATTATGTTAGATTTTAAAAATAAATTAAATTAAACTAAAATTAATTGAAGATGTAAAATAAAAAATTATTAATTGTTTTAATTGTTTTGTTGGCGTGACATATAATACAAAATAATGCTACGCTAGAAATTTTGTATATATAGAGTGCCACATCAACAAATGTTGTTGACTATTAATCAATTAATGGACACACCATCAATCCAGTTAAAAAAATGACCAATTTCATAAAAATGGAACAGTGAAATTAAAATGGTTAAAAAAATAATAAAAGCTAAAGTCACTAATTAGGCAAATATTAGAGACTATTTTCGGCATTATAACAGAATTAAGGAGTTATAACCAAGAAAATGAAAAGCAAAAGTAGAAGCTAAAACCGGTAGTTTAGATTGTAATTTGTTCTCTTTTTTTATTATGGATGAGTTTGCGAAATGCGTTGATTTCATGAAATGAATATGGCATGCTTAATTGATTGAAACTTGTATTTGATGGTATTCTTAAAACTCAAGTTCTCATTAACTTTTGTCGATTGAGTCTTAGCTCAATTAACATGGGCATTGTTATCAACGCAGGAGGACGTGGGTTCGAGTGCGTTGAAGCTCATTATCCTCATATTTATGGGTTGAATATGAGTTATCTGTAATTTTAAGTATTGTATAAAAAATAACATTAAAACATGTAAAGTAGTCATTTGTGGCATTAAAACATGAAGACGTGAATCTTCCATGTAAAACACATTGGACTTCTTTCATTTGATATGAAATATGCATATGAATATCACATATATGGCCTCAATGCAAATGTTATTAATGTTCTCTTCTTAAGTATGGAATAATGGGATTAATGCATGTATGGTGTGTACACACAACTTATCTCAAGGAAGTATGATTTAAGAATGAACTTTTGTATTTCATAAGTATAATTGGAGCATTTGTGTATATATATATATGGTTGCATGACTTACTAATATAACTATAGAAAAACACTCTCTCCGATGGTTAACACTTCGTTGGCTCTCGAGCGTCTTGGCTCTCCAATCCCCTCAGGGATTGAAAGAGCAACCAAGAAAGTTTGGAACAAAGATCTAGATGCGAATTCTACAAGGGACCTGAATATGGAGGATTCTGACCAGGGTAAATAATTATTCAAGGAGATTCTTATGGTGAATGTAGGTAACAATGGTGGAGATACAAATGCAATATTAAAGAATAAAGACTTGGACATAATTGTAGGTGATGTAAGAGTTTCATTGGAAGGACCGTATCCAGAGGTTTTCTTCTTTGATAGGGTGCAATAAATATTGGATAAAAGTATAGAACAGACAGTGTGGTGAAGCTCTTGGGACGTTTGATTGGTTATAAAGCCCTCTTCAACAAAATACAGATACTTGGAAACTGGTTAGGTCGTTCCAAGTAATTGATCTAGACAATGACTATTATATTGTTAAATTTTCTATAAGCCAAGACTACACAAAGGCTTTAACAGAGGGACCTTGGATGGTTTATGGGAACTACATTACGATTCAGCCTTGGAGTCGTGATTTCTCCACAAAGGAATGTTATCCCTCTAAAGCAATTGTGTGGATAAGAGTGTTGGGACTTTCATACAGAGATTATAATAAGAAGCTTCTGAGGATCATAGTAGGGATATTGAGGAAGGTGGTTAATATAGATTACAATACAACAGTAGGAAGAACAGGGAAATTTGCTAGATTTGCATTAGTGATGGATCTAAAGAAACCTCTGAAAGCTTTTGTTGAAATCAATGGTATCCCTTATTGTGTTGAGTATGAAGGACTCCCTTCAATCTGTTACAAATGTAGATGCTATGGTCATAGACAAAAGTGGTGTCTTTCGGAAGTCAATGATACGGATTTGGCTCCGAATGGTGCAAGTGAATCTTGTCCATCTCCATTTGAGAAAATTACAGAGGGGGAAGCTATTTTGGTCCTTGGATGAAAACAGCTAACTAGAAATGATGTCCAACTAGACAAACAACAACAAACAATAATGGAAAGAATTCTAGCAGTGAGAAAGAATTACCAGAAAAAACTCGATTCAATATCTTTGTAGATTTGGACGACTCGAGATTTGTAGAGTTGAATGATACTAATAAAGAGAAGATAATGACTGATATTAAAAATAGATATGGAAAGAAGAGTGTGAGAGGAGTTGAAATTCAAGGAAATGAGGTGGTGGTAGAAAGAAATAAGGGATTGGATAAAAACAAATATAAAGTAAAGGTGATGGTGGAGAGAAATAAAACGTGCCATAAAGTTGTCACTGTTGAAGATAGTGCTGTGAATTTTGAGGTTATGTGTGTCATGCATGAACTAGGCATAGAGAAAGGTGGTTCAACACAAAAAGGAAACAAGGTTTTAGCCATAAAGGAGACAACTAAAAATGAGCATAAAGTTCGTAAAAGGATAGAATAAAAACAACTTGCTAAACTAGTACTGGCCAAATGGATTGAGTCACTCTCAAAAGAACTTGATAAGTCAAGTAAGGATATTGTTGCAGGGGATGGTTGTGAGGCTCCTATGAAAATGATTTTTGATAGGGCTTGCTAGCAGGAGTGTTGGACCTGTGGTGGGGAGTTCGATTGGGAGAGACCTGAGCGAATATAGAGAAAATGTTAAAGTAAGTACAGTGGTAACTCCAGTGATTGGCAGTTTGGCTTTGTGACAGCTTTTTTGGTCTATACTTTCTCTTTTTTTATGGGTATTAAAATCATATGCTAGATTGTCAAGGGGCTGTAAGCTCTAAATTAGATATTTTAGTTTTACCTGAAACGAGAATAAGTGGGAAAAAAGTAGATGAGGTAATAAGGAGAACAAAGTTTGATTGTTCATTCAAAGTAGAAGCAAAGGTATTCTCTGGAATGAGAATTTGATGATTGATATCCTTGAGGTGTCGAATCAAGTCATCCATTGTCGTCATGTCAACTAAAGTATGAAATAAAGTATCCTTTTTACTGTTGTTTATGCTACTTGAATACTTCAAAGCGTAAGTTGTTATGGAATTATCTTGCATCTTTGAGGCCTCAAAAGAATGTACCATGGCTTCTTGGAGGAGATTTTAATGTGATTGTGTCCAATGAAGAGAGAAAATGAGGGGCAATGGTGCGTTTGGGTATTGATGGACTTTTCTGGGACTTTATGTTTGATCATGGAATGGTTGATTTGGGTTATAAAATGTCATCTTTCACTTGGAATAGGGGATCACTTTTCCAACGTCTGGATGGTTCATTTGTAATGCAGATTGGATGGATTTGTTTCCTGATTCTTTTGTGGCTCATCTTCAACGCATAGGTTCTGATCATCGACTAATTTGTCTCTCTAGTGTTATTCAGAGTTTTTCCAATATGCTAAAGCCTTTTAGATTTGTTTCTTATTCGCTGGATCATGACCAATTTGATACGCTCCTTAAACAATCTTGGGCTTCAGGAAATGACGTAGTGACTAATGTCGAAAAATTTTGTTCTAAAGTTAAAGAAGTGGAATTCTCAATCCTTTGGGAATATTGGAAATAGGAAAAGGGTACTGATGGCTAGGCTGAAGGGATTAAGAAGAGACTTGATAAGTATCCTTCATATTTTCTTCGTAATCTAGAGAGAGCTCAGAGGTGAATTAAAGCAGGTCATTACCTAAAAGGCAAATCTGTGGCATCCAAAAAACCCATTGTAAATGGATGTGCAAAGGTGACCGCAACATAAAATTCTTTCATGCTAGCATTATTACTAGGAGAAGGGCTAATACGATACCAATGTTGAAACTTAGGGATGATAGTTGGTATGATGACCCTGGAGTTCTACAATATATGGCCACTGATTTTTACAAAAAAAAAATTACAAAAGAATAGGTTGCTGAGTAATGGTTCTATCCAACAGGGATTGTTTTATAGGATGTTTGATGTTGAGTTTGAATCTTTAAAGGCCACTATAATGAAGGAGGAAATCAAGAAGGCTGTTTTTTTTATATGGATCCTTTGGAAGTTCTTGGTGTTGATAGAATCCATGTAATTTTTTATCAAGAGAAATGGGAAGTGGTGGGACAAAATATCTATGACTTTGTTAAGAATATTTGAAATGGTGGCAGCTTTGTTGGTTGGCTTAATCATCCTTACTTGTGTTGATTTTGAATGTTGACAACCCTGAATATTTGTCTCAATTTCATCCTATTAGCCTCTGCACGGTACTATATAAATTTGTTTCAAAAGTCATTGTGAATAGATTGAAGTCGTTGATGCCAAAAAGGGTTCTTCCAAATCAATATAGTTTTGCCCCTAGTAGAAGCATAATGGATAATATTATAAAAAAAAATGACACCTGGCAGAGTAGCAAAAAAAATTTCTCCAAGATTTTGAGTTTTTCCATTTTTTTGGGCGTTTGTGTCCATCTTTATTCTTTCTAAAAGAATAATCGGATGGTTGAGTGTGATGGGGGTCCCTGCATGTGGTGGAGTTTACGTTGAAACGGTGGCGTGCCACTTGAGGGTGTACGGTTGATTCATACGTGGTTGGCCTTGAATTTTTTTGCCTGCACTAGGCATTGCTAGATGGGAAAGATCATCATTCCTGCCAAGGTTTTGTCATTTCCTTGATTTTATTAACATTTTTTCTCTTAAAGATTTGCAGGTGTACATGGTTTTGTACGTCTTTCATGCATGGTTTTGCATCGCTTTGCATGGTATAGCATTAATGGCTTACTCTCCTTTTGACTTTTCTACGTTATTAGTAAATATGGTCATTCTACATCATGTTAATATAAAAATGCATTTAGGTTATGTAGTTTAGAGTTTTTCATTATATTAGGTTTTCTATCATTTTCTTGTATTAAGAAGCGTAAGGGTTTTTGGTCCTTTATCTATTTGACTTTTGTTTCACCTTCTTGGTAATTCTTATTTGTGTAAAACTGACTGGGATCGTGGTTTTAGGGTTTCTCGGAAGGGCGAGTCTAGTTGTGGTAACTAATTTGGTTTTCAATTTTCTTGTGTTACTATTGTGTTTGTTTCATTTGTTCTGTTTCCTTCGCATTCTTCTTTTTTCTATTTGGTCACTCATTCCGTTGGATTGGAACGTGATTCACCGACATTGCGTGGTGCATTTATGGATGCCATAATGGTAGAAGATATCAACGAACTTCTGATGAAATTAAGTTTCTCAGAGGAAAAAACAACGAGGGTCATGAGCACAAATGTGGGATCTAATAGTTTGCAGGGTTTCGATGCCTCGGCCATTGGGAAAATGATGCCAAAAGAGAAAGTCAATAGAGAAGCAATGTACCAGGTATTCAAGTCACTTTGGTTCACAAAGGAGGAGGCTAACTTCGTTGCCCTAAAAGAAGGTGCTATTTTGGTAAAGTTTGGTAACGTTGAAGATAGAAAGAGGATACTAAACCTTTCTCTTTGGCTTTTCGACTAGTGCCTATTCAATATGGTACCCTACGTTAAAGACTAAGAAATGGAGGCTTATGCCTTTAACCGTTCTCCATTTTAGGTAAGAATTTCTAATATACCTATGGAGTACATAGATAAACTGATTACTTTAGAGGTGGGCAATGCGATTGGGGAAGTGATTGCCATAGACTGGCGCGACAGGAATGGTGGATGGGTAGAATACATGCGGCTTAGGGTTATAATCGATGCTCTCAAACTTTTGCATAGGGTTGTTCAATTTGTTAACAGTGAGGGAGCTGAGTTTGTTTGTGCTATTAGATACAAATGTTTATCGAGATTTTGCTATATTTGCGGGCTTATAAGTCACTCCATTCAAAGGTGTGATAAGAAGAAGGAAAGTAGCAAGTCAAAAAAGATGGGATTCCAATATGAAAATTGGTTTAGAGCTCCTACAAGAATGCCTAACCAAAGTCATGGGCCTTGGAGAAATGGAATAGAAGTCAATACTGATAATAAAGTTAAGGAAAGTGAATCAAATGGGAAGACGCAATGAACTATAGAGGTGAATGAACTTATAGAATAGATGGGAAAAGAAAAAGTAAAAAATGTAGAAGTGAATCAGAATCGAGCACTCAACTGGAAAAATGCCCTATGAAAGTGACGCGTAAAGAGCTTAGGAAAATGAAAACCAAAAGAAAGAGAACAAGAGGAAGTTATGGGGAGCAAACTGAAGAAAGTCCAAACAGAGTTGTTCGTAGAAAATTGTTGGAATGCCTAACACCATCAAAGGATACAGCTGGCAAATAGCCCCACTAAGAACAATGAAGTTCCTATGCTGGAACTGTCGTGGGTTAGGGAACCCCGCGATAGTTCGGGAGCTCAAGTAACTTCTTGTTGCTAATAACCCTGATCTTATTTTCCTTAATGAAACTAAAATGAAGGCTTATGACTTTTGTCATGTTCAAAACAAGTAAGATGTAGAATGGTTTAGTTATGAGTTCTGAAGGTCGAAGTGGTGGCCTTGCGTTAATGTGGAGGGAAAGGGTGGACGTTTCCATTCAAAGCTATTCAAAGCACCATATTGACTCTATTATTTAGTTAAAAAATCATAATAATATTCGTGTCCCTGGCTTCTATGGGCGTGCGAAACCTACCTTTAGAAGTAGCTCATAAGATATATTGCGTAGGGTTGGTGTTTCAGTGAGGGAGGATTGAGTGGTTGGGGGACTTTAACCTGATACTGAATGAAACTGAAAAAGACGATGGTCAAAGAATGGTGAGGTTGCATGTAAATGAGTTCAAAGATATTATGGATGATTTAGCCCTCGTGGACATCAAACCCAATAGAGGTTGATTTACTTGAGTCAACAATCGGAGTGGGGGTAGCTTGATTAAGGAAAGGTTAGACAGGTTCTTAACTTTGGTCTCCATGATTGAGAAGTTTCCGTTTATGGCTACCAACGTGGTGCGACAAACACAATCTTACCACAATGCAATTCTCTTGAACATATGAGGCCGAAAGCCTAAAGATTATTCCAGAGACCATAGGTTGTGTTTCAAATTTGATGATTGTTGGGCTACTAACAAAGAGGCTAAAAGCGTTATTAGTAGTGAGTGGAATAGGGATGCGTTGAACTATCTTAATAAGCTGGATAGGATTCGTGTGGTCCTTAGCCCGTGGCAGCGTGATAAATAAGTCAAAATGAAAAGAGATAATCGAAATTTAGAGAAAAAAGTTTATATGGTTATCGATTCTGCTTGTAGGGTAGATAGTGTGATTACTTTGAGAGAGGCGCATTGCAGTTTTGGCCACCTTTATGTTATGGAAGAAAGATACTGGGCTCAAAGGTCTAGGTCTCAATAGCTCAGGGAGGGCGACATGAACACGAGGTACTTTCATGCGAAAGCTATAGGTCAATTAAAGAAGAATACTATTGATAAGCTCAAGGATGTGGATGGGATTGGGTGACTGACAGTAAGGATATTTGCAATGTGGCTAAAAGCTATATTTGGAGACTTTTTCGGTCAAATGGTCATAACTCTAATAACTATGACATGGAGTATATCCAGGAGTGTGTTACTACAGAGACAAATGAGTGACTCACTATGGATTACACGAAGAACGAGGTTATCGAAGCTATTAAACAAATTAACCCCGTAAAGCTTCTAGTGTCGACAATCTCTCGGGGAGTTTTTTCAAGCACCACTAGGAGATAGTGTGAAATGATATTGTTCAGTTCTGTTTGGATGTTCTTAATGGCAAAAAATATATTTCTAACCTTAATGAAACGATGATCATTTTAATTCCCAAAATTCGTGACCCTTGTGATATCACTAACTTTCGACCTATAAGTTTATGTAAGTTCATGTACAAAATCATCTCAAATGTTCTAGTCAACTGGCTTAAAGTCATCTTTCCTAGCTGTATCAGTCAAACTCAAAGCACTTTTGTCCCGAGGAGAATGATACATGATAATATGTTGATCGCGCACGAGCTTTTACATTACCTTCAAAGCTCCAAAAATGGTCCTAATAAAGGGTTGGTTATCAAACTCGATATGAGCAAAGCATATGATTGGGTGGAGTGAAATTTTATCGAGACGGTTATGAAGAAAATGGGGTTTGTTGTGAAATAGACTAACAAAATAATGGGATGCGTTCGGTTGGTAAGATACTTGGTTAAATGTAACAATATTTTGTCAGATATTATAATTCTCGAGAGGGGACTCCATCAAGGGGATCCCCTTTCCCTTTATTTGTTCCTGTTTTGCATGGAAGCATTTTCAAGGATGCTTATTTATGCACAAGGTAACAATATTTTAGAAGGAATCCGGGCTAGTATGAATGGCCCTAGGTTTAATCATCTTTTTTTTACCGACGACGCCCTTCTTTTGTGACAAATAAAAAGAGTGATGTTGAAAGTCTTGTTAATATTTTGAAGGTGTTTGCTAATGTCTCAGGTCAAGAAATTAATTTTGAAAAATCTATGGTACTTTTTAGTCCTAATACTCCTAGGGTGCAGAGACATATTTTTGGTGATCTTCTTAGCATGAAGGTGGTTGAGAAGCTAGACAACTATCTTGGCCTCCACCTTCCAATCGGTAAAAAGAAAACAACGGCTTTCCAAGAGATTATTAATAGGCTATCATGCAGGATTAATAGTTGGACCAAGAGGCTCATTTCCTACATGCGGGATTAATAGTTGGACCAAGAGGCTCCTTTCCTATAGCGGCAAAGAAGTTTTCATCAAAGTGGTCCTCCAATCTATTCCAACATATGTGTTTTCGATCTTCTTGCCTCCTAAAGGTGTGATTGAAGACATTCAAACAAATTTAAGTAGAGCGTGGTGGTCGGGAAAAGAAAAGGGCAGATTTTAGACGATGCTTCCTTGGAAGACCTTATGCCATCCTAAAGGCATGGGAGGCCTTGGCATAAGGGATATTCGACTGTTCAATTTGGCTCTTCTTGGGCTTCAAGTGTGGAGGCTTATCAACAATAAAGATACCTTCTATTTTAAAGTGTTATCTTCTAAGTACTTTTCCAATGGCAATATCTTTCACTCTAAAAGAGTTAACAAACCTTTCTTTACGTGGACCAGCATTACAGTTGCAGTGGAGCCCTCAAAGATTATTTCGGTTGGCAGGTTGAGGTTGGTGATATGATTAATATACGGGTTGACAACTAGGGGGTAGAAGGCTTAAATAGTGGTGCCTTTAAAGTTGATATGCTCAACACTAGTGATAGTAGTGTGCGGGATCTTTGGTTTTGAGGAGTATAGATGCTAGAACATGGATAAAGTCTACAAGTTGTACGGGTAGGATTGGGGGATAAAATTTGTAATTTTCCTGTTAAAAGTGAGGGCCATGGCGACAAAACAATATGGTTTCATAACCCTCATGGTTGTTTCACATCAAAGTTTGCTTATTCCTGGTTATTGTTGAAGGAGATGGGGTGTGGCCCCCATAGGTTTTTTTGGAAGGCACTTTGGAAACTCGATACTATTCATAAGGTTCAGGTGTTTACTTGGCGTTTGGGCCGTAAGATTCTCCCAATGAATGTTAAGATTGCTTCGATTCGGCGCGGCTTTAAGTAGAGGTATCCCAGATGCAGGGTTGAGGATGAAACCCTAATACATGCGCTTAAAGACTGCCCCACATCTTGGGCGGTTCTCTCTATAGAAGGATGGGATGAGAATACGATCTCAAAGAAGTATAGTCGGTGCATTGATTGGTTGGAAGATATGATGCGGGTTCTTGATAAGAAAGCTATGGCTGATCTCATAAAAACCTTATGAAACTCTTGGAATAATAGAAACAGTTACATTTTCTGAGGAAAAAAAAGGATGCGCGGGTCATATGGAAGAGGGCCAGTACCCTTCGCAAAGACTTTTGAATTTGTAACATGTTGAACGAGCCGTTGCTTTCCCCGAACATTGCTGTTAAGAAATGGATTAAACCTCTTAAACGGGTTGTAAAAATAAATTTCAACGCTACAGTAGATGATAACAGAATTGGGTATAGGACGATTGTTAGGGATGATGAAGGTTTTATGTTGGGGGTGGTGGAGGCTTTATAGAAACAATGATGTCAGTGGAAGAAGCTGAATGCTTTGCGTTTGAGGCTAGCATTAAATTGGCGTGTCAGTTAAAAATTAAAGGGCATGTACTTTTTTAGATGGACCACGTTGGCCTTGTTAATAAGCTAATGAACTTAGCTACAGACATCACCATCATTAGCGCGCGAATTAAGGAGTGTAAAGATGCCTTCAACAATTTCAATTCTGCTGATTTAATTTAGACTAAACAGTCTTGTAACACTGTTGTTGATTTAACATGTACGAAAATGTGTAACGAGGTTAAAACTTGGTGTTTTGATATGGACTACTCGGTGGAAATCCATAATGTTGTAATTTGTGATGTTACGTAATAAATGAGTTGACCCTTGTGGTCGTTTATTGTTAAAAAAAAGATGATATTATCGTTTCTCAAGAAATCATCCATTCTATACGTAGAAATGTTGGAAAGAAAGATTGGATTGGGATTTTATTGATGATACGTTAGTTGATATTGGTTTTCTAGGTAACATACATAAGGTTATTATGTACTGTGTTAACTATTCATCTATGCAAATTATATGAAATAGGAACCTCTCTGATGCAGTTTTCCATCGTGAGGAATAAGACAAGCTGATCCTTTCTCGCCCTACATCTTTGTCCTTTGTATAGAGAGATTGGCATAAATTATAAATATTGAGGTTCAAAATAAGGGGTGGAAAATGATAAAGCTATCTAAGGATGGGCTAATATATCACATCTCTTCTTTGCGGATGATTTAGTTTTACTTAGTGAGGCTTCAGTGGAGCAGATGCAAACTATGAAAAGGGTGATTAATAGCTTTTGTTCCAAGTTGGGTCATAGAGTTAATGCACAGAAAACCCAGATTTTCTTCTCAAATAATGTTAACCATGATCTGAAGGTGAATATTAGTTGTGGTCTTGGATTTTCTCATGTGGACAACTTGAGAAAGTATATTGGGTTCCACTGTTGCACCAGAGAGTTACAAAGTAGACCTTTCAGTATATTGAAGATAATTTAAGAAAAAACTAGTAAGATCGAAGTCTAAATTACTTTCTCTAGCTGATAGAATTACGTTGGCTAAAGTAATTTTAGCTGCTATTCCTATCTATGCTACGTAGTCAACAAAAATTCCTAAGAGTGTGTGTCATGAAATGGAAAAGATAATTCGTAACTTTGCTTGGAAAAATACGGAAGAGAAGAAAGGATTGAATCTAGTGAAATGGGATAATCTGTGCAAAGAGATGAAGAATGGTGGACTTGGATTCAAGAAATTTGATTGTCTGAACAATGTTTTTCGCATGAAAATTGGGTTTAATCTTGTTAAAAAGCCTGATCAACTTCGGGTGCAAGTGCTTAGAGTAAAATATAGATGAAAGGGCAAATTGCCTATCTCTTTATATGAAGGGAATGCCTCACGTCTGTGGAACAGAGTTTGTGGAGTTTGGAGTATGGTATGGGATGGTGTAATATAGAATATTGGGAATAGTGCAAGTGTTGATTTTTAGAGGGATAACTGGATTAAGGATTGGACCCCCTGATTAACAGTTGTACAAAGCCCGAATGCATTCCTAAGCAGCATGTCCTTGTGAAGGAGTTTGTTTCACCGAGTGGGGATTGGAATTAGCCTATCATTAACTCAGTTTTGCCACGCCCAGTCATCCTAAGCATCTCAGCTTATAAGCCTCCATTAGATTATAACGTTGTCGACTATGTAGGTTGTGTTCATAACAAAAAGGGTGTGTTTTCGGTGCGATCTACCTACTCTACTAATTGTGGGATGGAGTTGAGAATGAGGGATGGAATTTGGCATCTATTTTGGCACATTCTAGTTCCTCAAAAGGTGTGTGTTTTCATTTGGCCAGCGTTTTTAGATAGAACTCTAACCAATAAAAACAAAGTGAGAAGACAATTGGCTACTGATGCAAGCTGCATGATTTGTGAAAGTTCGTTAGAAAATACTGACCATGTGCTACGGTTTTGTACCCCAGTTGTGGAAACATGGCTTTCTGTTATTAAGATGGAAACGAGATAGGAATTTTTCAATCTAAGTTTTAAAGAATGGTTTGTAAAAAATCTTTTTAATCCTGAATATTTCACTTGTGAGACTATCGAGAGGTTAACACTGTTTGGTAGCATTTGCTACCAGCTATATATGGACTAGGAGAAACAATTATATATTTAATGCTGAGTTTATGGAAGCCAATAGTATTTTGGTGAAAAGTTGTTGGATGAGAGACAATTTTCCTACGGCTAACCATGGATCGGACCAGACATGGAGGATCATAAATGGTGATTCTCATAAAGTCTTAAGATGGAAACGACCAGATGATAAATGGATAAATACTGATGGTGTTGTGGGCCAATTTTTAAGGAGTGCTACTGTAGGAAGAATAATCTGTGATCAGTTTGGAGTATGGATTGTAGGATTCACAAAAAATATTGGAAATTGTTCGATGCATATGGCTGAACTCTAGGGTATGCTTGATGGTCTCCAATTAGCGTGGAACCTCAGACTGAAGAAAGTGATTTTTGAGACAGACAGTAAAGAAGCTATTCAAGCAATTCAATAAGCTAGAAAGGATTAGCATGGTTCTTCGGTGATCCGTAGCATCGAGGAGCTTCTCCAACGTGATTGGACAATTCACTTAATACATGTTTTCAAAGTGGCCAACAAGGTAACAGATGGTTTGGCAAAAATTGCATTCTCAAGGCCTTTGGGCAAGTTTATATTCCTACAACCCCCAAATGAAGTCCTTCAATCTCTGCATGATGACCTATTTGATGTTGTGTGATCTTGTTTTAATTTGTTTTGGTTTAATCCCTCTTTTGTATAAAAAATATAATTATATAAACATTGCATGTCTTGGGAATCTATATGGAAATATAAGGTAAAATAGGCATAAGTGTGTGTGTAATATGTACATGTAGCTAGTAACCTAGCTATTCACAACAAATTTATGTTAGAACCCCAAAAACCTTTATATAAAACTTGATCTATCAGGATTGTTCTGTTAACTCATTAAAAAAAATAGAGCAGATGTGTACCTAAATCTATTGATATGTTGAAATTTTCGTTTATTGTGGTTTTGATATTTCAAATTAAAGTACAAGTGTGACACCTTATACCCGACCCAGATGTTGGATCTGAACATAAAATGTCACATTTCGTTGCGAAGCAACTCGCTTTTCCATTTTTTAAAAAAAAGAAACATAGTGGTAAAATTATTTTATAAAAATTTCGGTAGCATTTTGCTTATTTTACATAAAACCCCCTACAAAATTTAGATTTTCATAAAATATCCACATTAAAATTATCTCTGAAATCAATTCCCAGCACTAGGATTTCTCAAAACATATCGATAAACTAGATTTCTATGCTTTACTATTTTTATCAAAACATTAGTTATAAAATACTAGCTAAGAAAACATAATGAAAATATTTAAATTCAGTTTACGACATAATATTATATATTTATAAGCCTAGGTACATGGCATTTACATCAACTATAAAGTAAATGTAACACCCCGAAAGTTTCTACAGTAAGAAAGTGAGATATTTTCCTTGATATAGTAAAATAAGAAAATACATTGACAAAAAGGGAAATTTTGAGTTATGTCAACAAAATCTATTTAGGAAGTATATTATGATATATTAATTCAAGAAAGGACTAAATCGAAAAAGTGAGAAAAGTTTTGTGGCCTAAGAGTAAATACTCAAAATTTGAGGAGTTAAAGTGTAAATATAGAAAAGTTGAAGGACCAATAGTGAAAATATTTTAAGGGTGGAAAGATCTAAAAACTAAGGAAAATGGATGAATTAAGACCAAATTGAATAAGTGGAAAAAGTATGAGGGGTTATATCACAATTTTACTAAAATGAATGATGATTCAATGAAGGAATTTTGAAGGATCATAAGCGGCAAAATGGTTATTTAGCAAGGAAGATAATTTTGAAGAGTAATGATGATGTTGGTGACATTTAGATTAATTAAATAAATAAATATTAGTTTATTAATATTTTGATTTGACATTTAATTATATTTAATTATTATTTTATTTAGTATATAAGGAAAGAAAGATGAAGAATTCTCTTCATCTTTCCATGGTTCCAACGTGAGAAGAAGAAAAGAAAGAAAAAATTTTCTTTCCTTTACAATTTGGTTCTTTTACCAAAAATTCACCATTTTCACTTAGAAATCAAATGAATTTTTATAGTCATCAAGAGAGAAAAATAATAATGAGACTTTGGGGAGCTAGAATATCAAGTTAGATTCAAGAAAATAGAATTTGGAGGAGAGAGAAAGTCAAGTTAAAGTTTGGTTTCAAGAGAATAAGGTATGGATGTTAAGGTTTTATGTTATTTTTAAGTTTAGTAGTGATAGAAAAGCATAAAAATGGTGTTAAAGTAAAGATTTCTCATGAGGAAATATTGTGTTTTTGACATGTTGATGAAGAGAGAAGTTGAGTAAGTGGGTCAAGTGGTAGGAGAAGAGAAAAACAAGAGATTTTGATAGAAAAGAGGTAAGTACCCATGAACTTTCTTGTTATTTAAGGATTAAAATGTGATTTTTTGTAAAGTAAGTGGTAATTAAGTAAAATATATATAGTGTGAAATAATTTCTTAAGTGAAGGAGGAAATTATAATAAAAGTATAATAGTTGGGTTATGTGTTAGTAAAAATATACAAAGTATTAGATAAGTGAAATTATGGGAAAATGTAAAATTTTATGGAAACAATGACTAAATTGAAAGACTTTAGAAATATATGTGGTGGAAATAATACAAGTGAAATACATAGAAATTTGATGCGAAAAATGAGATAGTGGAATTAATTATGTGAATTAAGTGAGATGTCAAAGAAAAATTGTGTAATAATGAATAGAGAACTTTTATGAAAAAAGGTGATCAAATTGGAAAGTTATAAAAGTTTACAAGGAAATATTGATAATAAAGCACATAGTGAAAAATAAAAGAATACATGAATTTTGTAATCAAAACTACAATACATGAATTTTGTAATCAAAACTACAATTATTTCCTAAGTTGTGGAAATTAAGGGTTAAATCGTAAATTTGAGAAATTTTATATTAGAAATAGAAAAGTGAAGTGCATAACACTTAGAATGAGAAACATTGATGTTGTAGTGAATTTTGAAATATTAATAAGTATTGAATTATGTTATATGTGTTATTAAAAGTAAAATATATTGCTACATGAAATTTTGTGCTAAGGACTAAATTACAAAAAATATATAAGTGATATGTGAAATACATGATAAGGATTATTAGTGAATTATGGATGACTAATGAATTTTGAAATATATTACATGTATTAAAGATAGTGAAGATATAAGTATACAAATTATTGGTGCAAGGATTAAATTGTAAAGTATGTAAAAACATTATGCGAAAAGTGTAAAAGTGATATGCGTGCATGATATAATTTGCCAAGTAGACGAGATTAGAACTACTAGGATATTAGTGGCATGTCATTAAGGAACCTTAGCGCGCTCTATGATTATTAGCACGTTAGTGCTCTCCGATTATTAGCACATTAGTGCTCTTCGTTTAGCACATTTGTGCTCTCTGTATAACACTTTAGTGCTCTCTGTTTAATAGTGCATAATAATGCACCTCTTTATTAGTTCCGTATATCCTAAGTGTTTTGTTTAGTCTACTGGGCCTCTGTTAAAAAGGTAAATAATTTTCGTTACAAGGTAAAAGTTTATCTCTGATTCATGTTTGAAATATTGAATTAAAAATAAATTGTGAAAGAAATAGTGAGAAAATCATGAAAATTTACACTAAATGGTGAAATATGATACATGTATAAAAAGATTAGTAATTTTTATAAGTTGATTTGAGGACTTAAGGACTAAATTGTGAAATAAGTAAAAAGTTATAAATGAAAATGATAAATAAACAAAGAAACGAGATTCGGAAATTAAGAAATTTAATAGAATTTAAATATCATGGGTACTTACTAAGTCTTCATTGACTTAACGCGTTTATTTTCAACGCGTAGGTAAAGTGATTTTTAAGAGTCGTAGTTGAGGTCGCGGACATCCATCTCATCACATCTCCAAGTGCCAAGAGAGTATGTTTCAAAATTTTGAATAAAATAGCATGTACTTAGGAAGATCAAGTGTGTTCCAAGTAGTAGGGACTAAAATATAAGTTATGAAAACTTTATTTTTTTTAATATTCAAATATATTAGTGATTAGCCAAAATCACTTTGGCACCAAATGTAATATTCGTATATTAGGTTCCTTGGGTCGAACCGGGTATAGGGGTGTTACAGTAAACTCTTCACCAACATTATTTGAGCTAAACTTCGGTTCTTCGGATCTGCTGAAATGACCTAACGAATCTAACTACCTGCGCACAGAAAAATAGATAAATCGTATGCTGAGCAATTTTTATGCTCAGTGGTGCTAATATTATATAAATCATTACATAAGTATTGGACACAAATTAATTGATAGAAATAAACTAAAACATGATTATAAATATCATTAATAACATCACAATAAAAGAAAATTCTAATATTAATAAGCTTTAATATTTTGATATTGACAAATCGAATAAAGAAAATAAGCTTTTAATTAAATTTAAAATCGCGTAATTAATTTAATTTGCACAATATGAAAATTCAAATAAATTCAAGTTTTGATTTTGCTTTTCTTTCAATTTAGACCCCGTACTAAAGTTTAGACTCATAACCAGATACACGAATTCGCCACCCCGAGTTGTTCGACAATGATGGTTATCAGAGTAGTCCACGACACTCTGGGAATTGGGGCTGCCCATAACCCTCTGAGAATTGGGGCTAACAATAATAACAACTGACCGACTTGACCTTTTCTCCTTCGACCCTCTAGAATTGGGGAGATCTAAATTCTCTGACATAAAGACTCTATGGCATGCCAACTATATCTGATTTAGTCTAACTTAGTGAAATGGGGTAAAAATCAAATTTCATGATCCATTTCAATTCTATTTTTCATATAATTCTCATTTCAATTCTGTTTCATATTCAAATCACATATCCTCTAATGTAAAATAGGCTTCTAATTTGAAACATATTAAATATTTTCTTACTCAATCATCTAAAATCATAATACTCAAATCCGAATCATAATAATGAATTCGCTAATTTAGACTTATGAAAAACATAGCATTCATCTCGAAACATAATTTTATAAATATTAACTAAATTATTCAAACTCATCCAAAACTCATAAAAATAAAATAAACTAGTCATATTAAATTAAATATTTTAAAGCTTAATGTAATGAAAATAAGATATTAGAATAAACCGAAGTTTTAATCGCTTTACTTCTTTCTTTGCCTTTCTCCTTCAAGATGTTTATTTCATTTTTAGCTACAATAGCAGCAATTCAATACGAAACAACATCATTTATCCACTCTAAAACTAAAACTAATAAAAACAAGCTTAAATATGCATGATTATTCATATTGACAACTTAAATTTTCTAGTCCGAAATTCGCGTATCTTTCGACTCGATTATCCGTTTTCAATTCCGTCTTCACCAGAGTACTCACTACTTCACAAGCTATCATTTAGCACTAATATTACACAAAGTGGCCAATGTTCTTTACTTCCCCTTTAACATGGCCAAATATACCAAATAAACTTTTCATCCATTTTTGTTTCTTTTTCACACTTCTAATAAGCTAGAACTCATCTTCTAATAATTTCCTATCCAAAAATATATCTATTTCACTTAAGTTTTCTAAGCTTCCATCAATGTCTTTTAATGGCAACTTTCAAAATACTTGATAAAAAAAAAAAAACTATTGGTATATATATATGTAAAGCAAGCTTCAATGATTTAAAATCTAAAAAAAAATTGAAGAAAAACTATACTTTACACTTGAATTTGAAGGAAAATGATGGAAGAAAAAAACATTTTCCCCCCTTTGTTTGACGTGAAAAAGAAAGAAGATGAGAAAGATGTTATCTTTCTCTCTTTTTTTCTCTATATATATATATATATATATATATATATATATATATATTATAATCTTAATTAAAATATTATTATTTATTAAAATATTATTACTTAATAAAAAAAATCATTTAAAAGCTATCATTAAACCATTGATTTTTTTTAAGTAATAGAAAAATTGCCATTAAGTCTTTTCAATCAAAATAAAATAAGATAATTACACTTTAGTTTTTATACTTTTCTAACTTGTTCAATTTAATCCTTAAACTCGATACTAAATTTTTAATTTAACCACATGCTCCTACTAATAATCCTTTTTGTTTTCATGTCTGACGGCTTTCTCTAAAAACGATCACTATTTCTTATACTACTATTTATTTATAGATCACTTATTTAATGACTTCTACCATAAATATTATTCTTCTCTTCTTTTTTTTTTTTTAAAAAAAAAGTGGAGATGTTACAACAAATATTTTAGAGAAGTGACTCTCTCTTTTCTGAAGATGGGATGTCTAAAAAGTTTCGTATGTGTAATGTTAGGCTCAATATACAAATATACACCAACATGGGGGATGAATTGGTTTTTAAAAGATTTAAGAAAGTATGACAAACAAGAAAAACATAAGGATTTATAGTAGTTCAACCCCAATTGTCTACCTCCACTACTTTGGTTTAACCAAAACTAAGGGATTTTCTCAAATTCACTCATTTGTAACCTTTTGAGATAAGGTTTAATCTTTACAAACATTATCTTTTCAATAAAGTTGAAAATCAATTCAAAAATAACTACAAAATGTCTTCATTAATTACCTTTTAAGGAGGTAGCTCAACTTGAAAATAATATTTGAATTAGGGGGAGTTAGCAAATTTTTCAATGGTTTTGTCATATCAAAAGGGGGAAATTCTAAGTACTAAATTTTCAAATGTTTTGATATAACAAATTCTTATTTAGTCAAATTTGCATTTAAATGATAAAATTTTATAAAATTATTTTCAAACGTTTACAAACTCAGAAAATGGTTAACTTATAAAAAACACTTTGAAAAATCTCAATTCAAAATCAGTTTTACAAAATTAGGTGACTTCTACCAACACAAGTGCATCCTTGTATTGATACAAGTCGGTGAGCATTCCAAGTTTTTCTTCAGACTTCTACCGTAAGAAATAATATCTATATGTATTAATATCAATATCAACTGTTTTGAGGTCAAGGGGTATAGGTGTTGTCAGTAAAGTGAATTTTACTAAATAAACCTTAAATCATTTATAATTAAAATAAAATGAGACTAAATGATCAAAAAATGGAGCATAAAATCATACATATTAGATTAATTTCGGTTTGTGTGGAAACTTTTCCAAATTACTGTAGAAATGAAATTAAAATTCAATTTTGAACTATGATTTTTTTCATAAAATTTAAACGGGAGATATAATTTTTAGCTTTCTGATAGAGGATTTGGATAGGGTGCGGTGCGTTTAGTGTGCTTTTTATCTCACGCTACAGTATCTAATCTCACCGCTACTGCTATTTTTATACTAACCGCAAGTAAACACACCGCACATCCAAACTCACCTTGAATCTGTTACTTCCTATTAAATCCACCAAAAACCTTTGCTTTCTTTTTTTGTTGCCTGCTTTCTTTGGTTTAATTTAAATATTAATCCATATTTACGTCCATTTTTTTTCTAAAATAGTTTGTGATTTGTGAAATGAAAACGGTTGAATTATTTTTAAAAAAATCCAAAATTCATGTAATAATTAATAGTAAGAAAAAAAATTATAAGTTAATTGAGTAAGAAAAAAAATATAAGTTAATTGAGTCTTTGTTTAATTGGTATGGATATTGTAGTTAATGCAAGAGAGCATGAGTTTGAGTACGCTGAAGCATATTATTCTCTTATTTATGAGTTAAAGAAGTACTATATTTAATTATAAATATTGTATCGAAAAATAAATATAATCAAAACCTATAAGAAAAATAACTAATGTTGTAAAACAATAGTGTTGGAAAAAGAATCATAAATGAAAAGAAAACAGTTGAATTTGAAGCATTCAGACTATGAACGTACCTAGAAAAAATATCTAATTTACACTTCACATTGTTTGACAAACAATATTATATTATATAACATTCACTGTGGATGACAAAAATATAAAATAAAAAACATATTTATAAAAAGCAAATGAGGTCCCATCATAGATGATTTTTTAATTTTTTTACATTTAAATAAATTTTTATAGATATAAAAATATATAAAGGCAAAAAGACTATCATAATAATTTTTATTTTGTAAAATAAAATGACTTTAGTCGAAAGGCAAAGTTAGAAAGTCTTTTATTTTTTAATGAGGGAGAGAATTAAGTTATAAATTTTGATAAGAGTTAAAATATAATTTCATCATTTTACTAGTTAATGTTTTTATAATTTTTATGAAAATAAATTAAAATCTTATTATTTTTAGGAGTCAAAGTATACTATTATTAATTTATAACTTTATAATTTTAAAAGGTAAAAGAAAATGCAATTTTCCAAATTTTAAAAGGTAAAAGCTTATCTGTTGATTGCTCATGTGTCATAGTTGCATGGTCTTTCCCACTGGAAAATTGGTTTAAAGTTAATACTGATGGAGCCTCGAGCCAAGATTCAAAGTTGTGATCATAGTGGAACATGGGTAAAGGGGTTTTGCTAGCTTCACCTTGGGGTGCATTATAGGAACTTAGGGCTAGTTCTTTATTACTTTTGAAAAATACTGTGGAAAAGTTTTTGAGAAGTACTTTTGAAAAGTTTAGTTTAAAATTTGAGTGTTTAGCATTGCTATAAAAAAATACTTTTGAAAAATAAAATGTCCATTTTAGACATGTTATTATCAAGTAACAAATAAACATTTAAATAATATTTAAATTAGTTAATATTATTATATTTTAATAAGAACATAAAAAAATTTATTATAACTTGTTAATATTTTAATATATGAAATGTAAATTTTAAATATTTTAAGCAATAAAAATTAATTATTTATAAAATTTAATTAGAATATATAAACTATATTTTAAATATTTAAATATAATCATTAAATATTTGTAATTAGTATTTTAAAAAATATTTTTTATTTTTAATTAATGATTTTAACACATTTGTAATTAAGCACCAAAAAAAAAGAAAGTACTATGTTATTGGGAAAGGAAAAACTAAAATTTTTAGCTTCTTCTTTTCATAAGTGCTTTTGAAAAGCACTTTTAAAAAGCTAAAAATTTCAGCCAAAAATAGCTTGTTCTGCACAGCTTTTCTTCCAAAAGTACTTTTAGAGTCAAAAAGACTTTTTTTTTTAAATAATAAAGAACTGACCCTTAACGAAATTTGAATTTTCGAGCTATGACGTGTAATCTTAAAGCTGAACAATCTTGAATTAGTTCCCTTAACGGAAATAAAGTTGGTACGTGATCTGATGGCATAATCCAAAATATTTATAGATTGTTTAACCAAGATTGAGAGGTGCAATTTGTCCATACATATATAGAGGGTAATCATGCGGTTTATGTGATGTCAATAGGGGTGAGCATTTGATCGAATCGAATCGAATCGAATCAAAAATTTTCGAGTTAATCGAGTTTTCGAATCTCATTTTATCATCCTAACTTTATTTGAAGTTTTCTCGAATCGAGTCGAGTGAGATGAAATTCGAATCGAATCGAATCGAATATATTTGTTCGAGTTAAATTTTAAAAAATAATTTTGGGTCATTGTAACTATTGTCACCCATCGTAATAAAATTTTTCCACCTTAATTAAATTTTTTATTAACTTTTATCACCTCATAATTTATTTATTAATTTTTTATATACTGTTTAGCTTATTTGTTTGCTTAGTTGTTTCAATTATCTTCAGATTCTTGTCACTATGTATTTTGGAATTAAAAAATATATTAAATATAAAAATATGATTTTTTAATAAAATTTATTTTAAAAATAAAATGTGAAATTGATACCAATATAAAATTTTAACACGAATATTTTATGGCATAATTAATAATTCAATTTTATTATAAATATTCAATATGACTAAACAATTCAATAATATAAATAATATAAAATGTGAAATTTAATTTAATAATATAAATAGTATATATAAATAAAATTATTACTATTTATGTTTAGTGATTTTTTTTGGATAATTTTGATTTTTTATTTGAGAGTAAAGGGTGAGAAGTAAAAGTTTAGGGGGAAATAAAAAGTTTTGGGGAATAAAAATTTGAGGGAAAGTAAATAGGGGGAGTAAAATTTTGGAGGGAAAATATTAAAAAAAAATTGGAGGGGGGAGGGTTTGGGGTAGATGGGAGGTGGGATGGGAAGAGAATAAAAGTTTTAGGGGAAAAGTGGGAGGTATTAAAAATTTTGGGGAAAATAAAAGGTTTTGAGGGTTTTTGGGAGTAAAATTTTGAGAAAAAGTAAATGGAAGAGTAAAATTTTGGTGGGAAATGGATTTTAGGTAGATTGGGGTGTTGAGAGGGGAGGGGAGTAAAAGTTTTGGGGGGAAAGTGGGAAGGAGTAAAAGTTTTGAGGGAAAAGTAAAAAAGTTTGAGAGTTTAGGGTAAAAATGTAAAATATTATAGTTTGATATTCGAATTATTCGAATTATTCGAGTTATTCGAATTCGAAAACTCAACTCGATTCGAACTCGAAATTCGAAAAAAGAATTCGAGTTGATTCGAATAACTCGATTAACTCGAATAACTCGATTCGTTTAACTCGAAATTCGAATTTTTTTCGATTTTTTCGAGTCGAATCGAGTTTTGCTCACCCCTAGATGTCAACGTTTGTTGTTTCCGTGCCTATGGGTCACCATGATTTCACCTGGTCATCTAATGAAATTCTTTATATCCTCCATAATGCAGATAGTTATTTAATAATATTTTTCTTTTCCCTACATAGAAAAACTATTTATTGTTACTAAAAATATAGTTAAAATTTTATAAAATTCAAAAATTGGCCGATATTGACGAGTCAATTTTTGTTTTTTAATTTCTAACGTTTTTCAATTTTTTGTAATTTTAAAATTTTAACAATATTTTTTATTGAATTGTTCCAAATGCATTTTGATTTTTTTTTTGTGATTTTTGAAAATTTAACAAATTTTTATGTTTTGAATTATGTATTAAATTTTTTAAAATTTATAATCTATATATTTTTCTCATATTTTTCTTCAAAAATTTACTTTTTTAATTTATACTCTTTTTTAAAATTTTAAAGCTTTTTTTTAAATTTTTAGAATAATTAAAGAGAAAGACACATATCATTTCCTTGTTTATCCACATGTCGTATCCTAATTTAACCACATTACCCAAATATTCAAAAATTAACAACGTTAATCATGAGAATTAATTTGTGAAGCGAATGTCAACCTCACAGACTAAAGTGATCCAAAAATAGTTTTAGGGGTCTTATCAAAATCTATATGCACCCCAAGTTCCTCTAATGCACCCCAGTGACGTTAAGACTGTAATGGCGTCATCCAGCGGTTCAAACGCCATTAGTACTATCTGAACTCTGACTCCCGTGTCTTCTTGTGCTGTCATTGCGAAAACCACGTCCTGTCGTCGAACAACTTCCTTGACGTCATAGTTACACCTGGGACGTCGCGAATCCTGTGCCGCGATGTGGTCAACTCCCAGCAATGCCTTTTTCTCATTGTAAGCTGTCACTTCGACAACCTCCAGGCTGGCCTGCAAACGATTTCTATCCTTCCCCTGCGGTGAATGTGCTTTGCAAGCAATGCAACAAATACCTAGGCGAGACATTAATTACGGATGGAGTTGGCCAAGTGCCTACAGGGCCGAGCATGGAACAAAGGTTTATGTTGCATCCGGGTGAGTTGTTGTTTTGGGACGGAAGCAGATTAGTGGTGCTGAACCACTCAGGCCAGTCCCGTAAGAACAAAATAGTGAATTCTAAGCAAAGTCAGAACGCAATTTTTACAAGGAAAAACAATTGTTGTTGGTTTTTTTTCCCTCTTCATTTTAGCTTCCATTTTTTGATTAATGGTCGTATGGTCATTAAAATGCTGTAAATGTGAGATTGTGGTAGTATAATTGTTAGAATTAAGTGACCCAAATCATTATTTAAATTAAATACAGCGGTAAAATAAAATAAAAGTAAAATCCCTATAGAATTATACTTTTATTTTATTTTAGAATAATATTTTTTAAACCTTATTAAACTCCATCTATTTGATATTATTAGAATAAGGAGTTTCACCCCTATTAGAATAAGGTTTACAAGCCTATAAATAGGCATAGTCTACTCCTCTTGTAATTATTTCGAATTTGACATAGTGAATTTTCTTCTCCTCTGCCCGTGGTTTTTTCCCGAAAGGGTTTCCACGTAAAATCTGTGTGTTCTTTATTTTTCTATTTCTTTCTTTGCGATATATTGTCATTACCGACATTATATTTTTCTCAAATTGGTATCCGAGCTTCCGGGTTGTTCATCTCAAATCACGGTAATGACGTCTTTGAAGTACAAAATTCCACTGTTGGATCGCAACACCAGATTTGCGTTGTGGCAGATAAAGATGTAGACAGTTCTTGGACAGATAGACTTAAAGGAAGCCCTGCTAGGGGTAGATAAGATGCCTTCAACATTGACGGAGGAAGAGAAGAAGCGCAAGGATCGAAAGGCGTTAACACAGTTACATCTGCATTTGTCAAACGAAATTTTGCAGGATGTGATGAAGGAGAAGACCGACGCAGGATTATGGAAGAGGTTGGAACAAATATGTATGTCGAAAACTCTAACTAACAAGCTGCATATGAAGCAGCGTCTTTATGCTCATCGTTTGGAGGAAGGTGCATTTGTGCACAAACACTTAACAGTGTTTAAAGAAATTCTCTCAAACTTGGAGGCCATGGAGGTTCAGTATGGTAAGGAAGATCTAGGGTTGATTCTACTTTGTTCATTGCCCCCGTCTTATTTAACCTTTAGAGATACGATTTTATATAGCCGCGAGTCTCTCACAGTTGATAAGGTTTATGATTTTTTAACCTCGTATGATAAGATGAAACATCTTGTGGTTAAAACTGACTCATAGAGAGAGGGTCTTATTGTTCGTGGGAGACAAGATCGGAATGTTGATGATGATTGTGGAAGGACACATGAACGGAATCCTCGCAGTAAATCTAAGGGTAGATCGAAGTCTTTAAACAGAGGTAAAACTTGTAACTTCTACAAGAAGAAACGGCATATTAAATCTGAGTGCTATAAGCTACAGAGTAAGATCAAAAGGGAGGCTACGAATCAAAATGAAAAACAAATAGAAAATTTTGGTAAAGCTGATATTGTAGAAGACTACAACGATGGTGAACTTCTAGTCGCTTCTGTCAATAATTCTAAAGCGAGCGAGGAGTGGATCCTTGATTCGGATTGCACCTTCCACATGAGTCCCAATCGGGATTGGTTTACAACTTACGAAATAGTGTCTGAAGGTATTGTTTTGATGGTAAATAATGCTTCATGTAGAATTGAAGGTGTTGGAACAATTAGAGTTAAGATGTTTGATGGAGTCGTCAGAACAATTAGTGACGTACGGCATGTTCCAGAATTAAAGAGAAATTTAATTTCGTTGAGTACTATTGATTCAAAAGGGTATAAATACACAGCTGAAAGTGGGGTTTTGAAGATTTCCAAAGGTTCCCTCATTGTGATGAAAGGGCAGAGAAAGACTGCCAAGTTATATGTTTTGCGGGGTTCTACTGTTACTGGTGATGCAGCTGTCTCATCCTCTTCCTTGTCAGATGATGATATTACTAAACTTTGGCATATGCACCTAGGGCATATGAGTGAGAATGGTATGGCAGAATTGAGCAAAAGAGGACTTCTTGATGGGCAAGAAATTTACAAACTGAACTTCTGTGAGCACTGCATTTTTGGGAAGCAAAAGAGAGTTCGATTCACCAGAGGAATCCATAACATGAAGGGAACATTGGAGTATATTCATTCTGATCTCTGGGGGCCATCCAAAGTGCCTTCGAGAGGTAGAGCTAATTATATGCTAACTTTTATTAATGATTTTTCTAGAAAAGTGTAGGCGTTCTTCCTGAAGCAAAAAGCAATGTGTTTTTCGCATTTAAGTCTTGGAAAACCATGATTGAAAAACAAACGGGAAAGCAAATAAAATATCTCCGCACAGACAATGGCTTAGAGTTCTGTTCTGATGAGTTCAATAAATTGTGCAAGTCAGAAGGGATCATGAGACACTTGACAGTTTGTCATACTCCACAGCAAAATGGTGTTGCAAAACGAATGAACAGAACGATCATGGAGAAGGTTCGATGTATGTTGTCAAATGGCAACTTACCAAAGTCATTTTGGGCCGAAGCAGCCTCTACTGTATGTTTTTTGATCAACCGATCTCCATCCGTTGCCATTGAGAAAAAGACTCCTCAAGAGGTATGGTCTGGTAATCCTACTGACTATTCTGATTTAAAGATTTTTGGTTGTCCTGTGTATGCTCATGTTGATAATGGAAAATTGGAACCAAGATCTATTAAATGTGTTTTTCTTGGTTATAAAGCTGGTGTAAAAGGGTATAAGTTATGGTGTCCTTAAAATAGAAAAGTTGTGATTAGCAGAGATGTTGTTTTTGATGAAACTGCTATGCTACCTAACTTATCTCTTAAAGACTCTTCCAATAAAGAAAATCAAAAGCAGGTGAAGCATCAGATTAATCTAGAATCTACAACAGAGTCGACTACTAAAGCCAGTACAAAAATTCAAAATAGAGTTGCTTCTTCACCACAATAGTCTATTGCCAAAAATAGAACTAGAAGAGAAATTAAACCTCCAAAGAAGTATGCCGAGGCTGATCTAGTTGCTTATGCTTTAAATATGGCTGAAGATATAGATGCAAACCAAGAGCCATCTAATTATTTTGAGGCGGTTAGTTGTGAAGACTCAAAAAAGTGGATGTTTGCTATGCAAGAGGAGATGAAATCACTACACAAAAATAAAACATGGGATCTTGTGAAACTTCCTAAAGGTAAAAAGGTTGTTCGTTGTAAATGGGTGTTTAAGAAGAAAGAAGGGACTCCAAGAGTTGAAGAACCCAGATATAAAGCAAGGCTTGTTGCAAAGGGTTACAGTCAAATTCCAGGAGTGGACTTCACAAATGTGTCTTTCCAGTTGTGAAGCATAGTTCAATTCGAGCTTTGCTTGGTATTGTGGCCATGCATGATTTGAGCTTGAGAAGTTAGATGTAAAAACTGCATTTTTGCATGGAGAACTTGAGGAGGATATTTACATGCAACAACCAGAGGGTTTTACAGTCTCGGATAAAGAGGACTATATTTGCTTGCTGAAAAAGTCCCTTTACGATTTGAAACAATCACCAAGACAGTGGTATAAGATGTTTGATTCCTTTATGACTTCTCATGATTTTAAAAGAAGTAGCTTTGACAGTTGTGTTTACTTTAAGAAAAATAGTTATGGTTCTTTTGTGTATCTACTCCTTTATGTTGATGACATGTTGATAGCAGTGAAAGATAAAGGAGAGATAAGAAAGGTAAAGCCTAACTAAATGAAGAATTTGAGATGAAAGACTTGGGACTAGCAAAGAAGATACTTGGTAAGGAGATTCTTAGAGATAGAAAAGAAAGTAAATTGTACCTAAGTCAGAAGGGGTATATTGAGAAAGTTCTTTGCAGATTCAATATGCAGAATGCTAAGCCTGTTAGTACTCCTTTAGCAGCCCATTTCAGACTTTCATCGGCTTTGTCTCCACATCAGATGATGAGATTGAGTACATGTCACATGTTCCATACTCTAGTGCAGTAAGATCTCTTATGTATGACATGGTTTGTTCACGTCCAGATTTATCATATGCAGTTAGTGCAGTTAGCAGATACATGGTGAATCCCGGTAAAGAACATTGGAAAGTAGTTCAGTAGGTTTTAAGATACTTACGAGGTGCTACCGATGTTTGCTTACAGGTTGGAAGAACTAGAGATGGAGTCATTGGGTATGTTGATGCTAATTTTGCTGGAGACCTCGATAGAAGAAGATCTCTTACAGGTTATGTCTTTACAATCGGAGGTTGTGCAATCAGTTGGAAAGCCACTTTGCAAACTACAGTCGCTTTGTCTACCACTGAAGCTGAGTACATGGAGATTACTGAGGCTTGTAAAGAAGCTATTTATTTGAAGGGACTCTTTAGTGAACTCAATGAAGACCTTCAAATCAATACAGTATTTTGTGACAGTCAGAGTGCCATCTTCCTTACAAAAGATCAAATGTTTCATGAGAGAACAAAACACATTGATGTTCAGTATCATTTTGTTCGTGATATTATTGCTCGTGGTGATATTGTTGTGAGCAAATTAGTACTCATGAAAATCCTGCAGATATGATGACTAAGTCACTTCCTATAACCAAGTTTGAGCACTGCTTAGACTTGGTTGGTGTTCATTGTTGAAAATAAACCCTTAAGGGGTTTTATGGAAGAGGTAGAGAAACTTGTTCGTTGAGAGTTCCCGATGAAGAACTTATTCATTAAGAATTCGTGTCAAGGTGGAGATTGTTAGAATTAAGTGACCCAAATCCTTATTTAAATTAAATACAGTGGTAAAATAAAATAAAAGTAAAATCCCTATAGAATTATACTTCTTTTATTTTATTTTAGAATAAGGTTTTTTAAACCTTATTAAACTCCATCTATTTGATATTATTAGAATAAGGAGTTTCACTCCTATTAGAATAAGGTTTACAAGCCTATAAATAGGCATAGTCTACTCCTCTTGTAATTAATTCGAATTTGACATAGTGAATTTTCTTCTCTTCTGCCCGTGGTTTTTTCCCGAAAGGGTTTCCACGTAAAATCTGTGTGTTCTTTATTTTTCTATTTCTTTTTCTTTGCGAAATATTGTATTACCGACATTATATTTTTCTCAATAATTGTGTTGGTTTTGTTAGTTTGCATGAGAAACTGATTCAAGTATAAAAAAATTTTACACCAAAAACATCCCTGTTTCGTAGAAGCGCGCGTGTTTTGATTTTTCTCCAAGATTTTGAAGCATTTTGTTCTTGGTTCAGTGAGTGCGGTGTCTGTCTCTATTCCTGCTAAAAGAATAATTAGATGGTTGAGTGAGGGGGTTGTTCCTGCATATGGTGGGGTTTTAATTTTGTAGTGGTGGCGTGCCGCTCAAGGATGTACGATCGCTATATACATGGTTGGCCCTGAACTTCATAGCCTGAATTAGGTCCTGCTCGTTGGGAATGAAAGTCTTTCTTGTAAAGGTTTTGTTGCTTCTCTGTCATTATTAACTCTTCTCCTTAAATATATGTAGGTTTGCATAGTTTTGTACGTTTATCCTGCATGTTTCTTTGTTCGGTTTTGCATGGCATGCCATTAATGGCATATTTTCCCTTTGACTTTTTACGAAAATATTAAATATGATCATTCTCTTCCTGTTTTCATAGAGTGCATTTATTTTACGTGTTTTTCTCGTTCTCTTGTTAGGTTTTCTATCTTTTCTTGTTTTTTAGGTTTAAATAAGGTTTGGTAGTTTTCTGCATGTTCTTTTTATCATCATTCTTGTTATTTTTGCTTGTGTCCGTCTGCCTGGGTATTGGGGATTTGTTTTTTCATGCCTTAGTGGAAATGAGAGTTTCTTAGGGTACTCGCAGGGTTTTGGGTGAGTTTCTTTGCGACTTGGCTTCTTGGCTGTGTTTTTAGTATGGCTTGCGTTTATTTATCTTCTTGTTTCCTCTTCCCTTTCCTAGCCCATGATCTCCATTCTTATTATATTTGGTTTTTCTAGTTTCTTTTCAATTCTGCTGGTTCCTGGGTATTTCTGGTTGCTGCTGCTTTTGTTTTCCTTGATTTGTTTCTTCGTAGAGTTCTTGAATCCATAGTGGTTGTTTTCATTTCTTTGGTCTAGATCGTGGTTCACCATCCCTTCTTAGGTGTATCTATGGGTGCCAGAATGGCAGAGGATAATAACGAACTCTTGGAGTGGTTAAATTTCTCAGATGAAGAAGCTACAAGGGTCGTTAGTACTAATTTGGAATCTAATAACTTTCAGGGTTTGAGGCATGGGCTATTGGGAAAATAATGTCAAGGGAGAAGGTTAATAGAGAAGCGATGTATTAGGTGTTTAAGTCACTATGGTTTACTACAGAGGATGTTAATTTCGTGGCCCTAAAAGAAGGTGTAATTTTGGTAAAGTTTGGCAACGTGGAAGATAGGAAGAGGATACTGAATCTTTCTCATTAGTTGTTCGACCAGTGTCTATTTTTCATGTTACCCTATGTCAAAGACCAAGATGTGGAGTCTTATGCTTTCAACCTTACTTCGTTTTGGGTAAGAATATTTAATATACCCCTGGAGTACATGGACAAACAAGTTGCTTTGGATGTGGGCAAAGTGATTGGGGAAGTTGTTGCCATTGACTGGCGTGACAGAGATGGTGGATGGATAGAGTATATTTGGCTAAGGGTTATAATAGATGTTCTCAAACCTCTGTGAAGGGTGGTTCAGTTTGTGAATAGCAAGGGTGTTGAATTTGTTTGTGCTATTAAATATGAAAGACTGCCCAGCTTCTATTACATTTGAGGTCTTATAAGTCACTCAACACAAAAGTGTGATAAGAAGGAAGAAATAAGCAAGTCAAACAACATAAGTTTCCAATGTAGAAACTGGCTTAGATCTCCTATAGGAATGCTAAATTAGCATCGTGGTTACTGGAGAAATGGGGTAGAAGTCATTATAGATAAAATAGTCATGGAGAGTAAACTGAAAGGGGAGAATCAAGGAAACATGGAGGTGAACGAATCAACAAAACTAAAGGGTAAAATAAAATCAAACATATTGAGGAAAATTCTGAATCGAGTTCTCCTATGGAAAAAACGTCCTACTAAGTTGACTCGTGAAGGTTTTGGGAAAATGAAAAGTAAAAGAAAGAGGACAAGAGGAAGTAGTGGGGAGTTAACTAAAGAGAGCCCAAACAGAAATGTTCGTAGGAAGCTGATAGATTGTTTATCACCCTCAAAGGCGACGGCTGACGACCAACCCCGCCAAGAATAATGAAGTTCCTATGTTGGAATTGTCGTGGGTTGGGGAACCCCGCAACAGTTTGGGAGCTTAAGTAACTCCTAGTTGCTAACAACCTCGATATTATTTTCCTTAGTGAAACAAAGATGAGTGCTAATGATTTCCATTGTGTTCAAAATAAATGCAGGATGCAAAGTGGTTTAGCCGTGAGCTTTAAGGGTCGTAGTGGTGGTCTTGCATTGATGTGGAGGGAAGGGGTGGATGTTGTCATCCAAAACTATTTGAAGTACCACATAGACTCATTGGTTCAGTTGGAGAATCATAGCAATATTAGATTTACTGGCTTTTACGGTCATACGAATCCAAACATTAGAAGTAGCTTGTAGGACATGTTGAGAAGGGTTGGTGGCTCAGTTAGGGAGGATTGGGTGGTTGGGGGAGATTTTAATGTTATTCTGAATGATGATGAAAAAGAGGGTAGTTGTAGGAAAGCGCGGTGCAGATGAACGAGTTTAAGAACATCATAGATGTAATGGTTCTCGTGGACATTAAACCCAATAAAGGGTGGTTCACTTAGGTTAACAATAGGAGTGAGGGTAGCATGATTAAAGAAAGGATAGATAGGTTCTTAACATCAGTGTCCGTGATTGAGAATTTCCCTTAAATGGCAACTTGTGTGGTGCGTCAAATAAAGTCTGACCGTGATGCAATTATGATGGACATGTGGCGCCTTAAGCCGAAGAACATTTCAAAGACCTCAAGCTGTACTTTAAGTTTGATGAATGCTAGGCTATAGACAGGGAGGCTAAAAGCATTATTAGTAGTGCTTGGAATAGAGGTGTTTCAAATTTTGTTGATAAGCTTGATTGAGTGCGCTTGGTGCTTGGCCCATGGCAACGTGATAAATATAGTAAAATGAAAAGAGAAATTCGGAGTTTGAGCATAAGATTGACAAGGTTATTAACTCTTTTCAAAGGAATGATAGTGCGAATGCTTTGAAGGAGACCCGCTGTAGACTTATTCATCTCTATGCTAAAGAAGAGAAATATTGGGCTCAAAGGTCCAAGTCTCAATGGCTTAAGGAGGAAGACATGAATACGCGTTATTTTCATGTGAGAGCCACTTGCCGTCTTAAGAAGAAAAACATTGATAAGCTTAAAGAATTGAATGAGAACTGGCTGACTGACAATAAAGACATTTGCATCGTGGCTAAAGATTACTTTTGTAGGTTGTTTCGGTCAAATATTCAAAGTGTTGGCAATTATGTTATGAACTATATCCAAGAGTGTGTTATTAAGGAAACCAACAAGTGGCTTGTAAAAGACTACACGAAGAGTGAGGTTATTCAAGCTATCAAACAAATGGATCCAAGAAAAGCCCCTGGAGTTGATGGCCTCTCGGAGAGTTTTTTTTTATTGCCTCTCGGAGAGTTTTTTCAAGCATAATTAAGAGATTGTTGGCGATGATACTATTTTGTTCTGCTTGGACGTTCTTAATAGAAGAAAATATATCTCTTGTTTAAATGATACTATGATCATTCTCATACCAAAAATTCGTGACCCGAGTGATATTACTAATTTCTATCCTATTAGTTTATGTAGGTTGATCTACAAGATCATCTCAAAGGTTATTTCAAATCGGCTCAAAGTTGCCCTCTCTAGTTGTATCAGTCAAAACCAAAGCGCCTTCGTTCTGGGGAGAATGATACATAATAATATCTTGATTGCCCACGAATTATTACACTACATTCAAAGTTCAAAAAATGGCTATAATAAAGGATTTGTTATCAATCTCGACATGAGCAAGGTATACGACCATGTAGAATAGAATTTCATGGAGGGGGTCATGAAGAAGATGGGCTTCGTTGACAAGTGGATTGATAAAATAATGTACTGCGTTCACACTATAAGATATATAGTTAAATGCAATAATATTTTGTCGGATGTTATTATTCCTGAGAGGGGACTTCGTCAAGGGGATCCCCTCTCCCCTTATATGTTCTTATTTTGTATGGAAGCATTCTCGAGGATGATTATTCATGTGCAAGATAATGATTTTTTAAGAGAGATCCGAGCCAGTATAAATGGCCCTTGGATAAATCACCTTTTTTTTCGCCGATGATGCCCTCCTTTTTGTGAGAAATAAAAAAAAGTGATGTTGAGGTCCTTGTTAATATTCTTAAGGGTTTTGCTAATGCTTCTGGTCAAGAGATTAATTTTGATAAATTGATGGTCCTTTTTAGTCCTAATAGTCTTAGGGTGCAAAAACAAATATTTGGCAATTTACTTGGTATGAATGTGGTGGAAAAATTGGCCAACTATCTTAGACTTCCTCTTTCGGTTGGTAAGAAGAAAACTTTGGCTTTCCAAGAGATCACTAATTGACTATAGTTTAAGATCTTTCCTGGCTGTTCTTCAATCTATTCCAACTTATGCACTATCGGTTTTTCTGGCTCCTAAAGGTGTAGTCGAAGACATGCAAGCAAAGATTAGTAGAACTTGGTGGACGGGCAAGAAGAGGGGCAGATTCTGGATGATGCTTCCTTGGAGGAACTTGTGCCACCCAAAGGGCATGGGAGGGCTCGGCATCAGCAATATTCAACTATTCAATTTGGTACTTCTTGGGCGTCAAGTATAGAGGGTTATAAACATCAAAGACACTTTATGTTATAAAATGCCGAGTTCAAAATATTTTCCCGAATGTGATATTTTTCATCCTAAAAGAGTTGACAAAGCATCTTTCACATGGTCTAGCATTGCGGCTGTGGCTAAAGCTCTCAAGGACGAGTTTGGTTAGTAGGTTGGTAGTAGTGACCGTATCAACATTTGGACTGATAATTAAGGGTTGGAAGGTTTAAACGATGGGGCTCTTAATTCAAATTTACTGAACCCTAATGAGTGTAGTGTTAAAGACCTTTGGCTCGAGGATTGTAGAAGATGGAACATCGGTAGAGTTCATGAGCTATATGGGCAAGATTTGGGAGATAAAATTTGTAACTTACTGATTGGGGGAGAGAGCCAATGTGATAGAGCGGTGTGGTTTCACAACCCTCATTTCTCGTTCATGTCAAAGTATGCTTATTTATGGTTATTGTTGAAGCAAATGGGGTTTGGCCCTCATAGGTTCTTTTGTAAAGCTATATGGAAGCTCGACACCATCCCTAAGATTTGGGTTTTCACTTGGTGAGTGGGACATGAGATCCTCCCTACTAACATTAAAATTGCATTTATTTGACGTGGTTTTAGGCAGGAATGCCCTAGGTATGGGGTTGAGTACGAGACCCTTATTCATGCCTTTAAAGATTGCCCTACTTATCGAGTGATTCTCTCAATTTGTGGTCAGGATAATAGTATCATTTCAAAGGAGTACGAGTGTTATATCGATTGGTTGGAAGCCATGATGAGAGTTCTTGATAAAAAAGCTATGCCTGACTTCATGACTACCTTGTCGAATAGTTGGAATAATAGAAACAATTTCACATTCAGGGGAAAAGAAGATGAGGCACAAGTTATTTGGGACAAGGCTCGAACCCTTAGTCAAGAGTTTCGCATTTGCAATTTGATAAATGATTCGTTGCTTTCTACCAACGCTATTGTTAAGAGATGGGAAAAACCTCCTAAGGGTTTTGTTAAAATAAAATTTAATGCATCGGTTTGTAATAATAGATTTGGTTATGGAGTTATAGTAAGGGATGAAGATGGGTTTGTTTTGGGCTGTGGCAGGGACTTCAAAGAAGTGTCGTTGTTGGTGGAAGAAGCCGAATGTAATGCATTTGAGGAAAGCATCAGGCTGGCGTGTAAGCTCAACATTAATAATGATGTGATCTTTGATACGGACAATTGTTGCCTTGTCAACAAAGTGAAGTACCAACGTACATATATCACGATCATTGGTGCGCGGATCAAGGATTGCACAAAAGCCTTTGTTAAATTTAAGTCAGCTGATTTAGTTTGGACAAACCGGTCTTGTAATTTGGTTGCTGATTTAATTTGTAATAAAATGTGTACGGAGGCTTATACTTGTTTCTTTGACATGGACTATCCGTTGGATATCCATGATGCTGTTATGTGTGATGCAATTTAATAAATGGTTGACCATTGTGGTCGTTTTATTTTCAAAAAAAAGTCACACCAAAAACAAAATTATTTCATCAAATATATCATAAAAGTTATTAAAGTCAATTTAATCAAGTTATCAATTTTCAAGTTTGGAAAATCAATTAACTTGTGACGAATTTTTGGATGAGACCCAAGCATTTCTGGGTTGAGATGACTGCATAGCATTCGAAGAGCTATCTCTTATTTTCGAAACACACTTTGAATCTCTTGTTTTCGAGTCTAAGAACTTAAGTTATGACCATTTTACTGAAGACCGCACGAACAGAATTTTTGGACGGGATTATTACAGAAAATTACGAGTTTTAGGTTTTAATTTGAGTTTAAATCATATTGGATTTGAGTTTAAGGTTTAATGTTGATTATATATGAGCCAAATATTGTATTTATTAGGTTTTATTATTTTATTATTTTTTATTCCGAATTTTAGGATATTTTTAAGTATTTAAAGTTGTTTAGGAGTTTTATGCTTCTTAGTCAACAAGAAAGTTTAGTTCTACTAGATTAATTAGAGTTTCCTTATACTTGAGAGTTTTATTTAGTTGAAATTAACTAGCCTAGATAAAGGCCTCTTTATTATTCATTGAAGGCATTTGCAACTCTTGGAGTTAATTTGTTTGTACAAGATTGCTTTCTTGTAATTTTTAGAAGTGGTTTTTCTTCCTGATTTTCTTCAATAAGTCGTGAGAATCCATTTTTCATCCTTCAATTGCAAGGATTATCTATTTGACGGTAGATTAGAGCTATTAATTGAATTTGTTGGGGTTTATATCTCAAAGGGTTCAGTTAAACAACCATCTTCTATCCTTATTCATTCGTTTATTTAATTCAACTTTCACTTTTTAATTTTTGTTTTCTTTATTTATCTATGTTTTAAATCTTTTTTTTATTCTTAAATTTCTTCTTTTAGTTGTTTTCATTTTTTTTTTTGTTTCTAAATCTGTTTGTTTCTTATTTTGGGTCAAATTCGAATTTTTTTCGAGTCAAATAATTTGAATACGATCTTGATCCTCTGTCCCTATCACTATAAAATTCCTACTAGTGTGACGAAATAAAATTTTATAATTTTATCAAAATTTATGGTTTTACATATATTGTATTATAATAATATTATTTAAATTATTATATTATATAAATGTCAAAATATTAGTAATTTATTTTATCATAATTTTGATACTTGTCGAAACTTTTTTTTTTGGAAATCGACTTTTTTATTTTAAAATAAAAATGGAGTCGCCACCATCCCTTTTTATTTTTGTGTGATTGGATCACCTCAAAACTTAGTCATTTTAATAAAACGTTAGATTTACTAAAACAATAATATTCGATCTTACAAATCAGGAAAATAGGTTCAGGAGTCGCTTACGTATGAGGAAGGATTAACACCCTCATAAAGCCCAAAACTGTACCTACTTGATGTTTTGATGTTGGAAGTTGAAAATTTAGAGAGAAATTAAAATATGTTCCCTCCTTGCATGATGTTCTTTTTTAATTAAAATCATTTAACTAAATTAAATTTTACGAAAAAACCTTATTTCGAGTTAGTCGAGAAGAAAAGATCATGCCCCGTAAGTTAGGACACGATGCTTTGAATCCTTGAGAACAAGAATAGTCACCTTTTGATCATTATTTAAATCTTGTTTTTATTTTAAATAGGACATTTGATTACTTTGGTTCTAGGAGGATGTCATACTCCGTAAGTTAGGAGCACGACTCCTCGAATCCCAAAAATAATGAATGTTGCCTCGGTTTCAAATATTTCCTATACATTAGGTAGAACGAATGCAACCTTTTAAAATGATATGCTTTTTAATTTGTCTAGGCCTAGTAATAAAATGGATAAATATATTTTAACACGATACACGACATAGATATTAGCAAAATAAAGTAACATAGTAATGGGTAAAAAAATGAAATGATGATATTAAAATGATAGATAAATAAATAAATAAATAAATAAATAAAAGATAAAATAAAAAATGCTATGCTAGTGAGTAATAATAATGCAACATAATGATAATAAAAATATCAGTTTACAGTAATAATAGCGATAATCATGTCATTATTACTATCATAATATTAATATGACTAATAATAATCATCATCATAATAATAATAAGGGTAAAAAAATGCATAATAAAAAGGAAATAGAAATAACATAAATTTTAAGTATTAAAAAAAGTAAAGAAACAATAAAATAAATAAATAAAAACAGTTCATAAAGGGGTGAAATTAAATAAATGAAGGATTGAATTGAAGTTTAAATGAAATTAAAAGCATGAATTATATATAAAAATAAAAAAACAAATAAATAAAGGACTGAAATAAAAAATGCAAAAATAAACAGGAACCAAATGGGTAATTATTCCAAACCCCAGGACATGCGTCATTCTCCAGAGGGTCAGCAAACTGAGGATCAAACTGAAAGCGAGTCAAAATTAAATGGTATAATCTAAAAAAATAAAAAAAAATGAAATTATGACCACATTAGGGTTCAAAGGCAAAAGGACTGAGGCAGCAAATAGACCATTCCTACGAAAACACGCATCCTAGGGGATCTGGATCAGGTCGGCGAGTCAGGCCTAAAATGACGCCATTTTGGGACTTCTGAAACCTGGCCAAAACGATGTCGTTTGATAATGTCTATATAAGCCAAATTTTTTTTAAAACTTTCATTTGCACTCAGTTTTTTTTAAAAAAAAACTAAGGCTCCGTTTTTTGTATGGAGCCGTTCCCTATCTGGTCATAGGGCCGTCGTGGCCACGGCGACGGTGACCGTCACCTGTCTTTTTAGCCTTTTTTAACCCCTAGGACCCTAATTTGAAGTAAAACGACAAAACCTTAAGAGATTTTTAAGAAACCTTTAGGTTTCTTGATTTATTGAAGGGTTAATTTTATTTTCTCATCCAATGAAACTCCGACGAGACTGTCTTTCATCGGAGACAGTGGCATTGGCCTCCCACGGCGAAGAACGAAGCGAGGCAAGTAAGAAATAATAATTTTTTATTTATATTTTCACGAAAATAAAATAGATAAAATGAACTACCTTTTTTTTTTAACTTGGTGCTTTTTTTTGTATTTGATTTCTTTATGCGTCCGTAAAAATACAATCTGTTCATTAGGCTTTTATAGTCGATTACATATATTTTTTTCTTTTCTTTTTCGCTGTTTCTGCTATCTCTGTCCTCTGTCTCATTTCTTTTTTTCTTTGCAGGTATTTATTGCAAGGTCAACGGCGCTGAGGGGCCATGCCTTGCCATTTTGGTGAAAGGAGGGGAGAGACCTCGGGCGGCGTGTTTGTTGACGTGGCGAAAGAGCAGGGCCAAAACTCTTAGGATGAAATTAGGGTTTCTGTTAGTTTAGGATAGTTGGGCTATTGGGCTTTGGGTTATTGGGTATTAGGTTTAGCAGATGGATTCGGCTATTGGGCTCTTTTTTATTTGGGCCAATCTATTTTTGAAATGGACTTGGACTTTTTATTTTTGGTTTTATTTTGGGCCGGATGAATTTGGGCCACTACAGTTGCCTCTCTTTGCTCATTGTCGTGTAATGGAAAGGGAGCAAAGACCTTAAAAGAGGACCAATTCTATCCGATCTTGCTAAATTTTGACTTCTTTGGTGCTTCTCTTTCTCAAGTAGCCCACTCTTTCCAACCTATTGGTTACTCTTATTTCGTCGTATCCACTTCGCTATACAGTTTCATATTGCTTAATTGCAACTTCAAGGTGATAAAATTCGCTATTGCAGTTTCAATCTATTCCGCTGCAACTTCAAGGATATAGGATTTGTAGCCTCATCTTGCTCCACGACAACTTCAGGGAGATAAGATTTACGACTATAACTTCAATCCACATCACTGCAACTTCAGGGGTATAGGATTAGTAGCTTCATCTTGTTCCACTGCAACTTCAATGAGATAAGATTTGCTATGGTAGATTTAATCAGACCCACTGCAACTTCAGGGGTATAGGATTTGTAGCTTCAATCTACTCCACTACAACTTCAAGGAGATAAGATTCGCTATGGAAGATCAATCCGACCCACTGCAACTTCAGGGGTGTAGGATTTGTAGCTTTAATCTACTCAACTGCAACTTTAGGGGGATAAGATTCGTAGCTTCATCTTGCTCCACTGCAACTTCAGGGGTATAAAAATTGTAGCTTCAATCCAATCCACTGCAACTTCAAGGATATACGATTTGTAGCTTTATCTTGCTCCGCTGCAACTTCAGGGAGATAAGATTTGCCATCGTAGTTTCATTCCAACACACTACCACTTCAGGGGTATAGAAATTGTAGCTTCAATCTAATCACTACAACTTTAGGGATATAAGATTTGTAGCTTCATCTTACTCCACTGCAACTTCAAGGAGATAAGATTCACCATCGTAGTTTCATTCCAACCCACTGCAACTTCAGGGGTATAGAAATTGTAGCTTCAATCCGATCCACTGCAACTTCAAAAAGATAAGATTCGCTATGGTAAGTTCAATCCAACCTATTGCAACTTCAAGGGTATAGGATTTGTTTCACTGATTTATTACACCGCTATCTGGGAACAGGACTTGTAGAAGCCATTTCATAGGCCTATATTTTATGCCAAGCGATTAGGATGTTATTATCAGAATGAATCAAATGCTCCTAACTACACGCATATGAATGATATTTGTATGAATGCAGAATGTTATTTTCAAGAATGATCCCTTTTTTAGTGCTTAGTTTGACATTACTCATTTTTCGTCGAGGTTTAAACACTGATGTGTTACCATGTCTTCTTGTTCAGATCTGGCATTTTGATAGGGAACCCGAAGAGGTAATCACAATCTGGACTATCCATTCCAAGATCTTTCCAACCTTCAAATTTGGTTAATTCTAATTAGTGGTCCTGTTTTAGGTCCTTGTATTATTTAGAAGTTTTTTAAAGGGATGTGCAAAAATCCTTTTACTTGAATATTGTTAGTCCATTAATCATTATTTCAATGCAAAAATGCTTGAAAAAGGTCGTAATAATGGATAAAACTGAAATTTATTAGGAGAAAAGCTTTAAATGAAAAAGTTAATCAAAATAGCAGACATTGTTAAAACACAAAGTGACTAAAATGAAATTAGGTGCCCCAAATATCGCAACATGAGCTTCTTCGTATAAACTTCTTAAGGACCATTTTGAGCCTAATATGTGTCTAGGGGATTTAGAGTACTTTGTTGATGCTTCAAGATGCAAAGTTTCTCCTGCCTCTTACTTCTAAGGGGACAAGACTACCACATGCCCCATCTTTGATAAAAAATTTAAGTCGCCCTTTTCGGGGTTTTCAACTCAAAACCCTTTTGGTCTCAAGGCGCCCTTCGCAGGTTTTCGCCTTGGCCTCTCCCCTCTTTTTTTTAGGTAAAACATTTCTTAACTGAATCTGATTTCACGGGATTAGGCAGGTTTTTTCCATCCATCTCGGTGAAAATCAATGTTCCTCTAGAAAAAGCTTTCTTTACCACATAATGTCCTTTACAATTCGGCATCCATTTTCCTTTTAAGTCTTTTTGTATGGGCAAGATCTTTTTCAATACAATGTCCCCCTCATGGAATTCTCTAGGGCGAACCTTTTTGTCATATCGAGATTGAACCCATTCTGCTTCATCTAACTTCAACTCTGATAAAACTCGGAGAGAAGGAATCTTGACTTCAATGGGCAAGACTGCTTCTATTCCATAAACCAATAAGAAATGTGTTGTCCCAGTGGAGATTCTGATCGATGTTTGATAAGAATAGAGGGCAAATGGTAACTTCTCATGCCAATCTTTATAAGTCTCTATCATTTTCCTCACGATCTTCTTAATGTTCTTATTGGCTGCCTCCACTGCACCATTCATTTTTGGGCGATATGGTAACGAATTTTGGTGTTTGATCTTGAATTGACTATAGAACTCTGCTATCGTGTTGTTGTTCAAATTTAATACATTTTCAGATATGATCCTTTTTGGCTTTCCATATCGACATATAATCTCTTTCTTCAAGAATTTGCTAACTGCCAACTTTGTGACATTAGCATAAGAAGCTACTTCTACCCACTTGATGAAGTAGTCGATGACCACAAAGATGAATTGATGCCCATCGGAAGCTTTTGGCGAGATCGGCCCAATGACATCCATGCCCCCACATAGAGAAATGCCATGGAGAAGTCATAATATGAAGAGGTAAATGAGGTACATGAATTTTCTCTCCATAAATTTGGCACTTATGACATCTCTTGGCATAATTGATACAATCCCCTTCCATGATGGACCAATAATATCCGAATCTTATGATTTGTCTGGCCATGGTAAAACCATTAACATGTGTTCCACAAACACCCTCATGGATTTCTTCCAAGATTTTTTTGGCCTCAACAGCATCTACTATAACACTGGGGTTTGTGCAAGTGTACACAGTCGTTATCAAGTAATAAGTAAGTATCGAGTTATCGTCTCCACAGGGATTGTATTTGTGCTAAGTCAATTTGTAAAATTATATTAACAATTTGGTAAATAAAAACACAATATAGTTAAGAAGTGGTGATTAAAATATATTAAACTAAATGCAATGATCCCTAATGCAAATTATCCTAAGTATGCAAACTATATGAATGAAATAAATTTTAGTAAAATTAAACACAATTTGAAACAATTATAACATAAATAAACTAGGACAATTACTTTAATTAAACTCAATTTATTATCAACATGCTTAATAACATTCGAAAAAACATTCCATGGCAACTCGATCTTTCATGAGTTTGGAAACCATATTAGGTCATTTCGGAATCCTTTACTTAGTAAATAAGCATTTTACTGATCCTTATTTACTAAAGGTTTCTTAGCATTCGTGTGAGGTAACAGGGACGTGTTACGTTTGAAACATTTAATCACACAAATCTAAAAACTATGCAGATAACAGAGCTTGGTTAGAGTTGTTATGCAACCTACAATTCAATCGGGTTAGGATCTAAATTGAGCATGAACATTTGAATTATGCGTCCATTAGCCGTCGTCAGGTTAGGATCGCTCAGCTAATTCAGGTGCATTTCAATCACGTATGAACAAAATACAGACTTGATTTTAATTGAAAACATGATCGATTGAGGCACAAACATTATAAGGATGAATCAAATAAATATTATTTAATCAAAATAATCATCCTAGCTTAAATAAAATTAAGCTATCATTGTTGTAAACAAGAACGAAGAACACATAGCAAACATCTTTAAATTAAATTTAAAGAAAAAAAAGATTAAACCCAATTCAGAGTGGCTGTCACCCAAGACTCTGACTGACGAGGCTCCTTCGCTTCTTTGCATTGCTCCTTTGCTGATGGCTCTCCAAGGTGGCCGACCAAGGGTTATTTAAGAGGCTTAATTGCTAAAATCCTTATGCAAGGATGATGAAGGGGAAATATAGCTAAAAGGGTTGAGAGAATGATGAATAAGTGAGAGATGATGGGATGAAGGATGATTCAAAAAGTGAGAAATGAGCTCTTGTTTATAGGTGAGGCAAGGGAGCTAGTTTGCTAAAAATAGGAGTGTCCATCCTTTGAAACTTCCTCCAAGAGTGGTTGGCCATGAATTGAGGAAGGTGGCCGATTTTTCCTTGAGTTTTGGTCAATTTGAGTGCCAAAACAACTCAGGAGTAAGACTAATTCATCAGCAAATCTTCAGGAAAGTCTTCGATTTCTTTAACACTTCAAGGAATTTGTATAATTAAACCAAAAAATGGTTTATGACATCCATGTGCAGCTGAAAATTGGGTTGACTTGGTCCCCAATTTGGATGGTTTTGCAATTGGAAGAAAACTCTTATACCTGTCCAAAAATAGTAGATAGTTTAGATGACCAAATAATATAATTTAACCACTTTAATTAATCAATTTACTTAATTAATTAAAACCCAATTTATTAATAAAATATTAAAAATGAATTATTAAATATAACTTTATATTTTATTATTTAATTTAATCATGCATGGCCCACTTTATAGCTTAAAAATATAATATGCTCAAATTCATATAAAATAAGCCATTTTATGCATGAAAAATATATAATAAAGTATAAAATCACATTTTAATAATTTCTATGTCCTAATTTCATATTTTCGCATATTTCATTAATTTATTAAATAATTACTTGGTTTTAACAACAAATTTAAGTAAAAAGGTAATGAATTATATAGGAAAAATCCTATATATTTTTCAGTTTACACACCCCTAAACTTAAATCATTGCCCGTCCCGAGTAATGTTCATGCACAGCTCAAGGTCTTGCTAAGGCAAATTTTACGAAGAGTGTAAGTAGCATCAATCTTTGTCTCATAATCATGCATCAACAAATTCATGCTTATAGACCTTCTTTATTAACAAGTAACTCATATACAAACATTTTGAAAATTTTATTCTAAGTTTCAAGATATGCCAACATGAATCATAGCTTGCATGTATTTCACAGCCATAGATAATAATTTTCATTCAACACAATTTCTCATCAATCAAACAAAACAATCATAAGGCTTATTTATGATCTTCATATGTTGAACTTAATACTTCCTCTCCACTAATGTAGGTGACATAATCATCAAATCAATAGGTTTTTTATAAGGTTGTAATGGGGATCGGTTAAAGGTGGAGATTTTAAGAGATGGGACATTTCGGTTTCAAAATCTTAACCTTTAACTTGTCTTGGATTTCTCGAAATTCAACCTTTTTCTTCAAGTGAACCTGTGGAACTCCCCCAAACTTATTTTGGACTCATACTCATACATTTTGTTTTTGGAGACTAAGCAAATTTTTCTTCACTCTTTCTTTGTCTTTGTTGTTGTTTTTTTTTTTAAATGAGCACATACATCCTTATTAAAATTTCCTCAAATGTTGATTCCTAAGACAACTTTAGTTAAGATAGGTGCACAAAATTAGGATAATTTTAAAAAGATGGTACTGGCTTATAACGTAGGTTTATTACAATGAACAGGCCTCTTATAATGTAGGTTTATTACAATGAAAAAGGCCTCAAAATTATAGTTTCAAGGGTCTAATATCATAAGGTGGACTTGAAAAGGCTTAAACAATCCAAAAAAAATTGGTGCCTATATCATTTTAGATTTTTATGTCCCATAGGATTTCACCTCAAGAAAGTTACTAAGTCAGTTCTAAAGATATAAACCTTCATGCATGTCTAATCTCAAGAGAAACTAAGTTTTCATGGCAAACATTACCTAAGACTAATATCATAAAAACATTCCATTTTTCATGATAACATATAATCACTCAGATAAAATCATCATTCATGCTTGCATACAAGCTATCTTATTAAAAATAATTTCTCTAAACATTCATTTATTAATACATACTTATGAAAGAATGATTTGAAACATACTTGAAAATTTTAAAATTTGAGCAATTTGCCTTACCCCCTTTAAAAAGAAGCAATGTCTTCAATGTGATAATAAAGTAATGAATGAAAACTGAACACCAGGTAAGGTTGTAAAGAAAGAGAGGTGAGTCATTAAGACTGCTTAAATACCAAGTCTTTCCTAATAACCCAATCCTAGACATGTTCATTCCCATTGCCACATCACTTAATCTTTTTCATTCTAAAGAAGTACTTATTCATGCTTGCTATGTTTTATTCTGCATAAATTAAATCCTAATTAAGAAAGAAATAAATTCTTAAAGACCTAAAAATAATTAAATAAATAACAGGACAAGAATCCCCCATTTTATTTTTCTGACTTATTCCCCTTGTCTTCTTTAGCTCTATCTTCACTTGCATCGTCAGTCTCTTCCGTCCATGTCTCAAAGATAGCATCTTTGCTACTGGTTTCAAGTATTCTCTTCGACAAGAATGGCTCTCATACTTTCTTATAATCCATTGGGATCCCGGATTTGTCACAGCATCAAGCACTTGTTGAAGAAAATCCCAATTGATATTGTTCATCATAAGGTAGTACTCATCTTCTTCAACATCAGGTAAATTAAACAAATCATTGATGGACATAGAAGTAAGAGGAACCTTTTTCTTTCGAGCGATGACTTTAGTAGCATCTTGCGTAGTCAAACTAGCATAGAATTCTCGAACTAGTTCATTATCAGGAAGTGAACGAGCATCACAGAATCGTTCCCACTTAAGAGCATTGATTATCTTTCTAATTGGCACAGGAACAACCATCACATCATTGCTCTTTAGGTTAAAACTTTTTTCCGGCATCATAGGTTGATGCTTGAAAATTGAATCAAATCGCTCTTTCACTTCTTCATCAACCACAATCGGGTTTTCAAGAGTAGTCTTTGACGATCTAGTTCTTTTGTGACACATGGTACTTTCCCAAAAATTCGGCAGAGTTTCTGTACAAGAGAGAAAAGAGAAATCGACAAAGTTGGTATAACTTGTGACAACAAAAATCTTGCGACAGCAAGGATGGTGCGGCAGCGATCTCTTTGCGACAGCAATAGGGAATCTTGGCAAAAAGAAAGAAAAAGACTAGGGTTTCTTTTGGGATTTGAGGTTGACGGCACAAAGAAGAGATTTAGGGATTTTTAGGGTGGAAGCAAATTACTTTGAGAGATATGAAAATTAGTAGAATGAAGAGGGCTTTATATAGGGAAAAATTAGGGCAACATGTAGTAAAAATTTAGCTACATTAAAGTTACTTGGGCGGCAAGTAATGGGTGTAACGGCAAGGCCTAATTTTTTCCCTCCTTTTTGCTGTCTTGGGCCTCAAACTCAGACTATATCTTTAAAAAAAACTAGTACTTGGGCCAAATTTGACCCCCTTTATTAACATAAAAATTTAAAATTTAAACTGAACAAAATAAAACTTAAAAATTTTAATTAGAAAATTTCTTCTTAAGAAATTACATTAAATTAATTCCCAGGATAGGTTGGACGGATCACAACGGTCCTGCTTAAGTTCCAATCTCCTTAGACAGAATTAACTAAATGTAATAAATTAAGAAAATATGTTCTAATTATTTATTTATTTACATAATGAGTTCATGAAAAATTAAGGGTCTGCTAAGATGAGCGAGGATTCAATTCACTCAATTTCACCATCCCAGTAGTGTTTGAGACGTTGACCATTAACTTTAAACGTACCTCCATAATTGTCGTACAATTCAATAGCTCCGTAAGGATAAACTCGGTAGATGGTATAGGGTCCTTTCCATCGGGATTTCAGCTTCCCATGAAATAACTTCAGCCTTGAATTAAACAACAACACCTTCTGACCTTCTTTAAACTCGCGAAGCTGTATATGAGTATCATGCCATCTCTTTGATCTTTCTTTACACATTTTGGCATTCTCATAGGAAAACAACCTCATCTCTTCCAACTCATCCAGTTGTAACATCCTTCTCTCACCAGCCACTTTAGATCAAAATTTAACTGCTTCAAAGCCCAGTGAGTTTTATTCTCCAACTCTAATGGCAAAAGACATGCCTTTCCAAAGACTAATTGATAAGGAGTCATTCCTAATGGAGTCTTAAATGTTGTTCGATAGGCCCATAATGCATCATCGAGCCTTCGAGACCAATCTTTTCTGCTAGGGCGTACTACCTTTTCAAGGATACCTTTGATTTCACGATTCACTCTTCTAACTTGCCCATTAGACTGGGGGTGATAGGCAGTAGCAATCTTGTGCTTCACATCATATTTTTCAAGCAACCTCTTAAGCCATTTGTTCATAAAGTGAGAACCTTCATCACTTATAATAGGCCTTGGTGTCTTAAATCGTGTAAACACATGCTTACGTAGGAATCTCATGACTACCTTAGGATTTAACATCTGATCCGAAAAATGGTCCTTTCGAGTGGCTTTGTTCAACTTTCTGTAATCAATATAGATTCTCCAACCGATAACAGTTCTCGTTGGAATTAACTTGTTACGCTCATTTTCAACAATCGTGATTCCACCTTTCTTCGGGACACACTACACCGGACTTACCCACGAACTATCTGAGATAGGATAGATGATTCTCGCATCAAACCATTTGATCACTTCCTTTCTCACAACTTCTTGCATAATAGGATTGAGCCTCCTTTGCCTATCAATCCAAGCTCTTTCACCTTCCTCTAAAATAATTTTATGCATGCAAAAAGAAGAGCTCATACCTCGAATATCAGCTATGGTCCAACCAACTGCTTTCTTAAATTTCTTTAGAACAACAATTAGTTGCTCCTCTTGATCTTTCGTCAGTTTCGCTGAAATAATCATAGGTAAAGTAGAACAATCACCTAAATAAACATATTTCAAATGGGAAGGAAATACCTTTAGTTCGAGTTTAGGTGGTTCTTAGATTGACAACTTAGGTTGCACAAATTCTCTGACTTTCAACTCCAACGGTTCAAATCGTGTGGATTGAATAAAATTTCTCAGATTGGCTTCCATCAAAGCCATGTTTTTTTCACCTTCTTTATCCTCCAAAGGGTCAAACTCTAAGGCTTTCTCCAATGGATCTTCCTCAAAATTGCTTTCCATAGAAACCAAGGTTTCTATCTCTTCCATAGCTGAACACTCCTCTGCCAAATCGAGAAATTTCATCGCTTTAAGAATGTTAAAGGTTACATGATCCTTTTGAACTCGTATGGTGAGTTCTCCTTTCTGTACATCAATTAACGTTCTTCTCATGGCTAAAAAGGTCTCCCAAGGATGATCTGCACTTCCTTGTCTGCTTTAAAATCTAAAATAATGAAATTAGCAGGAAAAATAAATTTATCGACTCTTACTAAAACATCCTCAATCCTTCCTTCGGGATATGTTAACGATCGATCCGCTAGCTGAAGCGTCACAGTTGTAGGTCTCACTTCACCTATCCCTAACATCTTGAAAATAGACATAGGCATCAAGTTGATACTCGCTCCTAAGTCACACAAAGCTTTAACACAGTAAGATTCACCAATGTTACAGGGTATAGTAAAGTTTCCTAGGTCTTTCAATTTCGGGGGCAGTTTGTTCTGCAGGAACGCACTACACTCCTTTGTCAAGGCAATAGTCTCATACTCACTTAATCGTTTCTTCTTGGACAGTATATCCTTCGTAAACTTCACATGATTTGGCATTTGTTCTAAAGCCTCTACCAACAGAACATTGATGTGTAACTGCTTCAGAACATTTAAAAACTTCTTAAATTGCACCTCCTGTTTCTGCTTGTGTTGCTGCAATCCAAAAAAGATGTTAAAGTATGGAGGTGATGGAACTTTCGGTTGAACCGGGCAATTTTTCTGAGTAGGTAAATCTGCATCTAAAGAATATGTTAAAATATCTAAATTCACTAAGTTAGGGTTTACCTTGTCAGACTTCGTAGATTCTGATTCCTTTGGTGTAGGAACTTCAACATCTGGTTGACTTTCCTCATTTTCAACATGCTCATCTTCAACATCAATCAATCGGGGTTCTAGAGTCTTACCACTTCGCAATGCAACTACCTTGATATGATCTTTACCCAAATTCCTTGGATTCTCAGTATTGCTCGGTAAGGTTCCTTGCGGTTTATTACGAAGCTCCGTAGCTAATTGACCCATTTATTTTTCCAAATTTTTCAGTGTTGCTGCTTGGCTTTGGATCAAAACATCATTTTTTGTCATGTACGCTTTCAACAAGTTCTCTAAATTGTTTGATGCCTCAGCTTGAGGTGGTTTTGGAGCTTGCTGATTAAACCCTTGAGATTAGTTAGGTCTTTGCTGTAATAATTTATTATTCGGTCTATTTCCTTGGTTATTCCAAGAAAAGTTAGGATGGTTACGCCATGAAGGATTGTAGAAGTGGACTGAGGTCCTTGTCTACTCCTATTTTGATATTGGTTCCCCACATAGTACACGAACTCGGGATTTGATGGACAATTCTCAAAAGAATGACCTTTCCCACAGTACACACAGGAAACTACTTCAAACGGACTTAGTGGCTGAGCTGCAAAATTATTATTACTATTAGCGGTTAACTATTTTAACACAGAGGAAATAGATGATACCTGAGCTGATAACGAAGTGAGGGAGTCAACTTTATGAACTCCGGCTATGCGTCTTCCTGAAGCTGTTCGATTTGTTGGCCATTGATAGTAATTACTTGCGATCCTCTCGATGATGATAAGCCTAATTATAAGACTTAGACAAAATTGCACCATTCGCGGAAGCATCTACCATCAATGTTGTATGTGCATTGAAACCATTATAGAATATCTCTAACTGGGTACAATGAGAAATCCCATGATGAGGACACTTTTGAAGTAACTCCTTGAATCGCTCCCAAGCCTCATACAAAAACTCGTCATCCAATTGTTGGAAAGTTGTGATCTCGTTCCTTAAACTAGCACTTTTGCTAGGTGGGAAATGCTTAACCAAGAATCTCTCTGCTAATTCTTGCCATGTAGATATGAAACTTAGTGGCAATGAATTGAGCCATGCTCGTGCTCGATCTCATAATGAGTACGAAAATAACTTCAACTTCACTGCGTCTTCAATCACACTGGCTATCTTGAATGACTCACCTCCATAAACAATCGAAGGTGAAGATATGGATCTTCCGTGGGCACCACTAAATTGGCCCACCGTTTGTAGAATTTGAAACATCACTGATTTCAATTCAAATTGGGTTGCCTCAATATCAGGCCTTCTAATTCCTGGGTTTAACTCATTGAAAAGTGGCACAGCATATTGTCTGATGCATCGATCTCTATCATAAAAAATGAGGACAAGATTTCGTACATTATCGGCTTCATTACCTTAGTCTTGATTCTGATTTCCAAGGTCCATCTCGACTTGTCTTTGAGTTGTTCGTTCACGTATTCTTTATCTAAAAGTTCACTCAATTTCAGGGTTTATAGGGAGTAAATCGATAATTCGATATATGCACATAAACACCTGAGAAGACAATCACGAGAATTAAAAAGAATAAGTTAGTGATGTTAGAAATAAATCAAATTGAAAATAGATAATTTCACGAAAAAAATGACTACGGCAACAGTTGACAATCCCCGACAATGGCACCAAAAACTTGTAACGCTGGGGTTTGTGCAAGTGTACACAGTCGTTATCAAGTAATAAGTAAGTATCGAGTTATCGTCTCCACAGGGATTTTATTTCTGCTAAGTCACTTACTTTGTAAAATTATATTAACAATTTGGTAAATAAAAACACAATATAGTTGAGAAGTGGTGATTAAAATATATTAAACTAAATGCAATGATCCCTAATGCAAATTATCCTAAGTATGCAAACTATATGAATGAAATAGATTTTAGTAAAACTAAACATAATTTGTAACAATTATAACATAAATAAACTAGGACAATTACTTTAATTAAACTCAATTTATTATCAACATGCTTAATAACATTCGGAAAAACAGTCCATGGTAACTCGATCTTTCATGAGTTTGGAAACCATATTAGGTCCTTTCAGAATCCTTTACTTAGTAAATACGCATTTTACTAATCCTTATTTACTAAGGGTTTCTTAGCATTCGTGTGAGGTAACAGGGACGTGTTAGGTTTGAAACAATTTAATCACACAAATCTAAAAACTATGCAGATAACAGAGCTTGGTTAGAGTTGTTATGCAACCTACAATTCAATCGGGTTAGGATCTAAATTGAGCATGCACATTTGAATTATGCGCCCATTAGCCGTTGTCTGGTTAGGATCGCTCAGCTAATTCACGTGCATTTTAATCACGTATGAACAAAATACAGACTTGATTTTAATTGAAAACATGATCGATTGAGGCACAAAATTTATAAGCATGAATCAAATAAATATTATTTAATCAAAATAATCATCCTAGCTTAAATAAAATTAAACTATCATTATTGTAAACAAGAACCAAGAACACATAGCAAACATCTTTAAATTAAATTTAAAGAAAAGAAAGATTAAACCCAATTCAGAGTGGCTGTCACCAAAGACTCTGACTGACAAAGCTCCTTCATTTCTTTGCGTTGCCCCTTTGCTGATGGCTCTCCAAAGTGGCCGACCAAGGGTTCTTTAAGAGGCTTAATTGATAAAATCCTTATGCAAGGATGATGAAGGGGAAAGATATCTAAAAGAGTTGAGAGAATGATGAATGAGTGAGAGATGATGGGATGAGGATAATTCAAAAAGTGAGAAATGAGCTCTTGTTTATAGGTGAGGCAAAGGAGCTAGTTTGCTAAAAATAGGAGTGTTCATCCTTTGAAACTTCCTCCAAGAGTGGCCAGCCATGAATTGAGGAAAGGTGGCTGATTTTCCTTGAGTTTTGGTCAATTTGAGTGCCACAACAACTCAGGACTAAGACTCGGTCATCAGCAAATCTTTAGGAAAATCTTCGATTTCTTTAACTCTTCAAGGTCTTTGTATAATTAAACCAAAAAATGGTTTATGACATCCATGTGTAGCTGAGAATTGGGTTGACTTTGTCCCCAATTTGGACGGTTTTACAATTAGAAGAAAACTCTCAAACCTGTCCAAAAATAGTAGATAGTTTAGAGGACCAAATAATATAATTTAACCACTTCAATTAATCAATTTACGTAATTAATTAAAACCTAATTTTATTAATAAAATATTAAAATGAATTATTAAATAAAAATTTATATTTTATTATTTAATTTAATCATGCATGGGCCACTTTATAGCTGTAACGCTGGGGTTTGTGCAAGTGTACACAGTCGTTATCAAGTAATAAATAAGTATCGAGTTATCGTCTCCACAGGGATTGTATTTGTGCTAAGTCACTGAATTTGTAAAATTATATTAACAATTTGAAAAAATAAAAACAAAATATAGATAAGAAGTGGTATAAACTATATGCAATGATCCCTAATGTCAATTATCCTCATATGCATACTATATGAATGAAATAGATTTTAGTAAAATTAAGCACAATTTACAACAAATATAACATAAATAAACTAGGACAATTACTTTAATTAAATTTAATTTATTATCATCATGCTTAATAATATTCGGAAAAACATTCCATGGCAACTCGATCTTTCATGAGTTTTGGAAACCAAATTAGGTCATTTCGGAATCCTTTACTTAGTAAATATGCATTTTACTGATCCTTATTTACTAAGGGTTTCTTAGCATTCGTGTGAGGTAACATGGACGTGTTAGGTTTGAAATAATTTAATCACACAAATCTAAAAACTATGCAGATAACAGAGCCTGGTTAGGGTTGTTATGCAACCTACAATTTAATCGGGTTAAGATCTAAATTGAGCATGCACATTTCAATTATGCGTCCAGTAGCCGTCGTCTGGTTAGGATCGCTCAGCTAATTCAGGTGCATTTCAATCACGTATGAACGAAATACAGATTGAGGCACAAACATTATAAGCATGAATCACATAAATATTATTCAATCAAATTAATCATCCTAGCTTAAATAAAATTTAAGCTATCATTGTGGTAAACAAGAACATAGAACTTATATAAAAAATCTTTAAATTAAATTAAAGAAAATAAAGATTAAATCCAATTCAGAGTGGCTGTCACCCAAAACTCTGACTGACGAGGCTCCTTCGCTTCTTTGCGTTACTCCTTTGCTTCTTTGCGTTACTCCTTTGCTAATGGTTCTCCAAGGTGGTAGACAAAGTACTCTTTAAGAGGCTAATTTGATAAAATCCTTATGCAAGGATGATGATAGGCGTGAGAGCTAAGAGAGTTGAGAGAGAGGATGAGAGATGAGAGGGATGAGAGATGAGGGATGATTGAAAAAGTGAGAAATGAGCTCTTATTTATAGGTGAGGCAAAGGTGCTAGTTTGCTAAAATTAGGAGTGTCCATCCTTTGGAACCTCCTCCAAAAGTGGCCGGTCATGAATTGAGGAAATGTGACTGATTTTTCCTTGATTTTTTGTCAATTTGAAGGCCACAACAACTTAGGACTAAGACTCGGTCTCTAGCAAATCTTTAGGTAAATCTCTGATTTCTTTAACTCTTCAAGGGCATTATGTAATTAAACCAAAAATTGGTTTATAATCAGCCATGTGCAGCCAAAAATTGGTTTGATTTGGTCCCCACTTTGGACCATTTTGCAATTAGAAGAAAACTCTTAGACCTATCAAAAATAGCTGATAGTTTAGAAGACCAAATGAATTAATTTAACCACTTTAATTAATCAATTTACTTAATTAATTAAACCCAATTTTATTAATGACATATTTAAAATGAATTATTAAAATATAAAATTATATTTTATTAATTAATTTAATCATGCATGGCCCACTTTATAGCTTAAAAATATAATATGCTCAAATTCATATAAAATAAGCCATTTTATGCATGAAAACTAAATAATAAAACGTAAAATCACATTTTAATAATTTCTATGTCCTAATTTCATATTTTCACATATTTTATTAATTTATTAAACAATTACTTGGTTTTAACAACAATTTTAAGTAAAAAGGTGATGAATTATATAAGAAAAATCCTATATATTTTTCCGTTTACAATAGCTTAAAAATATAATATGCTCAAATTAATATAAAATAAGCTATTTTATGCATGAAGACTATATATTAAGGTATAAAATTACATTTTAATTATTTATATGTCCTAATTTCATATTTTTCCATATTTCATTAATTTATTAAACAATGACTTGGTTTTAACAACAAATTTAAGTAAAAAGGTAATGAATTATATAGGAAAAATCTTATATATTTTTCAGTTTACATCTACACATATTAGTACCACCTGATCCTTTCTTCTTTTGTATAGGATCTCCCAATCTAGGACATACTCGTTGGCCAGCCTTCTTAGCATCCTTTTATCATTCTCGATTGTCTGCTCAGGGTTTCCACAGTTCTTTACATATTGCAATATGTCATGGTACTAAGGGTGATCATCCTTTTCTTCTTCCTCTATGTTATAACAATGGGTTGTCTGGATAGGTTTTATATCCTCTTTTTTGTTTACTTTAACCATGGAAGCTAAGGTAGCCAAGGCATCAGCCATCTGATTTTCATCTCGCGAGAGGTAGCAAAAGGTGATGTCGTCAAACTCTTTAATTAACTTAAGACCAGCCTTCGATAATCGATTAACTTGGGATCTCTTATCTCCCATTCACCTTTGAGTTGATAGATCACTAGTGCAGGATCCCCATATACCTCTAGTACCTTGATCTTGCATTCTATGGCTGCACTGATGCCCATGATGTATGATTCATATTCTGCCATGTTATTTGTGCAATCAAAATTAAGTTTACTGGTAAAAGGATAATGATCTTCGTCTAGAGATACTGGGACTGCCCAATTCTGTTACTCATAACGTTTGAGGCCCCGTCAAAATTTAGTTTCCAGGGATGTTCTTCTGGAGCACCTTCTTCAGTGGTTGCAACATATATCAAATCCTCATTCAAAAAAATCAAACTTCAAAGGCTTGTGATCTTCTAGAGCTCCACTAGCTAGAAAATCTGCTATTGCACTCCCTTTTACTGTATTCTGGTTCACATAGATTATATCAAATTCGGTGAGCAGAATTTGCCACTGGGCCATTCTTCATTTAAAGCAGTCGACTCCATCATGTACTTTAGAGGGTCTATTTTTAAGATAAGCTAAGTCGTATGGTACAACATGTATTGCATCAGTTTTCAGGTTATCTGGATTAAGGCGCAACACAACTTCTCAATTGGCGAGTATCTTGTCTCACATTTAGTGAACTTCTTGCTAAGGTAATCTATTGCTCTTTCTTTCCTCCCTGACTCATCATGTTGGCCAAGCACGCAACACATAAAATTCTCAAATACTGCCAAGTACAATATTAGTGGTTTATCTAGGCTAGGCGGCATCAGCACTGGGCATAGGACAAGTAATGTTTGACCTTGTCAAATGTCTTCTGGCATTCCTCATCTCATACACCTGGATTATGTTTCTTAAAGAGACGGAATATGGGGTCGTATTTCTCGGTTAGTTGTGAAATAAATTGAGCGATGTAATTTAATCTTCCTAAGAAAACCTAGACCTCCTTTTAAGTGCGCGATGGAGACAACTCCTGTATAGCCTTGACTTTATCTAGGTCGATCTCGATCCCTTTATCGCTGACTACAAATCCTAGCAATTTTCCTAACGTGGCCCCGAAGGTACATTTTGTTGGATTCAGCTTTAGCTGAAAATTTTTCAACCTTAAAAACAATCTCCTCAAGACTTTCGCATTTTCTTTTTCTGTTCTAGATTTTGCAATCATATCAATAACATAAACCTTGATTTCTTTGTGCATCACATCATAAAACAAAGTTACCATGGCTCTTTGATATGTTGCTCCTGTATTTTTTAGTTCGAGTGTCATCACTTTATAGTAAAATGTTCCCCACATTGTTAAGAATGTGGTCTTTTCCATGTCTTCAGAATGCATCTTTATCTGGTTGTTTCCGGAGAAGCCATCCATGAAGGAGAACAGTGAATAATTTGTCGTGTGTCCACTAAGGTATTGATTTGAGGCAACCAAAATTGTCTTCCGGGCTGACTTTGTTTAAATCCCTGTAGTCTACACACATTCGTACTTTCCTATCTTTCTTAGGGACAGGGACTATATTGGCTACCCACTCCGAGTATTTAACCACTTGTAGGAAACCAGCATCGAATTTTTTCTTGACCTCTTCTTTTATTTTCAACAGGACGTCGGGCCTCATCTTTCAAAGTTTCTATTGAACCGGCTTGCATTTTTCCTTTATAGGAAGCCAGTGTACCACGATATCAGTACTTAGACCAGGCATTTCTTGATACGACCATGGAAAAACATCTTTGAATTCTTGGAGTACCTCAATGAGGTCTCGCTTTATCTCTGGAGTGATGCAAGCTCCGATCTTCACCTCTTTCTTTTCTTATTTGTCTCCTAAGCTCACAATTTCCACTGACTCTTTGTGAGGTAAGATCTGTTTCTCATATTATTCTACCATCCTTAACAAACTGGGAGATAAGTTACAATCTCGATCATCTTCCAAGTCTTAATTTCCTCTGGACACATATCTTACTCAAAAGGAGGCTCTGAGTTAGCAGCGGTGTCACTCATATCATTGATATTTGGAGACCTCTTATGGGAATAAAAGAAGACCCAAAGAACAAATAAATTTAAGAATAGTTATCTGTGTGGTATGAGTATGAATGAAATGAAAAAAATAAAAGAATATTTTCCAAATGGACATAAAGATGCATTATTTTATTGAAAGAAAAATAGTGAGCATGTGTCTTTTTCACAAAAGGATTCTTATTACTCCCAAGCTTAGGGCAATAAGTGTGTTTTAAACATTACTCTGAAATAGTTCAAAACATTACAGGGATCTCTTCTGCGGTCCAGTTGTTCAAAACACTTCCAAGGATATAAGGACAAATGCCTGACAGGTTTTTTTCCCTAATTCTTTCTTCGTATAGGGCATTGATGCTCAAGTTTCCCAACATTCCTTCCATAGTCTTTGTTAATGGGCTCTCTTTTTCTACCATTTTTCAAGATAAATAATTTCTCCTTTCACAAATATTTTAGATATATGGGGAAAAATCACCGGTTCCTATTTGACCTGTCCCCCACTTAGTCGTGTTCTTCTTCTTTTTGCTTCTTTTCCAGTTCCTTCTTCTTCTATCTCACATCTGGCTTGTACCCTAAACCAAAGCGGTCTTGTTTATCCATCAGCATTGGTGTATCGACTCTTCCTTAAAGATATTTTTCGAGTCCTCTTCCAAGTAAAGCTCCTTTCCTAATCGTCAACTGCAGACCCATCCTCGTGGTTTTGGATATTTTTGGCACTAGGATCTTATTTCCTTCAACAATGAACATTGCATTAACAAATTCTAGTGATAGAAAGGAACATTCTATTGCCTCTTCATGCACTCCTATCTACGGTGTGCCACTCGGTACAGATGCAATGATATCCTCTTCAGCGTTTATCGTTACCAGTCAACCCTCTGTTACCAACTTTAGTTTTTGGAGCAGTGAAGACGGCATTGCCCCAGCCGAATAAGTCCAAGGCCTACCCAACAAGCAGTTATAAGAGGCTTTGATATCCATTACCACAAATTCTACCTCATATATGTTCAGAAAAATTAAGAGTGGTATTTCAATCCTCCCCATCACATTTCTTTCTGTACCATCGAATGCTCTCACTATATTATGGCAGGCCTTCATGTGAGAGCTATCCACTGGCAACCTATTCAGTGTGGATAGAGGCAAGACATTCAGCGCGGATCCATTATCGATTAACACTCTTGGCAATGTATATCTTTTGTACCAGGTAATGATGTGTAGAGCCTTCGTGGATCTCATTCCCCCTGGAGGTATTTCATCATCATTGAAGAAAATGAAATTGTTGTCACTTAGATTGTTAACTAAACGATCTAGCTTGTTTACTAAGATATTATCAGTGATATAAGTTTCATATAACACCTTTATCAATGTGTTACGATGTGTCTCTGAGCTCAAGAGTAAGACTAATACTGATATGTGAGTTGGTTGATTGTGTAGTTGTTCTACTACACTATACTCGCTATGTTTCAAGAACTTCAAGAATTCTTTAGCCTCGTTCTCACTTACTGGCTCATTGACAAGTGATTCAAGTCTACCCATTTTTTTCTTATGCTCGACTGCCAGTGGTTTTTCCTTAAAGGGCTCAATTCTTGCATTTGCCAGGTCATAGCACCTCCCACTGCACTTGAAGAAACTAATATCCTGGCCCCCTTCTGAAGTGCCAACCGAGTCCCCTCTCCAAGGACCATCACGTTGCAATCATAATTCCATTGAACCTTTTTGCCATTATTGTAGGGAAAAGCCATGGGTTTTTGAATTATGATTCTTGGCATAGCTTGTGCTCCCACTTCATTGCTTCTCAATCAGAAAATAATCACCACTGGATGGTTGACCTTGTAAACCTCTTCATTGATCCTTCTTCTGAGGCGTAAACATCTCCTACCTCTGAGCCTTTGACATCTTTAAAGAATTCCAATTCTTTGTTATCCATCAGACTTTACACTAGAGTTCTGAATTTGATACACTCCTGGATCTCATGACCTTCTTTAGCGTGGAACTCATAGTAGCTTCTCACTCCTTTGGGCATCTCTTCTGAATCTTGAATGACTAATCTCACGTTTATCATTTTTTGTCAAACCCATTTTAGTGGGGATTTCACCTCGTAACATCAATTTTGGTCCTCTTGCCTCCACTCTCGATTATCGCATTTATCCCTTGGTTAGAATGATTGGGTAACAAATTTCCTGCACATTAGGTCTTAAGGGATCATTGAACCTTACAACCCCATCTTGTGAACCTCTTGATCAACTTCTTGAATATAGTGTAGTTCTCAATCGAGTGTCTTGTTATTCCTGCGTGGTACTCGTATTGAGCATTCGCATCATATCATTTTGGGAATGGAGGTTGCATGGGTTTTAAGTAAAAAGGGGATACTACGTGCACGTTAAACAAATTCTGATATAACTCTCCATATGTCATCAGGATAGGTGTGAATTAGAGTTTTTTCGTGTTTGGCCTTTAGTTAGATTCTTGCCTCGAAAAGCCTTGATGGCTGGTTGTCATGGACTTTGGTTGACCTACAGTGACCGATTTTGAATAGCTATTGTTATACACACTCGCGGTGTTTACTTCATTTTTTTTCTCGAGGCAGACCTTTTAACATTTTCCCCCGCGTCTATTTTTCCACTCCTTACTGCATTCTTAATCATTTCTGCAGACATTACTATACCTGAGAAGCTCTTGGTAGCACTACCCTGCATAAGGTTAACAAACGGGGCTTTCACAGTGTTTATGAAATGTATTGTTGTCTCCCTTTCCAGGAGGTGGCTGAACTTGTGTTGCCACTTCTCTCCATCTTTGAGCATATTGCCTAAAGCTTTCACTTTGCTTCTTCTCCATCTTTTGTAGCGTGATTCTATCGGGTGTCATGTCGATCACACGGTTGTATTATTTCATGAAAGCCTATTCCAAGACTTTCATGAATTGATTTTGGAACAGCTTAGCTGATTGTTCCATTTGGTGGCCGACCCGATCAAACCATCCTAGAAGCAATGGATTAACAATTAGTCATTATTGACGTATCCCGTCATTCTTCGGCAGAACATTGTGATATGGGCTTCAGGACAACTAGTCCCTTTGTATTTTTTGAATTCTAGAGTTTTGAATTTTGGTGGAAGCACTAGATTCGGGACTAAACTCAATTCCTTGGCATCGACCCCGCAAAGGTAGTCAGCACTATCTATAGCTCCAAATTTCTCCTCTAACCACTTACACCGATCTTCTAGCTGTTTTGGCAATTATACTCTTGCTCTATCCATTTTTGCCATGTCGTCCAAATCTAAAACAACAGGGTTGGTCAGATTATCTCTGGGATTAGAACCTAAACCCGTTAGGTAATTCATCGGTCTTGAGGTGCCGGCCTGGTATTGTTTTAGTCTTATGGTAACGGGTACTCTTCATGGATATGTATCTAGTTGGAGTTGGACATTCACTGGGGTGAAGCCTGAGTTAATCACAGTACTATTCCCCTTTTCAATCTCTCTGGCCAGTAACTGGGTCAACTAACTTATTATGCTTCGTTGGGACTCTTGTATTTGGTCATTCATGTCTTGTTGTACCTTAGCTAATTAGTCTTGCAGCTGCGCTTGCAACTAACCTTTCATGTCTTTTTGAATTTGTTCTAATCTCTCTGACCTTTGATCCATTGCTTTGGTTTTACTGCGGGTACCGTAACGATATTCGATTGGTAGATTCTTGTTGATTTCCAGGGTAACTGTCATAATTTCCATTAATCAAGGTCTTTTTATGAAATTTAATGCATGTGATGAAATGTAATGCTAATGACTAAAAAATGAATGCAAAAAGAGGTATTGATTCTAATTCAATTCTATTAGAACAACTTTACTAGAAAATAAATTTTTTTACATAAAACGGATACATTTTACATATACGGTCTTGCCCTAATACTCAAAGCCTTGACTTTCATAAGAAGCCAAGCTAATTCTTGGCCCCGATCAGATTCTAATTCGTATCTCAAGCTCAGCATGTCAGCTTGAACCACTAGGGTTTGCAAATGGTCTGCTACTTCTCGTACTTGAGTCAAAGCTTCACCCATGATGTGATCTCTATCCCTAATCTGACCTTGAGAGTATTGGATTTGCTCTTTCCAATGTTCATTGTTCATTTCACGAAGTTTAACTCGGAGTTCACAATTTTTGCAATGCGATATCGAGCTCTTCTATCTTTCTCTTCAACTTTTCAATCTTAGTTAGCCTTGCTTTCAACTCAATCATAGAGTTGCAACTACGATGTTGATGTAGAGACCTTTCTAATTTTTCTATCCAGGCTCTCAATCCAACTTTTTCATCTCGGCTATCTAAAAAAATCCCTTTTTAGAGCATCTTATCGACTCGAGCATCTTGAAATTTCTTTTACCACTGATCAGCTCTAATATTTTCTTCTTGGATTTCTTGCCGCCATTGTTCCGATGTTTTACCCAACCCGGCAGTCCTCATTGACAAACGCATTTTCTTATAATCCGTTTTTAAGCTATCCAAGTCTTCCTCAGCTTTGTTTTTTCCTTTTCTCTTTTTCTCAACTTCCAACTTTTGGACATCAACGTCTAATCCTAGCTAAATCTTTTCCTCTTCCAACTTTTTTGTCCTTTCCCCAACTCCGAACTTTTCTTTTTACAGTCTTGCTTTACGATCTCTAATTCAGACGGGATCACTTGCAAGTGTTCTTCTATTAGTCGGGTACTTTCTTAGCTCACCGAAGAGACATTATCATTGATTCGTTTACCCTACCACCAATAATATTCCGGGGTCGTCATGGTATTTGCGGAAAATCTCTTCATTTTGTGAGTTTGATTCCATGCATTCGAAATTTCACGAACTTTCTTTTTGTAATTATGACCTTTGTATGCAAACTCATATTGAGCCAGCCATTGCGTTACTGGTATAAACTGCCTAGACCTATATTGTCTCGATACAAGTAGAGGGGTATATCCAACAGCTCCCCATATCCCGAGTAGAGGGATCTAGTCAAAGTCTTCACATTGATGCAAAATTTCATCAGGGATCATCCAAGGGGCCCTCCATTCAACATCTTCATCTTGGAGACTTTGGAGAACTGCCATCCACTTTTCTTCAGAAATGTTGTCTTATCTTGGGATAGCCACAAATTCTTTCAACAGAAAATAGTCCTCGGAGAACACTTGATAAGAGACTTTTTCTACCTTCCTAAAGTGGCTATGGAACCAGATTAGCAAAATTTTTGCACATCCTATAAATCTTCCTTTACCCGCTCTCCAACATGCACTTAAAGCTCTAAAAGTTTCAGCCAAAATTACCGGGACGGGAGTGACCCTTTTTTCAAGTCAATCAAATAGATCTGAAACTGTATTATCTACATGCCCAAGTGCTTTGGAAAAGATGATCAACCCGTAAATACTCAAAATGAATACGTTGACCCTTTTCCTCATGTCTGGATGTGCCAAGATCAAATCTCGCAAAATTTTTCAAGGGATGCATTTACTATCTCCTTTTTGTTTAAATTGGGCCACGATCCATTGCTCGCTCATCCCAATTATGCTTATTAGCCTCTTTAAGAAAGTCGAGATGTTGGCATCTCTAGAGTAGGCTTTGTCAACTTGGACCTTCGAGCAACAGAGAAGAGTTGTGTACTCTTCTACGGTGGGCACCAAGTCTACCTTCCCAAAAGTGAAGCAGTTGTAGGCGGGATTCCAATAATAGGCAAGAGCTTGGAATAGGTACTTATCTACTTTGACATCGAGTAAATAAGGTAAATCACCATATTCACGGTAGAATAACTACTTGATTTCGTCATCCCATCGGTCTCATATTTCTTTCAACTCTTAAAGATTATTTTGAGTCACACTAATGAAAGTAAAATCCCATAATTTCGACATGTACCCCTCCGTATAGGCTGTTGCCTTTCTCTTGTTATCTTTTCTCGGACCATATTTGCACGGCCACATTGTCTTCCACTTTATCAAGAAATCTCTTTTCCATGACAAGCTCTCTATTTAGCAACTGAACACGAATCAATACCCTTTTCTATGATAAAAATACGATGCAATCACAGCCAGAAAAAAATGAAAGAAGTCAGTACATTTTATATAAAGCACAAATACAAAGCAAGAAATAATAAATAGAACATCTATTCAAGTAACTACTAAAGGTTTGATATGGTTCTAACTAGGGTGGGTTCTTAGAGTTTATTATATGCGGTTTGGTTCTAAAGTAATGGCACCTAAACCAGCGGATTCCTCAATCCTCACCAATTATAGTCTCATAAAGACTGAGTTCAGTTCAGGGGAATACATTTCCCTATGTCCGTACGGAGGTGAAAACCTAATGAAAACATAGGTATGGATGTATCCCGAAAGCAATCCACTATCCTATACGAAGGTGAAGACCTCACAAAGGAATAGCTTCCCACTCCCACTTAAAAAGGGTAAAATGGAATGATTATACAATGCAATATACGTGAAAACATACAAAGAGAAACTTTTGAACCAATAAAACAGATATACTAGATCGCTATGAAACCCGAGGTAACAAAGACAAAACATGAAGGACGAAATACAATGAATGGATCGTTAATTTAAACCAAATTATCAACTTTCAACAAAAAGACCAAAAAGTAATCAACTCGTGGCTTGACTCTCTTATTAGTCCCTAATGGAGTTGCCAAGCTATCGAAACCTTTTTTTTTTGGAAATAGACTTTTTTTTATTTTAAAACGAAAATGGAGTCACCACCAACACTTTTTATTTAGGTGTGATTGGATCATCTCAAAACTCGATCATTTTAATAAAATGTTAGATTTACCAAAACAATAATATTCGATCTTACAGATCTGGAAAATGGGTTCAGGAGTCGATTACATATGAGGAAGGATTAGCACCCTCATAACGCTCAAAATTGGTACCTACTTAGTTACTTGATGTTTTGATGTTAGAAGTTGAAAATTAGGAGAGAAATTAAAATACGATCCCCCCTTGCATGATTTTTTTTTAATTAAAATCAATTAACTAAATTAAATTTACGAAAAGGCCTTATTTCGAGTTAGTCGAGAAGAAAAGATCATGCCCGGTAAGTTAGAACACGATGCTTTGAATCCTCAAGAATAAGAATAGTCACCATTTGATCCTTATTTAAATCTTGTTTTTATTTTAAATAGGACATTCGATTACTTTGGTTCTAGGAGGATGCCATACTCCGTAAGTTAGGAGCATGACTCCTCAAATCCCAAAAATAATGAACGTTGCCTCAATTTCAAATATTTCCTATATGTTAAGTAAAACGAATGTAACCTTTTAAAACGATATGCTTTTTAATTTGTCTAGGCCTAGTAATAAAATGGATAAATATATTTTAACACGATACACATCATGGATATTAGCAAAATAAAGTAACATAGTAATGGGTAAAAAAATGAAATGGTGATATTAAAATGATAGATAAATAAATAAATAAATAAATAAAAGATAAAATAAAAAATACTATGCTAGTGAGTAATAATAATGCAACTATAATGATAATAAAAACATCAATTTATAGTAATAATAGCAATAATCATGTCATGATTACTACTATAATATTAATATGAATATGACTAATAATAATAATAATAACAACAAGGGTAAAAAAATGCATAATAAAAAGAAAATATAAATAACATAAATTTTAAGTATTAAAAAAAGTAAAGAAATAAAATAAATAAATAAATAAATAAAACAGTTCATAAATGGGTGAAATTAAATAAATGAATAATTGAATTGTAATTTAAATGAAATTAAAAGCATGAATTATATATAAAAATAAATAAACAAATAAATAAAGGACTAAAATAAAAAATGCGAAAATAAACGGGACCAAATGGGTAATTGTTCCAAACCCCAAGACACGCGTCATTCCCGGAGGGTCAGCAAACTGAGGACCAAACTGAAAGCGAGTCAAAATTAAATGGTATAATCTAAAAAAAGAAAAAAAATAGATTTAGGACCACATTAAAAAGGGTTCAAAGGCGGAAGGACGAAGGCAGCAAATAGACCATTCCCACGAAAACACGCGAATCCCAGGAGATCTAAATCGGGTCAGCGACTCAGGCCTGAAATGACACCATTTTGGGACTTCTAAAACCTGGCCAAAACGATGTCGTTTGATGATGTCTATATAAGCCAATTTGTTTTTTAAAATTTCATTTCCACTCAGTTTAAAAAAAAAAACCTAGGGCTCACTTTTTTCTCTAGAGTCGTTCCCTATCTAGCCATAGGGCCGCCGTCGCCCCGTCATGGCCACCTATCATCGGTGACAACGACCGTCGCCTTTAGTGGCCGAAGTTACAAAAAAATCGCTTTTTAGCCCTTTTTAACCCCTAGGGCCCCGGTTTGAAGTAAAATGACGAAACCCTAAGAGATATTTAAGAAACCTTTCAGTTTCTTGATTTATTTTCTCATACAACGAAACTCCAACGAGACTGTCTTTCATCAGAGACAGTGGCCTCGGCCTCTCATGGTGAAGAACAAAGTGGCACAGGTAAGAAATAATAATAAATTTTTTATTTATATTTTTGCAAAAATAAAATAGATAACAAACTACCTTTTTCTTAAACTTGTTGCGCTTTTTTTTATTTGATTTCTTTATGCATCTGTAAAAATACAATATGTTCATTAGGCTTCTATAGCTAATTACATATATTTTTTCTTTTCTTTTTCGTTGTTTCTACTATCTCTGTCCTCTATCTCATTTCTTTTTTTCCTTTGTAGGTATTCGTTGCAAGGTCAACGGTGCTAGGGGGCCGCTCCTTGCCATTTCGGTGAAGAAAAGGGGGAGAGACCTTGAACGGCATGACCACTGACGTGGCGAAGGAGCGGCACCAAAACCCTTAAGGTGAAATTGGGGTTTCTGTTAGTTTAGGATAGTTGGGCTATTGGGCTTTGGGTTATTGGGTATTAGGTTTAGCAGATGGATTTGGCTATTGGGCTCTTTTTTATTTGGGCCAATCTATTTTTGTAAATGGACTTGGACTTTTTATTTTTGGTTTTATTTTGGGCCAGATGAATTTGGCCCACTACAATACTAAGATATGTATATCATGTAAAGCCCTCAACCTGCTCTGATTCATTGGGTCCTGATGTTGGTGTTACCACATTAATCACTTAACAAAATTTAGTAAAATAGTTAGCAATTTCCCTTACTTAAAACATTTATCTGTTTATTTTATTGAAAAACTCCATATAAAATAACAAAGGAAAGTAATTAATATATATATATATATATATATATATATATATATTGCTTTGAACTTGGCACAATTTATTATAACACATGGTTTACAAAAGACAATCTCTTAGGGTGTAGTCCTACTAAATGCCAATTTTTCCAAAACACCCATTGTATGCATTGTATCCCCGTTGGCATCATCTCTGGCACATTCCTGGCGTTGTCTCTCCTAGCCCTCTCACTTAAACAACAATGCTTGAAATATAAACATATCACTAGTAAGTTCATAGGAGCTTAGTGAGTTTTGATCACAATATGCCTTTTAACCTTTCTTGATAAATACTTCATCTTGAATGTTGAATCTCCCTATATATATATATATATATATATATATATATCTTTGACTGATACCTTCAAGCTATTAGTTATATAATTTCATACTTATACGCTACTTATCATTTATGTCATATCGCCATTCATCCAACTACTTGGCTGACTTCAGGTCTTGACAGTCGATACTATCTTTTTTCTTTTCTCGTTAGACAACTTTCAACGGTTATTTTCGAATAGAAAATCACAAGCACTATTCTTGGTGGATACCACTTACTGTTCATACTTTTGGTGGATACCCATACTGATTTTTCTAAATCAAATCATAATTTAGACAATACCCTGATTCAACCCAATGCATACTCATATTGATGGAGAACCCTCTAGATCGTTCAGAAGAATTATACACATTTTTGTTACAAGGCATATGTAACATCTTTAACCCGTATCCGTCGCCAGATTAGGGTTACGAGGCACTACCTAACTCAATACAGTCTAACACAGTCATTTATCACAATTCATGTCTACTAATCATATTTCATATACAAACCATTTTTTCCGAACCAACTAAATCATTACTCAAGCCGAATCTTATAACCAAACATTATCGTACATATATACTTCGAAACATACTTCCCAAAAGAGCTTATAACATGACCAAATATATATAATAATTAGTATTTCTAACAAGCCATTTCGTATGGCCACTTATATACAACTCAAAATTAACCATAGTCTATACATGCCATATGCCATAATATCAAGCTCTGGCAGGTGCGCGAGCTTCAGATCTAACAGTAGTGTCTTTAGTTCCTTTCTGGCTACTATTCACATTACCCGTGTTTCTGGGTGGTCAACCTTTAGCTATCATGTTACTCGGTCTCATATTCTGTACAGTTTCTTTTTCAACCAACTCGGGACAATCACGAATAAAATGATCTAACGATCTATATTTAAAATAGCCCCAATCATTCAACCTACAATCACTGGGATAACGCTTACCACAATGTCTGCACTCGGGTCAGTTAGGTCTGATGTTACCAACACTAGCTATTGAGGTCACTTTCGAACTCACAGGTGTTCTGCCTCAATCTCGTCTAGAATAACCCACATCAGCCTTTGAACGGCTAAAATCATCTCGAAATTTCTTTGATGTCGACTGAAATCTTACTCGATGATCTTTTTCGTGAATCTCTAGCTTCAAAGTCAGCTTTTCTTTTCCCTTTCTTGAGTTCTTCAGCTTTGCATGCTCGCTCGACAAGTACCACAAACTCTTTGATTTCCAAAATCCCAACTAATAACTTGATGTCTTCATTTAAACCATCCTTAAACCTCTTACACATAATTGCTTCGGTCGATACATATTCTCGGGCATATCTGCTGAGTCTCACAAATTCCCTCTCATATTCTGTCATTGTCATGCGACCCTGTTTCATCTTAAGGAATTCTTTACGTTTCTAATCTGTAAATCTCTAACTGATATATTTCTTCCGAAATTCAATCTGAAAGAACTCCCAAGTAACATGTTATTTAGAAACCTCACAACCTGAGAGATATATAGCTCAGCTAACTTATCAAGTGAATAATCCATGTATACCGAAATGAAATGAGCCGACTTAGTCAGTCTATCGATAATTACCCAGATCGCTTCTTTCTTACTCGGTGGCAGAGGCAAACTTGATACAAAATCCATCATGATTCTATCCCATTTCCACTCGAGAATCATAATCGGCTGCAGTAACCCAGACGGTACCTAATGCTCAGCTTTGACTTGCTGACAGATTAAACATTTCGAAACAAATTCTGAAATATCACGTTTCATGTCATGCCACCAATAGAGCTGTTTCAAATCATTATACATTTTCGTGCTTCCTGGATGAATAGAATAACGACTACTATGTGCGTCATTCAAAGTCATCTGAATCAATTCTAAATTTCTCGGAACACATAATCGACCTTTAAATCTTAAATAGTCATCAGAATCAACTTGAAACTCTGAATCAGGGTTTGAATCACATTGAGCTCGTTTTGCTAATACTTCATTATCAACTTTCTGAGCTTCACAAATCTGCTGCAAAAACAACGGTCTTACTTTCAACTCAGCTACAACCGAGCCATCGTCAGATAGAGTCAACTGAGTATTCATTACATGTAGAGCAAACAAAGATTTCTGGCTTAATGCATCAGCAACGACATTTGCTTTTCCCAGATGATAATCAATTACTAACTCATAATCTTTTAGCAACTCTAACCATCTTCGTTGTCGCAAATTCAAATCTCTCTGAGTCATTAGATATTTCAAACTCTTGTGATCAGAATACACATGACATTTCTCACCGAACAAATAATGGCGTCAAATCTTCAATGCAAACACAATGGCTGCTAACTTTAAATCGTGTGTCGGATAATTCTTTCCATGCATTTTCAACTGTCTCGAGGCATAAGCTATGACTTTGCCTTCCTGCATCAAAACACAACCCAGGCCACTCAACGATGCATCACTATAGATCACAAATTCTTTATTCGATTCTGGTTGTACTAACACTAGAGAGCTTCAGTTAACAGGGCTTTCAACTGATCGAAACTTTTCTGTCATTTCTAGGAGCATTCAAACTTTACATCTTTCTGAAGCAATCTCGTCAATGGAGTCACAATCATTGAAAAGCCTTTCACAAATCGTTTATAGCCTGCAAGTCCCAGAAAGCTACGAACTTCGGATACATTTGTTGGAGGTTTCCAATCCATTATTGCAGAAATTTTGCTCGGATCGACTCTTATACCTGATGCTGACACTATATGTCCCAGAAAACCAACTTCTCGTAACCAAAATTCACATTTACTGAACTTTGCAAATAATTGTTTATCTCGCAGAGTCTGCAACACGATTCTCAAATGCTCGGTATGCTCAATTTCATCTCGTGAGTAAATATATCATCAATAAATATGACAACAAATTGGTCTAAGTACGGTCTAAAAATTTGGTTCATCAAGTCCATAAAGATTGCAGGAGCATTCGTTAATCCAAAAGGCATAACTAAAAATTCATAATGTCCGTACCTCGTTCGGAAAGTGATTTTTGGCACATCGGATTCTCTTACTCACAACTGATAGTAACCAGATCTTAGATCTATTTTTGAGAACACAGTAGCCCCTTTCAACTGATCAAACAAATCGTCTATTTTGGGCAGAGGATACTTGTTGTTGATTGTCACTTTATTGAGATGTCTATAATCAATGCACATTCTCATAGTTCCATCTTTCTTTTTCAAAAATAATACCAGAGCACCCTAAGGAGAGAAACTCGATCGTGCAAATCCTGTATCGATTAATTCTTGCAACTGAGATTTCAAATTCGGCAATGTATAAAACATATACATTTAAATTCAAAAACATTTATTTACTTATGAACTTACCTCGTATGGAAACAAACGAATCAGATCAACTACTCGTTAACTTTCGATTTCCCCCGATCTAAATTTGATTTCTTTCTTTCTTGATCTATATGAATTCAAATTTAACTCATTTAATCACCTATTCATTCAATTTCATCCAAAAATACCTATTTGGACATTTTTTCACTTTAGCCCCTAAAGTTTCACATTTATTCAATTTAGTCCCCATTTCACAAATACACAAAATTCACACAATTCAATATAACTCAAGCTTAGCCGAATTGCTATAATGCCCCTAGCAGCCCAAAACTTTCATTATTTAACATTTTAATTACTCAATTTGCATATTTCACAATTTAATCCCTATTTGACATTTTTGTCAAAAATTACTTTACAAAACATATTAATCTATCAACAATTGTTCATTTTCCATCATCAACATTCAAAAACATCAAGCTATCATCAATGGAAACCCACAAATTCATCAACCAATTCAAAAATTAGGGCATGGGTTAGCTAGAACACGAAGCAACAATCTCAAAAACATAGAAATAATTAAAAATGGGACAAAATATCTTACCAATCGAGCAAAATAAGCATGGCTGAATTCTAGCTATAGTTTCTCCATGTTAGAACCGGTTGAAGTGTTTTTGTGAAGAAGATGGACATATAATTCTTATGTTATTTTATCATTATTAATTATTTTACCTTTATAACCTTATAAGGTATTACTAATTTTTCAAAAATACCAAGCCAACACATTCCACTATCACCATTTATGGTCTAATTACCATATAAGGACTTAAAGTTTAATGTTGTATAGCTATTAGACACTTTTAGCTTACAGAACACAACTTTTACGCTTTACGCTATTTAGTTCTTTTTACCGAATTAAGCATTCAAACAGTAAAATTTCTTTACGTAACTTTCACACATATATAATCACATGATGTAAATACCAAAAAAATATTAAAATAATTTTCTAACTTCGGATTTATGATTCTAAAACTACTATTCTGATTTAACTAAAATCGGGCTGTTATAGCACAAGGCATCCAATATATCGAACAACTCAAATTTCATTAGGGCTCAAAACAAGACATAATACTATGCAAATACAATGGATACCAGTTAACTCAAAATTTCACCTTAATAGCATGATAATTCAAATTGACAGACTCTTATATCAAATACGCCCATTTACTATACTGACAGATAATAACGGCAGATACCCTCTTTGGACATGCTGAATCATACTTCTTTTCAAGAAACTTCCTTTAAGACTTATTCAATTTATCACAAAACTTTTCACACTAAAGTTTCGGATAAATCATATCCTTAACATAAACTTACCAGAATATGCCACTGACGCTAGACAGAATACGCCACAAAGGCTAACATAATATCACAAAAGGCTAACATAATGCCACCAAGGCTAGCAGAATGCTACAAAGGCCCAATTAGAATACGCCATAAAGGCCAAATTAGAATATGCCACAAAGGCTAACAGAATACCACCTAGACACCCCATAAACTATTGTATTTGCGATATGGATTTGTCTAAACTCAAATTGTGTGAGGTGTGCCCATCTTCACCCTGGGACACGCAGAGAACCCCGATCGATAAATGTGACTCATCCACCCTTTTTAGGATACGTTATGGCCATGGACTTTTCTTCAGAATTTTCATATCAGAATTCGTGTTTACTGTCTCAACGGACTTCATCGAATACCACCGCGGTGTCCAAACTCACATCACAACCTCTCCACACTCAGATACACCCCACTCCCAAACATTTTCAATCTTACATATATTCAAGTAGGCTAACTCATTTTCTTAATCAAATCGTACCTCAATACATGCTTCAGATGCATCAACACAATCACATCACACAGTATACATTCCAGACATAAGTTTTTCAGTATCACATACACTCATACACACAATTCATCATATTCTAGACTCACAAAGACTTATATTAGGAAATACATTCTTATTTTTCAGCAATCATTCATGTACTCGCACACTCTTTTCAGGAATATCAATCACAAACAATATACTTATATGAACTTTTATGAGTTGATATTAGAGACTCACTTGAAACTCACTTTGCAGAATATCAAAATCTTCAATTCTGAATGTCTTTCACAAACTCGTAGCATCAACTGCTTAAAAGAACGTGGGTTAACCATTAAAAATCATTTATAAACATATTGCTAACATCACATCTACAAATAACCCCCATGCATGACCTTTTAAACATAGCTTACTGCATGTATATATCATAGTACCCTTAATCTTAACATGCAAAGTTGTCAGACTTACCAGGAGATAGAACATCCTCTGTTTATTCCTAAGAATCCTTATCTTCCAATTTACATAAGAATAGCAACCACCAATAACATTTTATATTTAAGTATTTAAGAGTCATTTTTGAAGGAAGAAGAAACTTTCTCACGAACCCTACTCACACACACATATATATAATCCACTTCTGCTTAGTAGAATTTGACAAGTGTTAAGAAACTTTAAAATATGCCCTTCTTAATGGGTTACAGAATCCGAAAGAATCATAAATGAAAGTCTTGTCCAAAAACTATTTGACCAATCAGCTTAATTGGTTTATAACCAGATCTAGTTACCAAGACTTGCTCTTCACAGTGCTTGAACAAACTAGGCAAATTATACATTTGGCCGTAACCTACAATAGCTTATTTTTCTTTTACTGAATTCTTTCTTTTATTGAAGAACACGTCAAAAACTAAATCCTAATATACTTCCATGGGCAGATACTCAATTTGCCAAGACATAAATTCGCCAGAAGTTTACAGTTTGGCGAACTAACCACCAGAGTGTGCCAGAATAGACAACTTCACATATACACGCCTTCAATTTGATTCATCTAGATTTGGGGTGTGACATATCATATATGGGTGTGAAACTTTCCAAGTTGTCTCCCTTTACTAACTTCGAAAAACACACTAGAGTTTTTTAGATTTCAACTATGTAATTTTTGTAAAGGTTAAATCACTATTTGGAAACTAAATTTGGTAACTATTTTTATATTGGGATTTGAATTTTTTTTTTAAATTAGTTCTTGAATTTGACAATAATTTTTATATTGAGACTTGAATTGGGTAATTATTATTGTATTGAGGCTTGAGCTTTTTTTTTCAAGTTAGTCTTGTACTTAATAATTGTTCACACATTAAGGTCTAAACTTAGGGTTTTCAAGAAAATTTCATGGACTAACTTGGACAAAAAAAGATCAAGCTTTAATGTGAGAAAAATTACCAAGTTTAGGGATTAAATTGAAAAAAAATTCAAAACCCAACATGAAAAAGAAAAAAAATTGTATTGACCCTCTTTGTAAATTAGGATCCACACAAAGCTCAACCAAGCTTCCAGTCGAAATGAGTGGATGGTAAGGATGACAAAATCCGATCCTCCCCATGGATTTCAAATTTGGAGCGAATTTTTTTGTTTGAAAAGTGGATGCAGGGCGGGCAAATTTTTTTTCTTTTGGATAGTGGTATAGAGCAGTTATGGTAATTGCTTGTCTTGCTTCGACCAGCTCCACTATATACACTTACCATTTTATCCTTGTAAATATAAACTATTAAAAAGTTAAAAATGTAATACTGTAATATATAAAAAAAATCTTATATTTTATGCTTAAATATTTTTTAGAGAATTATATTTAAATATTTACTTGACTTTAAAAAAATTAAAATAAATTAAAGATAAGTAGTAACAATTAAATTGGAGTGGAGCAAAATGGGGTGAGACGGAGATGGATGCATCTAACATCTGTGAAAATAATAATAAATTTTAAAATTATACATCTATAATGAAACAGGACAGATAACAAAGTAAAATATATCAATTGTAGAACGATAATAAATTTAACAATATTCACTTCGTAGCACTCTTTTACCGTCTCTGATGGATGGGGTTATAACTCACAACATGAACTTGACAGGTATTTTTTTTAATATATTTCAAGGACAGGAAGCGCTTATGTTTGGTTGGTTTGATTGATAGCTACCACAGAAAATTTTAAGGATATCTGGGAATTTGAATCCTTAAAATTCGTTGTCTTTTTGAATAATTTATCCACAAATTCTACCTTATAAATACCCATCACCATCTCTCCTGTTTCAATCATGTCGTCTATTTGAGTTAGAACATCATTTAGACTAATAAATAAATAAACAAACCCATCCGAATAAAGATTGTGAATAATGGGTTCTTCTTCTTCTCTTTCAACCCGCCATCTTGCTCTTGCACTTTCAGTCTCTCTTTTATTCACTTCCTCCTCCGGCCATGGTCACTCCTGGGACCCCTATACCGATAAGGCCAAAATGATCCACCATGATGGTCCGATGCTCACCGGGAACGTTAAACTAGCCTTAATGTGGTACGGAGATTGTGGAAAAGACATAAAGAATACGATGAGGAATTTCATAAAATCGTTGGAGTTGCCAGGCAAAGACCACCTTCAACCTCAAGTCACCCGTTGGTGGGAAGTGGTGGAAAGTTATCAAGCCATGATGCCAGGTGCAAAGCCTGGGAAAAGCCCCAAAATCAAGGTGGAAGTGGTGAAACAATTGACTAATAAATCATATAAACATGGAAAAGTCTTGACTTTGCAAGCACATATCCCAATTCTTATCGAGGAACTCACTAAGGGCGATACTAATGTCCTTCCGGTCATCGTTGCCGCAAGAGATGTCTCCATTCAAGGACTTTGCAATGGAAAGTGTGCCGATCATCTACTTACTGGTAACCAATTTCCTTTTCTTCCTTTGAATCTCTTTAAATATTATTATTTATTGGTTATAATGTTTTGGAAATTACAGAGGATCCCAAGCCGCGCCCATACATTATCGTCGGGAACCCAGAAACTGAGTGCCCTGAAGAATGTGGATGGCCTTTCGTTCCCGCTAAACCTGGCTCAAAAGGACCAGTCCTTAAACCACCAAGTGGCAATATGGCAGCTGATGCTATGGTCATTGCCTTCGCCAGCGCTTTGGCTGATGCGGTCACAAACCCTATGGAGAACGGCATCTACCATGAGAACAGCGCCACTCCTATGGGTCCTGCCGCTGTTTGCAAAGGCATTTTTGGCCCTGGCGCTGCCCCTGGAAACCCTGGCAAGGTCCAAACCGACCCCAAAACTGGTGGAAATTTCAATGCTCATGGCAATAAGAGCAAAAGATTCTTGCTTCCTGCAATCTGGAACCCCGCTACTAAAGCTTGCTGGACTCTCTAAGGGAGGTGGTTATGCAAATTGGAGAGAAAATATTAAACCCACACACCCAACACACACACACACACACACAAAAAGAAAAGTTTTTGATGTTCTAATTCTTTTGTATCTTTATTCTATTTCTAAATATTAAATATTTATTTTATGCTTCTAATCTTTTTATTTTTTTTAGCTTAACGGTAGAAGCTTCCCTCCAACATTTTCAAAAAAACAATTTCACTTAATCTAGTACTTAAATTTTTAAAATGCGTTTTTGTTAGGGATCGATCTGACTAAGCAACAAGTAACAAAAATAGCGGAATAAATTGAGAAATTGAACACACAAATTTAACGTGGAAAAACTCCTCCAAAGAGGATAAAAAACCACGGGCAAAGATAATTTTATTATAATGGCAAAAGAACGAATAGTACAAAAGATGGAGATAAAAACTAAACCCCGAAAACTCGAAAACAAAGAACTCTCAAAACGTAAACACAAAATTCTCTAAATGTGTTATGAGTTCTAATCTCTAAATGGGTGTTATTACTAAGGTTGTAAAAGAGCCTATTTATAGGCTAAATCCATATGTCAAATAATAATAAAATAATCTAAACTAATCAGTGTTTGACTGAAACAAATAAACAGAGTTTAACTAAAAGATTATTTCTCAAATTTGACTGAAAATAGGAGTCATACTTAACAAATCTCCACATTGACTCGTATTTCCACAACGTCATCTTTGCCAAAGCCCGCCACGAGCTTATCTTGAACTATGCAGGGAATTAACTAAGTCGAATCTGTGCTTAGAAGCTGGAAGACTTCTAGCCTTCGACTTGTACACTGCCAAATCAAAACTAACCCGAGTCTGATTTTCACGAACACAATGCCCTAACTTTTCAAAACTTGCATCCAAAAGAGATCCTCTCTTCAACGAAACTGTTATACATTTTTCCTTCCTATGACCAAGTTGCCTCCGCTCCAAACGAGTTGATTTCAACTCTGTAACGGATGAGGGACGTCCGATTTCACCGGTCACTGTAGAACCTTCCAGAATATAAAGACTGCCAGTTCTTTTACCTTTTAACAAAACGAGAGCTCCACGAGATACTTTAATACTGCTCGACTCGATGTTGATTATGCATCCTTTCAAGTCTAAAATACTCAAGGAGATGAGATTCTTTTGTAAATCAGGTACATACCTGACATCTGAGAGTGTCCTAATTGTCCCATCGTGTGTCCTGATTTTAACAGTTCCAATACCAACTACCTTACTAGATGAATAGTTTCCCATGCGCACAACTCCACCTTCAACCGAACTGTATGTAGAGAACCATTTTCTATTGGGACACATGTGGAAAGAACAGCCCGAATCTAGGATCCACTTAGACGTGAGCTTGGAGTTATCGCTCGTTGACACTAACAAGAAATCATCACCGCTTTCATTGGCCAAATTAGCACCAGCTACATCTTCCTCATTACTCTCAGTAGCTCTTTCTGCTTTGACGTGACCTAACTTTTCACAATAGCGACACCTTTTGTCTCGTTTCTTTGATGCTACTACAACGGAAGCTTGCCTATCTGCCTTGCTATCCAAATGAAACTCATTGTCGAGTTTGTCTCTACTCAACAAATGACCTTTCACATCTTCAAACGAGATTTTGTCTCTGCCATAAATCAGTGTCTCCTTGAAAGACTTGTATAAAGGGGGTAAAGAGCACAATAATAGCATAGCTTGATCTTCATCATCAATATGAACCTCAACATTCTTTAAATAATTTAAAAGAGTAATGAATTGACTGATGTGATCTCTAAGAAGTTCACATTCGTTCATGCGAAACGTAAATAGACGTTGTTTCAACACTAAACGGTTAGCTAGAGACTTAGTCGCATAAAGAGTTTCTAACCTTTTCCACAAGGCGGATGAGGTCTTCTCCATCAATACCTCTTGCAATACCGTATTCGCGAGGCACAACTGGATTGCAGACAAGGCCTTTTCTTCAAGCTCTTCCCATTCTGTTTTATTTAGATTCTCAGGCTTTTTCCCGGTAACAACCTTTTTCAAACCGGATTAAACTAGAATTGCCATCATTCGAACTTGCCACAGATTGAAATTTGTCTCACCATCGAACTTCTTAATTTCAAACATTGTTGCTGCCATATCTGAATGGGCTGATCTATGAAAATTGAACTAGCTTTGATACCACTTGTTAGGGATCGACCCGATTAAGCAACAAGTAACAAAAATAACGGAATAAATTGAGAAATTGAACACTCAAATTTAACGTGGAAAAACTCCTCCAAAGAGGATAAAAAACCACGGGCAAAGATAATTTTATTATAATGGCAAAAGAACGAAGAGTACAAAAGATGGAGATAAAAACTAAACCTTGAAAACTCGAAAACAAAGAACTCTCAAAACGTAAACACAAAATTCTCTAAATGTGTTATGAGTTCTAATCTCTAAATGGGTGTTATTACTAAGGTTGTAAAAGAGCCTATTTATAGACTAAATTCATATGTCAAATAATAATAAAATAATCTAAACTAATCAGTGTTTGACTGAAACAAATAAACAGAGTTTAACTAAAAGATTATTTCTCAAATTTGACTGAAAATAGGAGTCATACTTAACAGTTTTAATTTGTTTTTAAAAAAAGCAACTAAGCCCCTGCTTTTTTTTTTCACTTAATTAGATACTTAAACTTTTAAAATATATCAAAAAGACCTTCAAACTTTTTCAAAAAAAAGCAATTAGACCATTGTTTTTTTTTTTTTTTTTTTGCACGCAATTAGGTATTTGAACTTTCAAATGCATTAAAAAACCCTCAAACTTTTTTAAAGAAAAGCAATTAAGTCCCTAATTTTTTTTCACTCAATTAGGTACTTGAACTGTAAAATGCATCAAAACGGTTCTTTAACTGTTAACTTTAACAATTGACCATTAAAGTTAACTACCCCTAATTTTTTCCGGTTAAAATCACCCCGTGTCACAACCACGGTGTGACATGTGGCAAAAATTTTAAAAAATAAAAATCAATAAAAGTTATAAAAAATTATTAAATTTTAATAAAAATTAAAAATTATAAAAAATATAAAAAAAAATTATAAAAATTAGTTAATCCATCAAAAAGACCCTTTAACCATTAACTTTAACTGGTGACCGTTAAAGTTAACGACACCCAATTTTTTTAGTTAAAGTCATCATGTGTCGCAACACAGTATGACATGTGGCGAAAAATGATAAAAAATAAAAATCAATAAAATTTATAGAAAAAATATAAAATGCTTCTTTTAGTACAATAATTTTTATAATTTTTTTTACGAATTTTATATTTCTTTACATTTTTTATAACTTTCTTACGACTTTATAAAATTTTATAATTTTTTTCTATATTTCTATATTTTTTATAAAATAAATTTACGATTTTTATATTTTTTTTCTAATTTTTAATATTTTTATTAAAATTTAATTATTTTTATAACTTTTATTGATTTTTATTTTTATTATTTTTTGTCACATGTCACGTTGTGGTTGTTACATGTGGTGGTTTTAACTGAAAAAATTAGGGGTGGTTCAAGTACCCAATTGAGTGCAAAAAAAAAGTAGGGACTTAATTGTTTTTTTTAAAAAGTTTATAAGTGTCTTTGTATGTATTGTAAAAGTTAAAGTACCTAAGTGAGTGCAAAAAAAAAAAAGAAAAAAAAAAGAGCTTAATTGCTTTTTTTGAAGAAGTTTAAGGGTCTTTTTACACTCTTAAGCCTTTTTTTATGAATTATGAGGAAGGCAAATCCCTAAAACTAACACGACTAACGCGACTCAAACTCAAACCACACATTGAGCGATGAACACCCTTACTATAAGACCAACACACGGGATTATATATTCTTTTTTAAATACAACAATTAGACCATGCAAACGTAACTAAATATTTGAATCTCTCACTATTCACTATTTGCTTCAAATAATATATATTTAGAAAATAAAACAATTATACTATGTAAATATGATATGAAAAAGTTATTATAATACCCCCACAATATTAAAAAAATAAGGCTTAATGATAAATTTAGTCACTAACATTTGTATTTTTTGTCAAAATGGTCCTAATTATATTTTTGAGTCCTTTTTGGTCATCAACTTTTAATTTTTTTTTCAAACTATATTTTTTAACAGGTTTAATGAATAAATTCAAGGTTTTAAATTTGTTAGAAAAAACAAATTGAAAAAAAGAACAAATGTTAATGGCAAAAAATAAAATTATAGCCATTTTAACAAAACATATAAATGTCAGTGGCCAAATTTGTGATTAAGCCAAAAAGTAATATAATATGCTAACATATTCAAACTTCTTATATAATATAATACTTGGAATGCAAATAAAATTTAAGTCCAAAATACCCCTTGTAGTCATTTCCTATAGTAATTTTGCTTTTAACCCTTTTTCTAAATTGCTTGAGCTTTTGAAATTCAATTAAGTCGCACTGTTTATATATTTATTAAAATTTTATGTAAAAGTTTGGATTAAAATAATGAAATTAAATATTTAAAATGTAAATTTTTATTGATTTTATATAAATAATAATAATCTCATGATAAAGTAATATAGTTTTGAGAAAATAATATTTTTTAAAATTATTGGAAAAAGATGTAGCATTTAAAACTTATGCTTTTACCTATCTAATAATTTGTAGTGGGTCAGTTTCTATTAAAATAAATTGGGCTTAGCTTTCTTTTTTCTGGGCTTGGCCCAAATAGTTTAATCTAAAACATAAAAATCGATTCAACTAATTTTTTTTTTTTTTTTGGATTTGCAGTCTAAAAGCGATTTTCATTGGTTGACGGCTCAAACGATTTTTTATTAATCGGTTCGATGAATCTAATCTGCTTCGATTTTGAAAATACAATAAAATAAAAAAATAATTTTACAGAAATTTAATGTTTATTTTTTATTTTATTTTTGTCTCAAATTTTGCAAACTACCTCCATTAAACAGTCCAGCAAGATTTAGTTTTGGGGTTCCAGATGGCTGGAAGCAAGAATTTTTTGTTGTTATTTCCATAGGCATTGAAATTTCCGCCGGTTTTGGGGTCGGTGAGAACTTCGCCGGGGTTGCCAGGGGCAGCGCCACGACCGAAAATGCCTTTGCAAACGGTGGCTGGGCCGAGTTTTTTAGCCTTGTTTGAATGGTAGAGAGCATCGTTCATTGGGTTGGTGATTGCATCAACCAATGCACCCGCGAAGGCAACAACCATAGCATCTGCTGCCATGTTGCCGCTTGGTGGTTTAAGGACTGGTCCCTTTGGACCCATGTCAGCCGGGAAGAAAGGCCATCCGCATTCTCCAGGGCACTCCGTTTCTGGGTTACCCACTATAATGTATGGTCGCGGATGGGGATCCTCTGTAATTTCCAAAAGCGTCAATCATCATATGCAATAATATCGAAAGGACCTAACTATCACAACCAAAAATAAAAAAGCTTACCAGTAAGTAAATGATCGGCACATTTCCCGTTGCAAATTCCTTGAATAGTGACATCCCTTGCAGCAACGATGACCGGTAAGAGTTCAGTATCGCCCTTAGTGACATGCTCGATAAGCTCCGGGATATGCCCTTGCAAAGTCAAAACTTTCCCATGTTTATATGTTTTCTCTCCTGATTGTTTCACCACTTTGACCTTGATTTTGGGGCTTTTCCCAGGCTTTGCGTCTGGTATCATTGATTGGTAACTTTCCACTACTTTCCACCAACAGGTAACTTGAGGTTGAAGTTTGGCTTTGCCTGGGACGGTCAATGATTTAATGAAGTTTCTCATGGTGTTCTTTATTTCCTTGCCACAATTTCCGTACCACATGATGGCTAATTTAACGGTCCCGTTGAGCATAGGACCACCGTGGTGGATCATCCGTGCCTTGTCGTTATAAGGATCGTAAGTGTGACCATGGCCGGAGGAGTAAGTGAATAAAGCAGTGACGGAAAGGGCAAGAGCCAGGAGGCGGATTGAAAGAGACTCCATGGCAGTGGCTTCCCAATCAGGTGGTTGATGTTCTAACTCAAATTAGACATGATTGAATCATGAGATTGTGATATGTATTTATAGCACTGAATTTGAAACCAAATCTATCTATTTTTGAGGACTCAAATTCATATCCTTAAGAGTTCTCTCAGATAGCTGCCTAATTTTAGAATTTCTAATAAAAAATAATGTTATTTTTTTCATATCAAAGAATACAAGGAATTAGTCTTTGCATCAATATCATCAAGCCTAATATTATTGATCTGTTACATTTTGATCACTCAATCTAAGGAAAATATGAGTAGAAAATTAAGAATATTATTTTATTATTTTCTCTTTCCCTCCCTTCCACTCAACTTTGTTTTTTCTTTTCTATTTTTCCTCCCTTTCTTTTTCTCTATTCTTCTTCTCCCTCCATTTCTCTTCTTTGATTTTCGAACCATGTTTTCTTTGATTTTGGAGTCTTTGCTTTGTTCTTATTCTATATTAAAAGAATGCAAGAGAGTGAGAAGTGAGAGTGGAAGTGGATCTCAACAAAAAAAAGCTTGAAAGAGAGAAAAAAAATTGGTGAAAATTATTTATAATTATTTAAAAATATAAAACTTGCCTTTTTATAATATTTTACATTATATATATTTTATAATTTATATATTTTAAACATTTTTAAGTGTTTTTGAAGAAAAAAAAGGTGATTTTACTTAGGCGTGTGACGTAGCAGTTTCTAATTGGTTGGAGGAGGCGACTGGTTTTTATTAATAGTGTTAACACTTTAGGATAAATAGTGTAGCAGAAATAAAATTTAAATCTTGAATCGTTGTGCAAGATTCTTTGAAGTACCAAATTGAGAAAACCAATTTATTTTAAGGAATAATTTGTCCATTGCTTTTTCTCTTTTACTTTGTAAGCAATAATGTCAGTCTTTGGGTTGATTACCGTTCGTCTTTTTTTCTCCCACAATTCTCTCCTTCTTTCTTCTCTTCATTCACTTCATGTGCCTTCTCTCTTTTCAGTTTGCAGATTTATTTGTGGGTATCTTTGTTTTTTTCATAAGTTATGATGGACAGATGATGATATCTATCGTCACTAAAACTCCACTAACCATTAGCAGTTTTTTTTAGAAAGTGGGCAGCTTTCCGTCAGCTTCTTAATTTGTTTTTGTTTTGTGTTTCAGAATAATTAATGATTTCATGAGTTGGTTTGGACCTATGTTGTCTTAAGTTTTTTATGTATATATTTTTGTTTTTCATTATTTAATAAGCCTTCACTTTTAGAAGTTTTTAGTTGTTCTTGTAGTACAATTTTTTTATCTTGCTTATGCATGTAGTCTTGCTTTTGCAAGTGATCTTAGAGATAGTTTTGTCGTCGTCCTCTCCAGTTTGGCGGATGCTCAATTCTTTTGCCAATTTTTACCCATCGCTTTGGGTCATCCGAGGATGATTTTCTTACCATATTAAGTGCTTGTAATCACTCCAAATTTGTCGTGCTTAAGTTGCGACAGAGTGTTATGCTGAGACTAAAGCCTTTTTCGTGTTGATAGAATTTGTCTTTCATCACCTATGACAAATATCATATCATATGATCCAATTCATAGAATAAATTGATAAATTTCCCTTTCAAAAAAACAACATTGTAGATGTTTGGCCGTCAATGTTTGTCAGCTAGCTCTTTTTTTTATATGATTTGGCAGGTGAGATTAAGAGGGAAGAAAGGAAAGCGTAAAAAAGATAATATCATATTTAGTCCCTGTATTTTGTCATATCTTCTAATATGGTACTATTAATTTGAAAATGTCTATTTTAGTATTTAAAATTTTACTTTGTTTATCAATATGGTACCATATATAATAGGACATTTGGCCCAATTATAGGGTGATATGTCTCACTTTTTGCTAGAATTTTTTTTCAAAAAATAGAAGAAACCTCAAATTAAATAACTCAAAAATTAGTCTAAAAAAAAAAAAAACAAATAGAGGATGAGAAAACAAATAGATTCCTAAAAGATTTGGCCACTAAACATGTTTTTTATTATTATCTATTTTGAAATTGGTATTCATTTTTCTTCAATATTACGTTGATTGTATTTGTTCTAAGTTTTTTTATACAAATATGTTACAATCTAATGGGATTTGGATCAATTTTCAATTGAAAAAAAAAGTTGCGTTCTACAAATTTTACTCCTACTTCAGTTGTTCCTTAAAAAATATCATTGTTTATTCAATCTTTAAGCGATCCCCATTACAAAATTTTCTCGAACCAAAGACTCAACCTTGGAATTGAATTCTGTTATATAATTAAAATAAAATAAAAATGACCCAACCTGGGGTCTGACCCAGGATCCGACCTAACATAATAAAAGGAAACCCTAAACCCTAAAGTAGGGGGCTCCTTCTTCTACTTCCATTTTTATTCTCTAAAATAAGAAAACATCATTTTCTCTCATTTTGGGACCTCCATCTTTACTTTTGTTGATTCTTTGTATCAACAATGGTGCGGTGAACGTGATCGAACACACGACCTTTAGATCTTCACCTGAGACCCAAAATGCATTGGGAGCTGCATTGGCTGCAAGTATTGCTGATTTAAACCAGGATTTTATAGTATAATATATTTGTAGCAAAACGTGTAATGAACCCTCCAAAGCAAGTTGTTTACCCAAAGTAGTGGAATCAAAAATGGCATATTTGATTAATTTAACAATTTATCTGTTGTATACCAGAAGGTAACTACCAGCTTCTTCTTCTTCTTCTTCTTCTTCTTCTTCTTCTTCTTTAATACACTAGCTGCTTCTTTCAACTTCATGTTATAGGGCACTTTTTTTTGAGTTAAAACAGCTCTTAAAATTCTTGTAATGGGTTGTTAATGTATCCAATCTGCATATTAAAAGGGGAAAAGAAATTAAAGCAAATACAAGGCATATGCCTTAGCTAGTTACGTACTTTATTGTTTCAATTAATCAAAGTTAATGAGTTAAAAGGGTTAGGTTCCCCCACTTCTTTTAGAAATATAAAGATGTTAGATATGGTTGTTCAATATGGTATCTATTACTATTTCAACTTTTTAGGTTGTCCAAATTTCTTGCCAGGAAAATGCTAACCATACATCATAACTTAAAAAGAATATACCTTGGGCTAAGTACATAGTTTCTTTTCTCTGCTATTAGAACAATATTGTGCTTCTCCAAAAATTTTTTTAATTTTACTCAAAGGTTTGAATTGATAATTTTTTCATTAAATTGGGTTATCAATGAGAGCACCAAACATGGAAATAATCATAGAATCATTAGAGAGATCCTTACAAAGCTCTTCTTTGGACCATAAAAAAAAGCAACCAAGATGAGGTTGAAAAAGGGATAATAGGGAGGTCTTCCAATCCAGGTGAAAGTAATTGGTTAAATTTAGGTGAGTAAAAGGCAGCTACATTAAGCCATTTGGTTTGAAGTGTAACATCCTGTTTTCAATGAAATTAAAACAGTGGTTTCGGGACCACAAATTCGAAGTCAAAAAAATTATTTATTATATTTTATGGTCTACAATATGATAGTATTACTGTATAAAAATTTTGTTAAAAAAATTTTACCATTTACATGCTTAATTTGATAAAAGGGCTAAATCACGTAAAGTGCAATAGTCGTGTTCTAATAGCTAAAAGTATTAAATAGCTATAGAACTTTAAAGTGGAAGTCCTTATATGGTAATTAGCCCATTAATAAGATAGTGGATGATAATGGTTTGCCAATATTGAAATTTGAATGAATTTTAAAGGTTGATTTTGGAAATAAGTAATTAAAGTTAATAATAAATAAAACCAAATTAAAACATCATTTTGCATCATCTTTCCCAATCGAGTATCAAAAAAAAGAAAGCCATTTTTGGGAGCTAGGTTTCAGCAAGCTCATTTTGTTCAATTAGGTATGAACTTTTAATATGTTTTTAATGATTTCTATGTTTTCAAGATCATTGTAGCTTAATCTAGCTAGCCCGATGACTAATTTGTGAAACTGTTAAACTATTAGGGTTTTACCATTGATGAACATGCTTGAGTTTTGAAGTTTGATGATAGAAATTGAATGGTTGTTGTTAGATAATCAACTTTTGTAAAGGAATTTTTAGTACGATTATCAAATAAGGGCTAAATTGAAAAATAAGAAATATTACATGGTGAAATTGTGAAATAATTGAAGTATAGTGCATGCTAAGGACCTATTTGATATTTGGCCATAGTAAGTTGTGGTTAAATTGTGTAAATTTTCATTTTTATGAGTTAGGGACTAAATTGTAAAGAAGTAAAAGTATATGGCATTTTGCCAAAATATGTTTTGGATTAAATTGGATGAATTATATGTTGAATTAAGTTAAATTTATGCGTATAGATCCAGTCAGACATCGTACGGAGTTAGATCGAGGCAAAGAGAAAATTTTAGATTTATTGCCTCCGTATCTAAGTATACTCGTTAAGGTAAGTTTGTGTAATTAAATTGCGTATTTATATATTTTAATTAACTTATATGTGTGTGATTTGTATAATTTCCATGTATAAATATCGATCGCATATCCGACAATGTATGTCGATTACTGAGTCCGGTTTGAACCTTAGAAATTCGTAGGATACAAATGACATGTCATTAGGGTTACCGATTTGGTTGAGGTTCTGCATGTGTTGCAGACACACCACAGCTCGTATGAGCTTACCGATTTGCAGCTTGTGAGAGCATATAGATTCATAGCTCGTATGAGCATACATGTACAGGAATTGATGGATTACAGTTTACAGTTTAGTTCGCCATCCTCTTTGGTTGACATTCGGTTTGTTATATATTTTGGTTATATATGGCATGTATAGGCTTATTTTGGCTATATGTTAGTTTTGGTTGCGGATATGGACCATGTTGGTTTGAATATGCGGATATGACCATTTGTTTGTAAGCCTTGAATGGTTGTGAATTGGTACTTGTTTGAATGACTTATTTGGTGTTTTTAGTGCACAAGTTATATGTAAATTATATGACCATTTGGAGCTAGTTTTTGTATGTCATATATAGTACATTTTGATATGTTTTTAAAGAGTAAATCAAGTGGCATAATATAGCTTAGTTTTGATTAAGCCTTTGTTAGTTAAATGATCAAATCGTGTTTATATTTGCACATGTTTACAGCTTGCCATTTGAGGTGCCTAAAGGCATATTGGTTGTATGTGAATATACTACATGTTTAAGGTTTGATTTTGCTTGTTTTGGATGCATTAATATGGCTTGTTTATATGCACAATGTTGAGTGTAGGTTGATGCCAAATTGGGTGAGAAATATGGCTTGCAAAATAACCTATTTTCATCCACATGGGCAGAGACACGGGCGTATGTCTTAGCCGTGCGTGTCACCTGGTTAGGTGACACGCTGTGTGTCCCCTGTAGTTTTCAAAGGGTTGCAAGTCAAGCTGTTACACGGCCTAGCACACGGCCTGGCGCACGGGCGTGTGGCTTGGCCGTGTGTCCCAAGTTAGTGAGTTACACGGGCATGAACATGGGCTGGGACATGGCTATGTGTCCCTATTTTGAATGCCCACACGGCCTAAAACACGGGCGTGTCTCTTGGCCATGTGACCCCTGCAGCTTTGAAAATTTTCAACGTTTTCTGAAAAATTCTCTGAGTTTCTGATTTAGTCCCGACTTGTTTCTAATACAAATTTTGGGGCTCAAGGGCTCGTATATGGGACAATATGAATGATTTTGATTGGTTTTTGATATGTTATGAAATGTTTGAATTTCTGTTTGTTTGAACTGTAAACTTCGGTATACTCTGTAACCCTGTTCTGGCGACGAATACGGGTTAAGGGTGTTATATGAAGTGGCTATCTTTTTCCGATTTTCTTCATTTCTGGTTATCATCTTCGATTGAACAAGTTAGTGAGGAGAGATTTGATTAGTCTTGGGTTGTGACTTAAGTCATTTCATCACGCTTTCAAAGGTAAGATTCCTAGTTCTTGTTGAATATAACGTTCATTTTAGTTTTTCTGATATCATGTTCTAATATTTCATGTATATATTTTGTCTGAACTTTTTCATGTTCTGCTTTCAAACTCGTTTATGTCTGAACTCTAAACTTTCAGAAGGATTAAAACTTTGGGATTTTAGGAGAGTCCTCTAAGATCTTGCTTGTTTCTTTAACCTTCGACTTATCCTTCACCTTTCTTACTTAGAAAATAATAATGATAATAGTATACATAGTTTCAAGTATTTATTTCTAACACGAATATCATAATTAAGTAGATTAAAAAGCAAATTTGATCTTTTCGGTATTATTTTTTTAACATATATTTTCTTTTGATGAACTAGAATTTGTTTCTATAACAATATTATTATTTAAATAAATAATAATTTTCAAAATCAACACTTCAATTTATTTTGTATATTGTTTAGTTTGCATGATGCAAAGATTTTTTTAAAGAGTGATTTGCAATTATTGTGACTAGTTTTTGTATTTAGTATAAGACGTTTAAAATTATGGTGATGATTGATGGTTTGATTGGAGCATATTATCATAGTTATATGAGAAATAAAAAGCATAAAAGATCCAATACTATATTATCATCGTGACTACTTTGGACATTGATATGCCTAAATACATATTAAGGAAGAATGAAACTACCATAAATGTCTTAGGGGTTCGTTCATAAGATATGCAATTTATGCATACCTTACTTAGATGGGAAGGATCTATTGCAAATTTCAGAGTTCTTTGAGATGCAATCTTTGTGAGACAAAGATTAAGAGTTTAAAAGGTTGTCTTGTTTAAGGATGATTACAACCTTTGTCAAATCTAAACTCAAATGTGTACGTGTGTTTTGCAACAAATTTAAAGGGCTCACTTTAATTTTTTAAGAATTGAGATTTGATTATATCAGCTAGTTTGCTACCTTAATCTGTTCATGAACTGCTCATTTATTCATTTTCCTTTTGTCTTTCATCTTATTTAAATTTTATCTATAAATAATAATAGTTCTACCCTGTCTTTATAACTGCCAATGAGAATTACTGCCTTAGATATTTTAGTGGATCTGTCCCTTTTATGGAGCCAATACAGTTGTACTTGTTTTTTAGATTTCGACCTGACGTATATAAGCCTACGTCGAATCCCGTAAAATGAAATCCATATCTCTCCCCCCTTTACTCCCCACTTCCTACTTGCTTCCTTCAGATTCTCTCCTCTTTGACCATCACTTCTAGCGGTTTTCCACCTTTTCTTAAGTTAGGTGAATCGCCTACCACTGTCGCATTACCACCCTTGTTAGATTCTTACATCAACAATTGGTGCGATGAGCATGAAACATTTCCTCCTCCCTAAATTTTAATAAACTCCAAATGGAAGACCCCAATAACAATACTCCCTTCGGTCAAAATCATGGTCAAACATAAGACCATGGTCAGAATATGGCTCATGATCAAGCCAACCTGAACTAAGGAGGTTACTATTATAACCTGTACTACTACTACTATGCTCAATATTACCAGCAATAATAATACCAATACCCTCAAGCTTAATCCAACCAAAACCCAGACCCTAACCTTCAACAAATATCAGTGCTTTAGGAACAATTTAGGGTGCTCCAAGAGTAATACCAAGAATCGCTAAAATCCCAGCAACACTAGTAATAGACATACTGGCAACAACAAAAATAACTATAGTACATTATGCAAGAGCTCTTGAATGGCTAGAGGTGAGATAAGGGTTGATGGGAAGATGAAAAGGAAAGAGTCTCTTTGATTAGACAAGAGCATAATATGAACAGAGGAATAACTTGGCCAAAAGGGGCTGGAGTTGACCTAAGAACTATTCGTAATGTGCCACCAAGAAGAGACGAAGAATATGTGCTCGAGCTAGTTTCAACTCGAGAAATGGCATGGAGAAATGAAGTTGAAATCCTCATAAAAGAGATGCAGGATTTGCGGATGGTTCATTTAGGACACACAAAATAGATTCTAGAAGCCAATGATGTAACACCCCTTACCCATATTCGACACCGGAATAGGATACGAGGCATTACCGGAGTTTACTAATTAATTTTCAGACATTTCATTTTTATCTAACGTTCATATTTATAACCAATCAAAATCAAAACATTAATGAGCTAACGTTAACAAAATTAACTTATACACGCCATACTAACCAGAATCAAATCATCCAAAATTACCGATAGAACCAATGGATAATGTGATATATCTCCAACAAGCTTCCGATAATCATTTCAAAACATCTAATAACTATACACATTACCAATAATAATTCAGTTCCAATATAAAACACACAAATATATAATATTTATTACCAAATAGCATTCACTTCAATTGAAATTAAACAAATATAGTTCATACGAACTTACCAGGCTAAATTGTAGAAATACCAAAATTTAGGAACATTTTAGAAATTTTCTATTTTTCTCAAATTTCCACTCAATCTTGATCTAAATTAAAATTTTATTCAATTTACTATTTTAAATAATAAAATAATTCATTTTATACAATTTGGTCACTTTTTGACATTTTTACAAATTTACCCTTAAATTTTCACTTTTGTTCAATTTAGTCCCTGAAACATATAAATTGGTCATTTTTAATAAAAACTCATACTAGTTGAATAATCATATATTTTCCTCCTCCTCCTCTCCATTCCACATCCTTAATATATATAACATGCTTATATGTAACATTATCTATAATTTCACATTTATTTATATTCATTCAAAGATGTCCACTTGAGTCATAGTCACTAAATTATTTATATCTTGAGCTAAAGAACTCCAAATTGAGATCCGTTAATTTTTTCTGAAACTATACTCACATATCTTCTTACCATAAAATTTTAAGAATTTTTAGTTTAGCAAATAAGTACAGTTTATTCTTTAAAGTCATCCTTGTTCTGCTGTCTGACAGTTTCGACCCTTCTTCACTAAAAATTAATTATCTCATCGTACGGGATTCGGATGATGTTACCATTTATTTATATTAAAAATAGACTCAGTAAGGATTTAATTATATAAATTTAAGCCTATAATTATTTTTCTCCAATTTTTTATGATTTTCCAAAGTCAGTACAGAGGAACCCAAAATCATTCTAACATTATCTCACAAAACCTATTATATCTCATAATTTACAATTTCATTGCTTACACCGTTTCTTTTATGAGAAACTAGACTCAATAAGATTTAATTTCATATTTTTTTCATCCTCTAATTCAATTTATACGATTTTTGGTAGATTTTCAAAGTCAGACTGCTGTTGCTGTTTCAAAACTATTTTAGTGTAAAATGTTGATAACTAAATTTATAACACTTTCCTTTCCTTTCTCTTCAATATTTTCCATCACTTTCTCTTATTTCCCTTTACTAACATAACAAGAATATAGAACCTTATATAATGAAACTTTACCTTAACATTAATTTCCTACTTTTTCAATAATATCAAACTCAAAAGTATATAAAAATCTTGATGTTCTTACCTTATGCCATTGATTTCAATCTTTAACTTGATTTTCTCCCTCCTCCAGCTTCTATTTCTTGAATCTAACTTGATATTCTAGCTCCCCATAGTCTCCTTGTCATCTTTCTCTCTTGATAGATATGGAAATTCTTTTGATTTCTAAGTGAAAATGGTGGATTTTTGGTGAAAGGACCAAATTGTAAAGAAAGCAAAGCTTTCTTTCTTCCCCTCTTCTCACGTTAATGCATGCAAAAATGGTGGGAATGGATGGATACTTTTCATCCTTCTTTCCACATATATATATACTAAATAAATTAATAATAATAATTTAAAAAAATCAAATTAAAATATTAATAAACTAATATTTATTTATTTATTAATCTAAAATATCTCCAACATCATCATTATCTTCTAGATTTCTCTCTCTTCTAATTGACCATTTTGCCCTTTATGATCTTTTAAAATTCCATCCTTGAGTCATCACTTAATTTGGTAAAATTATGATTTAGTCCCTCAAACTTCTTCACCTTTTTCAATTTGGTCCTAATCCATCCATTTTTCTTAGTTTCTAGATTATTCTTCCCTTAAAATATTTACACTATTGGTCCTTCAACTTTTTCATATTTACACTTTAACCCCTCAAGTTTTGAGTATTAACTCTTGGGCAACAAAACTTTTCTCACTTTTGCAATTTAATCCTTTCTTGGATTAATATGTCATAAGTATACTTTCCAATGTTGACATAATTCAATTACCCTTTTTATCACTATATTTTCTTATTTTACCATATCAGTATTTTCATGCAACCTTCCTATCATAATGCAACCCGTGTCATAATTTTAAAATAAATTTTTCCTTGTCGAATTTGTGGTCCCGAAACCACTGTTCCATCTAGCCCCAAAATCGGGCTATTACAAATGACCCCTCGGCCCTACACATTGTCACCATAGGATGCCCAACTAATTTCAAAGTCTTAAAGGCTAGGTATGATGGGAAAAAGGACCTCAGTGATCACCTTGTATAGTTTAAGAGCTAAAGGGAAATCTCGGGAGCCTTCAATGAATTGAAGTGCAAGGTTTTCCCCTTAACTCTATAGGTCATGCTATAAACTGGTACAATTCGCTGCCACTGAGTTTTGTAAATAGTTTCAATGAGTTAACAAAGATATTTGTGATGGATAACTTGATCACTATTTGATAGTGATTGACTTTTCATGAAGGAAGATGTAATGGTTACCATGAGATAAAATTGGATCATATTGGGAGAACAAATATTATCCCAAAGAGATCAAGCATATCCTTTGAGGGTAACACACTTATGACAAGGTCATTGGACGAGCACTGAGTAGTTGTTTTCATAATGGTATGTCGTTGAGGAGAGCTCGGTCACGATACTATAGTGGAATGAATTCATGACTAAATGAGACTTAACTATAAATCATTTAAGCCTCAACTACATATGTCCAATCGGTCCCTCTGCTAGCTCGTTGAAACTAGAAATGAATTACATGTTTGAATAAAAATGAATGGAATGAATGGAAAAAGAGAAATGAGAAACATTTAGGAATGATTATGGTTTTCTTCGAAATGGAAAAATGGAATCATTTGGAAATGAATGTAGGTTTTCAAAAATGGAAATTTGCAATCCTATATAGGATTACTTAAAAAATGATGGAAGAATGATTTTATGTTTTTGGACTGTTTTGAAGCCTGGAAATGAAAATACATCATTCGGTCATAGTGAACATGTTGAGTTCTACATATTGAATGAATTTTCTCAAAATTTTATCGGGGGTAAAATTGTCAAAATTTTATCGGGGGTAAAATTGTCAAAAATTTATTTGAGTAAAATTGGGATGAGAAATTTTTTTAATAAGTAAATATTAAAGTTTATTTTGGGAAATAGAAAAATTGAATCGAGTTGGATCACATTACAGAGTATTAGGTTAAAAAGGCCCAAGAAGTACTCGTAATTGGACCTCATGTGAGAGAGGCCCAATACCCTTCATATAACAAAAAGAGGGCGACAACCCTAGTAGGAATACAAGGGTGAGTTGTTCACCCCTCTCTTACTCTAAGTATGATGTTGTTTTTCTCTTTAAAATAAACCTCTATAACTCTACAAGGATTCTACTTTCTCTTCCTATAAATAGATGGCACCAGTAGAGCTATTAACACAATTTTTGAGAGATTGTTATTCTGCCAAAATATAGAGAAAATTTATTCCCAACTTATAAACATATTTTTCAGAATAACAATTTTACCAGTTTCTATTGAAAAAGAGAGAATTTTTATTTTCACCCCAAAAGGATAACTTTTTCTAGTTCTATATTTTGATTCAATTGGTTCGAGCCCACACTCAAAGTAATTTGTGGTATGAGAATAGTGGAGAAGATAATTTGGTTGAAAACCAAAAAACATCAAGGATCCGCTTATCCAAAAACACAGGTATGAATTCAGTTAAGGTTTATTGCTATAAATATCACAAATCAGGTCTATTTTCAAAATTTTAATTTTCCGTTGTGTAAAAAACCATTTTCAAACCAGATTTTTTTCCTACACTATGAACATGACAATTGCATAAATTTATAAATGGATCTAGGTTCTATTCTATGATAGTCATGTCCAATGTACTGTCAGTCCTGTCAGTCACATCTATATCTCTATCTTTTAGAAGTTATTTGTTCCAATGCACATGACAAAACATCTCTTTAGTTGGACTTGATAAATGGCATAGTAGTCTTTCAATTAGTTTGATCATTTCCAATTAGACTAAGGACATGTTTAGGTTATCTACTAATACATGTTGTCTTTTTGTATTACAATTTGACTACGTAATACCGCTTAGTATTAGTTAAACGTTAGATAACTAGTGAGCTAATATTTGCTTCCATTTTATTTTTGCATGCAAAAACTATTGAGGACAATATACAAAGAATATTAATGTAATCAATGGATATTTTATTAAACCAATATATTCGAAAAATACAAGTATACATTGACGAAAATATTACATTAAGGATACTAGATCCCAACAGATTGTGCTGCTCTACCTTCATATGCATATTCAAAGGCATATGCTTAGAAGATTAATCATCTGAAGATGCCTAAAAATTATCAACATTTAAAATTACAACAGTTCAATTGTGAAGGAAATTGATGTCAACATGTCGCTTACTTCGTGGAAACCTATAATAACGCCAACACTAGTGAAGATCTCATGGTGATGTAGCTCGTCAATCATTGAAAGGAAATGCTTTTCATTGGTACATTGATCTTTAGCCTACAATGATTGATAGCTAGGAAGAACTTGAATGAAGATTTCTCAATCAATTTTATAGCACTCGTCACATTGTTAGCATGATTGAGCTCACAAGCTCCAAACAGTAGAAAAACGAGCCAATCATCAATTACATCCACCACTAAAGGAATTTAAGTCTAAATGGAAAGAAGAAATTGCTAGAATCCTTATTCATTGATATGTGCATACATGGCATGAATTAGGGCTTGGGCTACATTCTTTAAGGCATCAAGCCAAAGCCCTTTGAATAATTAAGTACTCAAGCTTACGACATGGACTTGAGTATGGAAATTGCTGCAAATCAAGAACCTTTTGAGCAAGTAATCCATAATGGGGGAAAACTTTAACTGATGATGAAGATGTCTATCAGTCTATTGTCGTACATGTGAAGCCATTTTTCTGCTCAAGTCAAAGGTACAACAAAAGCCACACCAAAGGAGAGGAATGAAAAGAGTATCCTTTCCTTGATGTTGATGTTCCAAACATGCTTGAAGAACTTTTAAAAGCTACGTTGATTTGGTTGCCAAAAAATGAAGCAACTTGAAGAAGTCGGTCGAATAAATGATCTCAAGAAGTGCTTTGTGTTGAAAGACAAAATTATTCAATTCTATGAAGAAGGGAAAATCGAGTTTGAAGAAAAAGTAGCATCATCAAACTTGAAACCAGCCACTATGGTTTCTCAATTCAATATGATGGATAGAACTATAAAATTTGGCTCTTTGGATCCTATTACACCGATTCCAAGAACAAGGAAGATAGCGGATTTCCAAAGGACTGGGGGCAATTGTTTGTTTCTTGGATATCAGAATGATCACGATTGGGCTCGTGCCACATATAAAAAAAGCCAATAAAAAGTAATGCTCCTGGGCATGAGATTAAATTGTCACATTGCTCTAAGTACAAGTTTAAATTGTTCATCCAAAATGTTGATGCTTTTAAACACGAGTTTAAACTATTCAACCTAAATGATCATGTTCTGAAGCATGAGCTTAAATTGTTCATCCAAAATAAATGATGATGCTTCTTAACACACTTAAACTGTTCGCACAAAATAAATAATGAACCTTCTAAGTATGAGTATAAACTGCTCATAAAAAAAATGATGCTCTTGAGTATGAGCTTAAACTGCAAATCCAAAACGAAATTGAACTACGTTATGACTTGGTCCTTAAAAAATGCGGGTGCGTAGACTTCTTTGTTTCATTGCCAAGTTCCATCCAAATGAATGTATATATATTGATGGCATTTGTAAAAAAATCTTCAAAGCTGAAAGCAAAAAAATTTAAGACTTATCTAGAAATTTTGGACCAATCAAAATTCATCATTTGTCATTATTGTTTATCTTTAATTAAATTAAATTTAATTATTAAAGAAATAAATCAAAAAATTAAATCCTTTAAAACTCATTTATAAAGAAATCATATTCTTTTAAAATTATTTGATCTCTAATTAATTAAATTAATATAAAATAAATAATAAAAAAATCCTATATTTTAAGATTTGCGTTTTATAACGACAAAGGTCATAACTACCAGAAGAATTGACTTAATTGGGTGATCTATTTCAAGGTAGCATGAATTGATTAAAATTACATAAATTTCATAATTGGGACTTAAGGTTGTTCGAATTTGGGGATGGTAAATTTAGTGTGGATTTAGATGGACAATAAGTTACACCTGTGGTAGTGTAAAAACAGTGGTGGTGGTTGGATTAGATATTATAGCAATACTGTAACGTGAGACAAAAAGTAAGCTAAACATACTGCATCGCCCATCCAAACCCATACTTAAGAGATAAGGTTCTTCTTTGAAATTCTTTAAACATTAAATGTGTTTTTCAATAATTTTTTAGAGTACTTTTTTTAATAATTAAGATTAAAATATTGTTGAGTTTATATTAAATTTTAAACATTTAAATTACATGATATGCCATGTAATTACTTAAAATTCAATTAATAGATTTTTTGTGTAATTTTTAAAAGTTTTTACATGTCATTAAATCCAAATTATCAATGTAGAACTCCACATTAGCAATTAACCTTAGAAAACTAACAAAAAATTATTTCTCTTATTCGTAATATACAAAGATTAATTTACTCATTTTTTTAATTAGAGAAATCAAATTGCAATACAAAATATAATAAAGAGACTTTTATTATATTTTTACCCAATATTTTTAAAATTGGACCGGTGGTTGAACTGGTTTGTCAATTTAACTGGTTCGACTGATTTTACCGGTCTATTTGATTAATTAAATAAATTATTAAAAAACTAATAAAAACTAAAAAATATATTAAAAATTTAGTTCCAACACTCGATTCAACTTATTTTTATCTAAATCAATGGGTTCTCGAGTCAACTTATTCAATCCACTTCTCCAAACTAATATTTTGACTAGTTTCTGATTGTCGAAATGACCAGGTCAGTTTAAACAGCCTTCCTTTTAGGTCAAAATTGTCATTTCCGTCAATTTTATAAGTAGATTTAAAAAAAAAACAAAAACAAAAAACCTTAGCGGTTAGTAAAAGCAAAAGGAAAAAAAATGGCGAGGTTGGGAAACGGTTAGAAAATGGTTTTACAAAGAGCAACGTGTCGGTCAGACTAGTGTTTCTCCTTTTCTTCTTCATCCTATCCTTCCCAAACAATAAAAACAAAGCCACCCTACCATTACAGTACCCTTTTTCTTCTCTCTCTCTCTCTCTACAGAATCTATAGCTTTCTTCCTTCACTCCCTTTCCATGCCCAATCGCCTCACATCTGATCTTTAAAACTAATATTTCCCAATACTTGTTTTCTACTTCTTTATTTTTTTTATTTAAAAAAAAAAGATAAATGGATTCCCTTCATGATTCAATATCAGCGGCGAATGCCGTCGCCACAAACGGCAACACGGTGCCGCCGTTCCTCAGCAAAACCTACGACGTGGTGGATGATCCATCGACCAACTCCGTTATCTCGTGGAGTAGCGCTAACAACAGTTTCGTTGTCTGGAAAGTGCCGGAGTTTTCAAGGGACCTTCTGCCTAAGTATTTTAAGCACAATAACTTCTCCAGCTTTGTCAGACAACTCAATACTTATGTGGGTATTTCTTTGATTTTGTTCTTTTTGTTTTCTTTTTCTTTTCTATCTTATTGTTATTGTTATTAGTTTTTAGACTTCCAATTCTTTGAACATATGTAGGCTCATTGATATGTGATTTCTTGAGGTGAATTACGATTTTGAGGTTTAAAGGGGTTCTGAATTCGTTTGGATTTTCACGGTTTTGTTTTTTTCTTTTAATGGAAACTTGGGTTGCTATTATATGGCTTCAAGAAATATACATAAATGAGATTGAAATGAACTGTGAATAGTTTTAATGATGAAGTTGCGTGGGAGGAGAGATTTTAGAACCATATTGGTGTTGGATCATGAATTTATGGTATAGTAATTGTCTAAACTGAATTAAATTGGGATATCGATTTGAAATATAGGAACTGGGAATTGCAACCGTAATGTGCTGATTATTTTGTTTAGTATTAATATTAATAACAACAATCTTAAATATTACTTAGTGCATTTCGAAATTGGATATTGGGTAGCTCTTAGCTTATGCAGTTCCTGTTATATAGGATTGTCAATGGCATGCGGATGATTGGTTGAAAACCATTTTCCATGGAATGCACATGCATGCCCAACTAGCCATTTTTATATTTTGACCAATTTTACTATCATATAAAATGATACTACTTATTGCAGTTCTTTCCTATTAATCTTATATGTTGAATTTGAATTAAACAAAGTATATTCATATATAGTGTTTTTGCTCTCAGATCAGTAGCTGAAATGTCTTGCGTTTGTTCCATGTGTGCTTTTTATATTGATTTCATGTTTTTGAAACAAATTCTATGTTTTAAATGATGTTTTTTTGTTTAAAATGCCATCAATTCTGGAGATGCATATATATTCCATGTTTTTACCGCTGTTGATTCTTTTTCGTTGTTCTTGCCATGTTTGATCTAACTACATTTGATCTGAGTAAGATGCTAAATTCAGGGGATTCAGTAAATTGACAATTCATTTCCTGATTTCCTCATGTTAGCTTTTCTTCTTTTGATTTTTCTTTTCCAAGTTCTTTTGGCTCTGAAAATGTTATTTTAACCAACCAGTGAACTAAAGCATGATCGAGAAACTAGGACAGTATTATTTGTAAGCTTATGTGTTGGAGAGGGTGGATGTTATGGATTGAATTCTTCTGATCACCTTTTCTTCTCCTTGATCTGAAGAACTCATCGAGTTGTAATTGTGTTTGTTATCTGCAGGTTTAAGTATATGCTTGTAATTACTAACTGATTGTGGTCAGGCATTGGGGCTCAAACAAGACGGATGATATGTGATTCAATTAGATATTAAAATTCAACCCTGCTTTACACATATGTGGGCTTGCTACTGTATGGAAAATATACATGTGATAACTCGTGTCATTGATCATCATAACTTTTTTCCTTTAGGGTTTTAGGAAAGTTGACCCAGACCGTTGGGAATTTGCAAATGAGGGGTTCCTAAGAGGTCAGAAACATCTCTTGAAAACTATCAGCAGGCGGAAACCTGCTAATGTCCATGGTAATCAACAACCTCAAGTTCATAGCTCGGCAGTTGGAGCTTGCATTGAGGTAGGGACATTTGGGCTCGAAGAGGAGGTTGAAAGGCTTAAGAGGGACAAGAATGTTCTCATGCAGGAACTTGTTAGGTTGAGACAGCAGCAACAAGCCACAGATAACCAGTTGCAAGCTGTTGGCCAGCGTGTACAGGTGATGGAGCAGAGACAGCAGCAAATGATGTCTTTTCTTGCTAAGGCCATGCAAAGTCCAGGTTTCTTAAGCCAGCTTGTACAGCAGCAGAATGAAAGTAACAGACACCTTACTGGTGGAAACAAAAAGAGGAGACTCTCCAGGCAGGATGAAGAAAATTTAACCGGTGAACATGGTACCATATTTCCTAATAGACGGATTGTAAAATTTCAGCCTTCATTGAATGAGGCAGCGAAAGCAATGCTGCACCAGATATTGAAGATGAACACATCACCTAGGTTGGAACCTTCGATAGATAACCCCGATGCTTTCATGATTGATGGTATTCCTCCTTCCAATGCATTAGACAGCAGGAGCTGCTCCAGTCGAATTTCTGGAGTGACACTGTCAGAAGTCCCACCAGCTTCTGGACAGTCTTATCTGCAAGCAGAATCAGGTTTTCCTAACAGTTGTCCGTGTACTGCCACTCATTTAACAACTGAGAGTACTAACTCGGGTAAAATATCTGATATAAATCAGCATAAATCACAAAAAGAAGCAGTCTTTCCAAGTGTCCCTCATATGCAAGGGGTTGTGACTGATAATGATGTTGGCTTTACAAATGCAAGTTCGGGAGGAGGGTCTGAGAGAGTGAATGCAGAGTACGTTGACCCTGTGTCAGCCATTTTGAATGGTGCAAGACCAATACAAACGGATGACTTTTCTAGTGATCGTGATATGGACATGCTGCTGGATGGAACCCCCAAGCTTCCAGCAATTAGTGATGTTTTCTGGGAACAGTTTCTTACAACAAGCCCCCCCAGTGGGGACTCTGATGAAATTAACTCGAGTTCTCCAGTAAATGGCGCAAGTTGTGAACCTGAATTACTGTTGGGGAAGAATAATGGGCGGGATAGGATTCAACATACGAATCATCTCACAGAGCAAATGGGCCTTCTTACAACAGATAGCCGGAGAGGCTGATGCCCTACAAATTGTGTATGTGTATGGTTCTAACTCTTGCATCCTTTTTTTTATTTTTCTGTCATCGTGATAAGGTCATTTCTTAATAATAATAATAATAATAATAATAATAATAATAATAATGCTCTGCATCATATTCGGCTCCTATTGAAATAGATAGTGTCATCCTTTAAAGAAATTGCCCTTACGATGAATAAAAAATTAATTAACATGAATTTTTATTTTTACTAATTTAATCCTATTTGTTTTAACATATGATAATTCCTACACTTCATTCTTACTGCACATACAAGGGCAAGGGCTTGTTCAGAATCCCTTTATTGTTTTGATCTTCAGGCTGTGGATAGTTGTCTCGATCTTTGAATTCGCTACAACTTCTTTTGAGTTTTTCAAAAAAAATTCTATGGTCATTGCAGAGGTTAATGCTGCTGATGATGATAATGATCTGTGAAGTTGGGTAGAAAAGAGGAACTTTTGTTATTAAAAGGCGTTATTTACATGTCATTGTTCTAATAGCATAACAACATGTCTTCCAAACGGTTGTTATCCAATGAAACACCCATAATAGTAATATATATCATTTAAGAAGAGTATGTTATGGGACATCCCTCTTTTAGCCATAGATGAATTTTAGGATATAGATTCTCACTTGTAGAAAATAATAACTGGGTATTGCTCTCTTTTTGCCTTTTCCTTGCTTTATATGCTTACAAATGTTTGATTGAAATGGTCGCAGCTGGAAATTGTGATTAGATAATTTTCACTATTTGTTATTGAGATCCATCTTCTCTTGACTCCTGTAAAGTGAATTTGACACACTGGGACATGGAATTATGGAGGTATGATACTGGTAGTTGGTATCGAATCATTATTTGATTGTTCAAAAATTAAAAAGGTACCAACATTTCTGTATCCATATTTGAACAAATTAAACTGAAAAGTAAATAATAAGGATAAAATATCTAATTGAAAAGTTAGCCACATTGTCACACTGGATATCAGATATGACAACTCATTACCTCATTTTTGTATGATGAAAGGATATTCAAGATGGAGGTTTTAAGAAATAATCTTTTAAAAATTTTCAATTGATATCGGAATATTCTATCCTGGAATTTCTTTTCAAGGACGAGATTAAGAGCTGGAGGAAGATTGGGTGGAGGAGACTTTGACCTTTTAGAAGTGGATTTTTTCGAAGCAGAGGGATTGTGCATCATGATTTTATTTGCAAGAATGTTAGTTTTTCCTTTTAGCATGTTTAGTATCAAAGGATAACTTAGAGAATCACAGGAGCTGTGGGTGAGGGAAAATTTTTTGCTTGAGTTTTAACATTTGTGTACCAAGAAACGATGTCTTAATAGATGAAATTTAAATTTTGAGATACAAGGTGGAGTGGTAATGGATTGAATCTTCACATAGATGTCTCCTCATTTAATTCTTCAAAAAAAAAATAAAAAAAAAATTGCACTCCAATATTTATCGCTAGCGTTTGTCTAAATAATTCTTTTTCCACCAGAAGGTGTTTGCAATGGTGGCAAATCCTAGAGACTTTGTTTAAGCTTCTGGACCGCTTTTGTTTGAGCTTCCTTCCATGGAGGGGGATCTTTTTTCAACATCTTGCTCAAAGGTACTTGAAAAATTTTGGATTAAAATCTCTAAGATAATTGACCATCCCTAGGAATTGTTTGATTTGTTTCTTTGTCAGATTTTGATCAAGAAATTTCAATAATCTTCTTGTGCATTATGGGGACCAAGTTGATACTTTACTTCTCTAATGTTCATCCCTAAGAATTCTATCTCAGGTTTGTCGGTCTGCATATTTCTTTCTGACAGCATAATTTCATATTGAAGGACCAGCTGCTTTAACTAATTTATAAGAGCAATATGGGCTTGTTCATCTGAACTATACAAAAGGATGTCATCAATATATATCAATACATTATCCTAGAAAATCTTGATCATGGCCTTTTTTAAATAGTGATGGAGCTGTTTTCAGACCAAAAGGCATTATTGACCATTGATAATGTTGATTTGGTATGCAGAAACTTGTCTTGGGCCTCTCTATTGCCTCTGTTCCAGTTGCCAAAGTCCAGCTTTGAGAATAAACTTAGAAAAGATCTTAGCTTTTTCTAAATTGGAAAACAATGAGTTTCGATTAGGTAATGAGAATTTATCATCTGAAGAAAATGATTAAGTGGCTGATAGTTGATCTCCAATCTAAGTTTTCCTCTAGCTTGCTCTGCTCTTTTGTTGACCTAGAATGCTTCACATCCCATTAGGGATTTGAGGGTTCAATCAACCTTTCTTGTTGAAGCTCTTTACATTCTTGTTCAACTAGCATTTGATGATCATAATCAATTCCTATATGGCTTGCCTTTGTGGGATTGATATCTTCATTTCTTTTGAAATGAAGTGTGATGAAGAAATCTGAATTCTTCCATAATGACCCATAACATTTTCATAAAAACTCAAAATATGAGTCCACACAAGCTTCATCTTTGAGCACCTAGACAATCTATTGGAATTTTTTTTTTTTGACTCAATGTCAAACAACTTGGAAATTGAAACAAAAGGTTTAAACATCTTGAATTGGACTCCATCAGGTAGATTTCTTAGATGTTGAACGTTGGTGTATAAATCAAAGCCTACAATAATATCTTTATCACCATACTGGAAACCATACAGGAATAAAAGTGCAAAGAGCTTAAACAACAAGGGTTGATTGAACCCTCAAATTCCTAATAGACATGTGAAGCATTCTATGTCAGGAAAATACCAGAGCAAGCTAGAGAAAAATTCATATTGGTGATTAATTATGAACTACTTAAATCATTTTCTTTAACATGATAAATTCTCAATACCCAATCAGAACTCATTATTTTCTATTCTAGTTAAAGCTAAGATCTTTTCCAAATTTGATCTCAAAGCTGGATTTTGGCAATTGGGAATAAAGCTAGGCCCAAGACAGTTTTTGCCTACCAAATTAGCATTATCAATGGATAATAATGTCTTTTGGTTTGAAAACAACTCTATTACTATTCCAAAAGGCCATGATTAATAATTTCTAGCCCATCATGAATAATGCATGATATATATATATATATATATATATATATATATATATATATTGATGACATCTTTTTATATAGTTCAAATGAACAAGCCAATATTGCTCTTCTGAATTAGTTCAAGTAGTTGGTCATTCAATATGGAATTATGCTGTCAGAAAGAAATATACAAACCAACAAATTTGAGATAGAATTCTTGGAGATGAACAAGACAGGTTTCTGCCTACCAAATCAACACTACCAATGGATAATAATGTCTTTTGGTCTGAAAACAACTCTATTATTATTCCAAAAGGCCATGATCAATATTTTCGAGCCCATCATGGATAATGCACTGATATATATTGATGACGTCTTTCTATATAATTCAAATGTACAAGTCAATATTGCTTTTCTGAGTTAGTTCAAGTAGTTGGTCATTCAATATGGAATTATGTTGTCAGAAAGAAAGATACAAACCAACAAATTTGAGATAGAATTCTTGGAATGAACATTAGAGAACGAAAGTATTAACCTAGATCTTATATTGCACAAGGGTTATTGAAATTTCTTGGTGAAAATATGACAAAAAAGCAAATCCAACAATTTTTAGGGATTGCCAATTATTTTAGAGATTTTGTTCCAAAAATTTTGAAGTGCACCAATTTTTGAGGAGGATGCTGAAAAAAGATCCCCAAATTGTCTTCTTCATGGAAACAAAAATTAATTCAAGACAAATGGAGAAAGTCCGAAGGAAAAGTGGTTTTCTGAATGGGATTGACGTAGTTGTTGATAGCACTCGAGGTGGTCTTTGTATGTACTAGAATATGGACAATATCATAACTCTTAGAAGTTTCTCAACAAATCATATTGATGTGGAGGTGAAGACAAGTGGAGACAATATGACTTGATGACTTACTGGGTTCTATTGTTCACCCAATATGCGATTTAAAGAAGATTCTTGAAATCTTTTGAAAGAGCTTGGACGAGACCAAGGTTTATCGTGGATGGTTTGCGGAGACTTCAATAAGATCCTTTATTCTTTCGAAAATAAGGGAGGTCTACCATGGGATGAAGGACAAATAAGAATTTGTTGGGATACTCTAACTGACTATCAATTATAGGATTTGGGATATACGAGGCATTGGTTTACATGGAAGAGGGGGAATTTACCAAAGAATAATATTCGGGAAAGGTTTGATAGGGGAGTTGCAAACTCGGCATAGTGTTTGGCTTTTTTGAATTTCTCAATAAAGCATCTATCGCATTCGTTCTTTGATCATTGCCTGCTGCTCATATATACCAGTCAAGAGGAACAAAGGTCGTTGAAATGCATTTTAAGTTTAAAGCATGGTGGAACCAAGAAGAATCATGTGAAAAGTGATATTAGACAATTGTGGGAAGGCAACCAAGGAAATATACCAGATCGCCTTAATAAATTGGAGTGGGCCTGCAAGAATGGGCGAATATGTTAAGGAAAAGATAAAATGGGGTTTCGAGGAGGCTCCATGTGTGGTTAGAACAGTTGAATGGAGAGGAACGAAATGATGACATAATTGGGGAGTTGATTGATACAAAGCTACATTTGAACATGGAGATTGATAAAGAGGAGCTTTATTAGGAGAAAAAGGGCCTGTGCAAATTGGCTAAAGCTTAGTGGTCGCAATACAACTTTTTTCCACAGATTGGCTTCTCAACAACGAAGAACAAATCAAATTCGGGGTTTGTGAGGAATGGATGACCAACTTGTTACGAATAAGGAGGACTTGGCCAAGATTGCGAAAGACTACTTTCAAAGATTATTTATGACCCAAGGCACTGGTAATCCTGAATGCATATTGGCAAGAGTAAAACGAAGTATTTCAAATAGCATGAATCAAATCCTTACGACAAAATATAGGTTGGAGGAGGTTTATATGGCTTTAAAAGATATGGACCCAACCAAGAGTTAACGGTCTACCTGCACTGTTTTTCCAAAGATACTGGCATATTGTGGGTTAGGAAATTGGTCAATTTTGTTTGAATGTTCTTAACAAAGGAACTTTGGAATTTGTTAATTCTTCATAGATAATTTGTTACATTTTTTACCTATCAATTTATGTACAGTAATTTATAAAATAATTTCAAAAACAGTTGCTAATTGCTTCCAAAAAGTGTTAAATGTTTGCATAGATGAATCTTAAAGCGCTTTTATCCCGAGAAGGCTGATTATAATTAATGTATTGCTGGCTTATGAAATTCTCCATGCATTCAAGCAGCGCAGGGTTGGGAGGAAAGGCTACATGGCACTCAAATTGAATATGATTAAAGCCTATGATAGGGTCGAATGGGATTTTGTACGAGATATGATGTTAAGAATGGGTTTTGCTGTGTCATGGGTGGATTTTATCATGCAATATGTTACCACAGTGTCTTATTCAATTTCAATAAGCGGTGAAAAAGGTGATTTGTTTAAACCGAAAAGAGGTATTCGGCTAGGGGATTCACCCAGCCCTTGTCTCTTATTGATTTGTATTGAAGGGCTTTCATCACTGATGCGTTTGGCAAAGGATGAATGTCTAGTAAGGGGTGAAAAAGTATGTCGGAGGGGACCAGAAGTTACTTTTTACAAATGATTGTATCCTTTTGGTGAAAAAACTGAAGGAAGTGTTAGTGTCTTGGAAGAGGTTCTAAAAGAATATGAGATATGCTCTAGACAGTGTGTCAATTTTGATAAGTCCCTTTTATTTTTCAATTCAAATGTTATTGAAAATGTCAGATATTTAGTGTCACAAACGTTGAAGGTTCAATTTTTATCAGGCCCAAAAAAGTATTTTGTGCTTCTGAACATGGTTGGCACGAAAAGGAAAATTGCTTTTCAGATATTGAAAGATAGACTGATTAAAAGAATTAATAGTTGGTGTGTTAAGCCCTTCTTTCAAGGTGGAAAAGAGGTGTTCATTAAAAGTATGTTGCAAGCCATACCAACTTATTCAATGTCATGTTTCTTAATGTCTGCTTCTCTTTGTACGGATATGGAACACATTATAAGTAGATTTTGATGGCAAAACTTTAAAGGAAAAAGAGGCATACAGTGGTGTGAATGGAAGAACCTATGTGAGTTAAATGATGATGGGGGTTAGGTTTTAGGATTTAGCAAAGTTTAATGTTGCTTTGCTTGCGAAGCAATGATAACGTTTGGTTAATTACCCAAATTCTCTATTGGCGGGCATGTTGAAGGAAAAATATTACCCAAATACTACATTTATAATATCGACTTTATGGAACAATACATCTTATACCTGGAAAGAGCATTTGGGCCACCAAAGGAGTGTTGCAAGAAGGTATGTGTTGGCAAGTGTGAGCAAGGACTGACATCTCAGTTTGGGATGATGCGTAGCTATTAGGATATCTGGATTTTAAAGTATGCAATGGTGTTTAGGAATAGTGAACTGAATACAATTTTGGACTTAATCGATCAAAGACAAAGATGCTAGAAGGAAGATCTTATTGCTAGATATTTTTCCCTGAAAGAGGTTGAATGCATCCTTTGTATTCTGTTATCTCGACACCCTCAAGAAGATAGGATGGTTTGGCTGAGTAAGGCAACTAGTGAGTATACAGTGAGGAGTTATTACAAACGCTTATTATAGGGAGGGGATACACCTGAGCCTAGGCACTACAATAATGATTACACCACATTTTATAAGAAATTGTGGCAGACAAACTTGCCATGTAACAGCCCATTTTCAGTGAAATCGAAACAGTGGTTTTAGGACCACAAATTCGAGTCCGAAAGAAAAATTATTTTAATATTATTTTATGGTCCGCATTATGATAGGAATATCGTAAGAAAATTTCGTTAAGAAATTTTACTAATTTTATGTTCATTCTAATAAAAAGGAACAAATTACATAAAATGTAAAAGTTGAATTCTAGTAGCTAAATGTACCAAATAGTTATGAAATTCAAAATTGGAGGTCCTTATATGGCAAATAGACCATTTAGTGAAATTAGTAGATAAGGATGATTATTTATCATTGGAATTTAGTAAATTATTAAGGGTTAAATTGGAAAGATGATAAAATAAAAATGATAAGTGAATTAAATAATAGAAATATCATCATTTTCATCATCTTTCCTAAAATTAAAAACATGAAACCCTAGTTACAAGAATTTGAAGTAAGCAAGCTTATTTGGCTTAATTAGGTAAGTATCTTTCTCCAGTTTTTAATAATTTTTATGTTTCTGAGATCGTAATAGCTTAATCTAGCTATTTCGGGGATTAACTTGTAAAGTTATTAAAGTATCAAAGTTTTGTCATGGATGAGTATAGTTGAATTATGAAGTTTTATGGTAGAAAATGAAAGGTTGTTGATAGATAAACAACTTTTGTAAAGAGAATTTTGATGAAATTGTGATTTAGGGACTAAATTGAAAAGATAAAAAAGCTCATGGAAAAATTCTGAATTTTATGAAATACATGGGCTGCAATTGTTACATATGAAAATGACTAGGCTTGGAATAAGGATTAAATTGTATGGATTTCATTTTCCGAGCCTAGGGACAATTGTAATTAATTAGAAGTATAGAGGCAAAATAGTAATTTTGTCAAAGATGTGTATTGGACTGAATTTAATATAAATTATATTAAACTGAGTTAAATTCTTTCATATAGATCTGGATAGATCAAATACGGAGTTAGATCGAGGAAAAAAGAAAGTATTAGATTAGTAGCCTACGAATTTACATACACTTGTCGAGGTAAGTTCATGCGACTAAATTAAATATTTATATGCTTTGAATTGAATATTGTTATGTATGTGAAATGTATAATTGTCATGTATAATGTACTGATTATATATCCGACAAGTACTAAGTCTCGTATAATGACATTGTATAATGTATAATGTATAATGACATTGTCATTAAGGGTTTTCGATTGGTTGTGATCCTGCATGTGTTGCGGACACACCAAAGCTAGCAAGAGTGTCCCATTATTAGCTCTCATGAGCATCCCAATATTGGCTCTCTTGAGCTTTCTGATATTTGGCTCTCACGAACTTCCCGTTATTTAGCTCTTATGAGCATCCTAACATATGGCTCTTACGAGCTTCTTGATTAAAGGCTCTCTCATGAGCTTCCCGATTAATGGCTATTTGGAGCTACCCGATTGTGGCTCTTATGAGCTTCTCGATATACGGCTTATATGAGCTTCCCGTTATATGGCTCGAAAGAGCTACTTGTTTATATGCTCACACGAGCATTCCTAAATATGAATTGACAAATATTATATGAATTGACGGATTATAGTTTTGTACACTTAGTGTGTATTACCCGTGTATCCATCGATATTTTAAATGGTTCAACGGGCAAAAAAATTCTAATATGAACCAATATGAATACGAAATGAATTATTACCCGTATATGCCTGAAATACATGAAAATGATGTTACTTGATAAGTTGAAAAATGAGATGAAAGATACATGTGTGTGAAACCTGCTTGATGACTATGTACAATTGTGATTATGAGTTTTTATATGAATTATATGACTAACATATTTGATAAGGATATATGTTTAGGCATTTGGCCAAATTGGTTTAAGCATGTTTAGTTTGTTTACCTTAAAAGAGAATTAATTGGTAAGTTAAATTCCATGTTATACGAACTTACTAAACTTTAAAGCTTACTCTGTTTATTTCCCATGTTTTATAGTAACTTGGAAGCTCGTTAAGGTTGGAAGCTGGTCGGAGTCACATCACACTATCCATCGGCCTTTTTTGTATATTTAATAAATCAACTTTGGTTATAATGGCATGTATAGGTTAATTTGGTCATTTATTGCAACACCCCTTACCCGTATTCCTTAACGGAACTGAGTATGAGGTATTACTATTTTTTTTAAAAATTTCGGTAGCATTTCTGCTTATTTTTACATAAAACCCCTGCAAATTTTCAAACACAATTCCAAACATATTCAATATTCCAACCAAATACAGTTGTATGTTCAAACACAATTTATCCATTAACAAACATCAACATTTTAAACCGAACCATACTATATATATATATATATACATATTTAAACCGCAATACATAAAGTCATCTATACATGCCATGTTTCCAAAGTATTAGTTGCAAAATACCCAAAAAGTTGATGATAGTGTGGATGATTATCTGACGTCGTCCAAGTTCCGAATTGAATGATGTCACTATAATCAAGGGAAAATAAAAACGAGTAAGCATATGGCTTAGTAAGTAAACATATGACAAATAAATAATTTCCTCACATGATTACATAGTAACATAATTTTAATCACACTTAAATTTCATCAACTGTTCAATTTCCAGCAAGTTGTTTTTCTGAGTCATGGTCACTAATTTATTTTTATCTAGAGATACAGGGATCCAAATTTGATTCCGTAAATTCTCCCCAAAACTAGACTCATATACCTTTCCACCATAAAATTTTTAGAATTTTTGATTTAGCCAATTAGTACAGTTTATTCTTTAAAGATTCCCTGTTTCACTTCCTGACGGTTCTGACCTCCCTTTACTAAAATTTAATTAACTCCCTGTAAAAAAATCAAAAAAGTTCTCGTTTATTTCTATTAAAAATTGACTCATTAAAGAATTCAGGCATATAAATTTCAGGCCATAATTATTTTTGTACAATTTTTAGTGATTTTCCAAAGTTGGAATAGGGGATTTCGAATCAATCCAACCCTGTCTCAAATAAATTCAAATATCCCCAAATATACAACTCTTTTGCTTGCTCTATTTCTTTCTTATGAAAATAGACTCATTCAGCTTCAATTTCATATATTATTTAACCTCTAGTTCATTTTCCACCATTTATGGTGATTTTTCAAAGTTGTCCAACTGCTGTTGTTCAAAACAGTTTTGTATTTAAATTGTTTCTTTTGTATTTTTGATATTTCATCCCACCTTATACATGGGTCGATTAAGTATCAAACCCAATATTCCTCCTATAAGCTTGTCCACCACATATAAATATTTACCTTCCCAATTTACTCGTTGAACACTCGGAATATTAACCGTTATCGGTGGATTCAGCACTTAGCAATCACCAGTGATTCGGGGAATCAGCACTTAGCAACCCCCTTCACATTTAAAATGCGGTGGGATCAGCACTTAGCAACCACCAATGAATCGGGGAATCAGCACTTAGCAACCCCTTGGGGGAATCAGCACTTAGCAACCCCCTTTATATTCAAGATACGGTGGAATCAGCACTTAGCAACCACCAATGAGTTGGGGAATCAGCACTTAGCAACCCCTTGGGGGAATAAGCACTTAGCAACCCCCTTCACATTTAAAATACTTCGGCTTATTCCGAGTGTTCAACCGAAACCCATATTTTCAACATTTTACCACATTTCCCAACTTAACCACATTTTAGAATCTTGCCGAATATTTATTCTATGTTTTATTAAATCCCAACATATATTGAATGATGTCAAAATAATGCATTAAATCACATGTTTACTTACCTCGGTGCAAAATATCGTAATTTTGCAATTTACTCCACTATCTTCTCTTTCCCCGTTTGAGGTAGTCTTCTCGTCTTTCTTGATCTATAATAGCAAATTTAACTCATTTAATGTTCACATTTAATAAAATAGTCCTCCACCCAACTTTTTGAAAAATTACAATTTTGCCCCCAAACTTTTACATATTTACACTTTTGTCCCTAAGCTCGAAAATTAAAATTCATCTCTTATTCTTATGTTTTATGACATGCTAAACATTTTTCCCTTCTATGACAACATCAAATTCTCACTCTAACACACACTTTTGAACATTAGGTATTTTTACCGATTATGTCAATTTACCCGTTTTCGTTTAAAATCGCTTAGCAAAAATTGTTTAACATAATTTCTAGCTTCATATTCTACCATTAAACAACAAAATAAACACATTTCACCTATGGGTTTTTTTCCAATTATAAACCCTAACACGAATTAATGGTAGAATAAGCTAAACCAAGTTACTAGGACTCTAAAAACGTAAAGAACATTAAAAACGGGGCTTGGAATCACTTACTATGGAGCTTGAAAGCTTGAAAACCCTAAATATGGCTTCCCCCCTTGCTGATTTCGTTCACCATGAAGAAGATGAGCATATTTTGCCATCTTTTTCCCATTTAATTCTATTTAATTACCAAATGACTAAAATGCCCTTACCTAAAAAAAATCTATTTCACTAATTCTATGCCCATTTTTGTCCATCAACTAACTAATGGTCTAATTACCACATAAAGACCTCCAATTTAAAATTTCATAACAATTAGACACCTCTAAATGTAGAACTCAACTTTTGCACTTTTTACAATTTAGTCCTTTTGACTAAATTGAGTGCCCAAACGTCAAAATTTTCGAACGAAATTTTTACGAAAATTTTTCGTGAAATTGTAGACCATAAAAATATAATAATAATAATATTTTCCCTCGTCAGATTTGTGGTCTCGAAACCACTGTTCCGACTAGGCCCAGAATCGGGCTGTTACAATTCTCCCCCTTAGGGATTTTCGTCCTCGAAAATCTTACCAGAAAAGAGGTTTGGGTACTGTTTCCTCATAACTTCCTCCGGTTCCCACGTAGCTTCTTCCACTCCATGTTTTTACCACAACACTTTTACTAAGGCCACACGCTTATTCCTTAACTGCTTGACCTCTCGAGCAAGAATTTTTATCGGTTCCTCCTCATAAGTCATATCCGGTCGAACTTCAATCTCTATAGGAGAAACTATATGTGAAGGATCCGAACGATAGCATCGCAACATCGATACATGAAATACATTATGTATCCTTTCCAACTCTGCTGGTAAAGCTAACCGATAAGCTACAGGTCCAATTCTTTCAATAACTTCATACGGTCTAATAAAACGTGGACTTAATTTTTCTTTACGGCCAAACCTCAAAATCTTCTTCCATAGAGATACCTTCAGAAATATTCTATCAGCCACCTGAAACTCAATTTCTTTTCTCTTTAAATCTGCATATGACTTTTGTCGATCTGAAGCAGCCTTTAAGCAGCCACGGATTATCTTACTTTTTCTTCAGTTTCTTTCACCAAGTCAACTCCATGAATTCGGTTCTCACCAAGCTCAGTCCAATATAAAGGAGTTCTACACTTACGCCCATATAATGCTTCATACGGTGCCATTCGTATACTTGACTGATAGCTATTGTTGTAAGCAAATTCAACCAATGGTAGATATTGCACCCAACTGCCTTCAAATTCTAAAATACAACACCAGAGCATGTCTTCAAGAACTTGAATCACTCTTTCTAATTGCCCGTCAGTTTGCGGATGGAACGCAGTACTAAAGTTCAATTTTGTACCCAAAGCTTCCTGCAACTTTATCCAAAACCTCGATGTGAACCTCGGATCTCTATCTGATATAATAGACTTAGGCACCCCGTGTAGTCTCACTATTTCAGCAACATATAACTCCGCCAACTGTCAAGTGAGTAATCAATGCGTACCGGAATGAAATAGGCTGACTTTGTCAGTCTATCAACAATTACCCAAATAGCATCCTTCTTCTTTGGAGTTAAAGGCAATCCTGTAACAAAATCCATCGTGATACTGTCCCACTTCCACTCTGGAATTATTACCGACTGAAGTAAACACGATGGTACTTGATGCTCAACTTTCACTTGTTGACAAATTAAACACTTTGATACAAATTCTGAGATATCCTTTTCATTCCCGGCCACCAATACAATTTCTTCAAATCATTATACATTTTCACACTACCTGGATGAATTGACAAATCACCACTGTGTGCCTCACATAAAATGGTATGAATTAACTCATCACTTCTCGGTACACATACCCTATCCCGGAACATCAGACAATCATCTGAGCTAATTCAAAAATCTAAGTCAACACCTGTTTCGCACTGAGCTCTCCTGGCTTGCAATTCACTGTCATTCTTTTGAGCTTCCCGAATTTGCTGAAGGAATAACGGTCTAGCCCTCAATTCAGCCAAAGTTGAACCATCATCAGATAAAGTTAATCTCGTACTCATAGCTCTCAAAGCAAATAAAGATTTTCTGCTTAAAGCATCAGCAACAACATTAGCTTTTCCAGGATGATAATCAATCACAAGCTCATAATCTTTTATTAGCTCGAGCCATCTTTGTTGTCGCAAATTCAAGTCTTTTTGATTCATTAAATACTTCAAACTCTTATGATCAGTGAAGATTCGGCAATTCTCACTATACAGATAATGACGCCAAATTTTTAAAGCAAAAACAATGGCCGCCAATTCTAAATCATGCGTCGGATAATTCTTCTCGTGCGGTTTTAGCTGTCTCGAAGCATAAGCTATTACTTTGCCCTCTTGCATTAACACACACCCAAGACCATTCAACGATGCATCACTGTAAATTATAAACTCCTTCCCTGACTCAGGTTGTTCCAACACTGGTGCCTCAGTCAATAAAGCCTTCAATTTCTCGAAACTTTGTTGACATTTATCGGTCCATTCAAACTTGACATTCTTTGCAATAACTTAGTCATAGGAGAGGGAATCATCGAGAATCCCTTGACAAACTGTCTGTAATATCCAGCTAAGCCTAGAAAGCTTCTAACCTCGGTCACATTCTTTGGTGGCTCCCAATCAACAATTGCTGAAATTTTGCTTGGATCAACCCGAATACCTTCACTTGAAACTATATGCCCCAAGAATCCAACCTTACGAAGCCAAAACTCACTTTTGCTAAATTTAGCATATAATTTCTTCTCTCTCAGAATCTGCAACACAATTCTCAAATGTTCGGCGTGCTCGGATTCATCCCGAGAATAAATTAAAATATCATCTATGAACACCACCACAAACTTATCTAGATACGGCCGAAAATTTCGGTTCATTAAATCTATAAAAATAGCCGAAGCATTAGTCAACCCAAAAAGGCATTACCAGAAATTCATAATGGCCATACCTCATTCTGAAAGCGGTCTTTGGCACATCGGACTCCCTAACTCTCAACTGATAGTAACCCGACCTCAGATCAATTTTTGAAAACACTGTTGCTCTTTTTAGTTGGTCGAACAAATCATCAATTCTTGGTAAAGGGTACTTGTTCTTTATAGTCACTTTGTTGAGCTGACGATAGTCAATGCAAAGTCTCATAGAGCCATCTTTCTTTTTCACAAATAATACAGGAGCACCCCAAGGAGAAAAACTTGGTCTCACAAATCCTTTATTTGTCAACTCTTGTAATTGAGGTTTTAACTCTTTCAACTCATTCGGAGCCATCCGATACGGTGCAATAGAAATTGGTGCAGTACCAGGTAACAAATCAATAACAAACTCAACTTCTCTAATCGGAGGTAACCCAGGCAATTCCTCTGGAAATACATCCGGAAATTCACAAACTACCGGCACTGATTCAAGCTTCGACCCAGTTATATCAGTATTCAACACATAAGCAAGATAAGCTTCACATCCTTTTCTCAAGTATTTCTGAGCAGACATGTGTGAAATCACCATAGGCAATTTATTTGGCTCCTCTGCTTCAATCCGGAGAATTTCACCATTTTCACATTTCAATTCCAGGATTTTCTGTCTACAATTTACCTTGGCATCATGCAATATCAACCAATCTATCCCCAGAATAACATCAAACTCATCAAATGGTAACAACATCAAATTAGCCGGGAAACAGTGACCGTGTATCATCAGAGGACAATTCTTACAAACCTTATCGACTAAGACATATTTGCCTAAAGGATTTGATACTTTAACCACAAATTCAGTATTTTCAACAGGCAAATTCTTACTAGATACTAAATTCACACATACATATGAATGAGTAGAACCAAGGTCAATCAAAGCAACAACATCAATATCATGAAGAGAAAATGTACCAGTAATTACTTTAGGAGATGATGCATCTTCACGAGCACGTATGGCATAAGTTCTGGCAGGCGCTCTAGTTTCTGATCTCCCGGCTGTATCTTTCGCCACACTTTTACCACTGACTTTGCTCCCAGTATTCCTCGGTGATCTACCTCTACTAACAATATCACTCGATCCAGTTCTCAGTAATTTTTCTTCCTCTATTATTTCAGGGCAATCTTTTACATAGTGTTCTTGAGAACCACACCTGAAACAGGCTCGTCTAAATCCCCAACACTCACCAGCATGTCGTTGGCCACACTGTCGACATTCAGGTCTATTATTCCCCACATTGCCCACACTTGCCATCGAGGTAGCTTGAGTTTTAGCTCCGGGGTATGACTTCCCTCGATCTCTACGTGAATACCCAGCTGAACTAGTTGATCGTGGATCCATCCCTTTAAGCTTGTTTGGTTGGGATTGAAATGTCCTGCTCATTGACCTTTTTCTTACATCTCGAGCTTCAATCTCCGCTCTTTTCTTTTTTTTACTCAGTTCTTCAGCTTTACAGGCTCGGTCAACCAGTACTACAAATTCTTTCAACTCTAAAACCCCAACATACAATCTGATGTCTTCGTTTAACCCCTCTTCAAATCTTTTACACATAATGGCTTCCGTGGGTACACATTCCGGGGCATATTTGCTGAGCCTAACAAACTCCCTTTCATATTCTACCACAGACATTCGGCCCTGCTTCAACTCAAGAAACTCCTTGCGTTTCTGATCAATAAACCGCTGGCTTATATATTTCTTTCAGAATTCCACCTGGAAGAAGTCCCAAGTAACTCTTTCTTTCGGAACCACTGATATTAATGTTTTCCACCAACGATATGCTGAATCCTTCAGTAAAGACACAGCACATTTCAAACATTCATCAGAAGTACAAGATAGTTCATCAAATACCCGAATAGTGTTTTCTAGCCAAAACTCTGCTTTTTCTGGATCATCACCAACATTAGCCCTGAAATCTTCAGCCCCATGCTTTCAGATTTTGTCAACGGGTGGTTTACTCGATCTTACCAATTCAACACTTTGTGGAGCTACGGGCACCAGTTGAGGAATAGGAGGGGGTGGAGGAGGTTGAGCATTTAGATTTACACGAACAAATTCTGTGTACCAATTACTCATCATTCGGAGGAAGGCTTCCCGAGCCTCATCCTGACTATGCGTCTCATGTTTACTTTCTTCATGCGCGGTCCCTTGTGCGGGAGTTGGCGTGTTACTCTTAACATCATCTGCTACACTTCGGTCAGGATCCATTTACTATATAAAACAAAATTTTAAATTGTCAGAAATCTTCACACTATCACAATATAATTATGGCATGTATAGATAGACTCTCACGCATATTTTATTCGTCCGAGAATCGGCTAAACTGTAGCTCTGATACGACTAAAATGTAACACCCTTTACCCGTATTCCTTAACGGAACTGAGTATGAGGTATTACTATTTTTTTAAAAAAAATTTCGGCAGCATTTCTGCTTATTTTTACATAAAACCCCTACAAATTTTCAAACACAATTCCAAACATATTCAATATTCCAACCAAATACAGTTGTATGTTCAAACACAATTTATCCATTAACAAACACCAACATTTTAAACCGAACCATACTATATATATATACATATTTAAACCGCAATACATAAAGTCATCTATACATGCCATGTTTCCAAAGTATTAGTTGCAAAATACCCAAAAAGTTGATGATAGTGTGGATGATTATCTGACGTCGTCCAAGTTCCGAATTGATTGATGTCACTATAATCAAGGGAAAATAAAAACGAGTAAGCATATGGCTTAGTAAGTAAACATATGACAAATAAATAATTTCCTCACATGATTACATAGTAACATAATTTTAATCACACTTAACTTTCATCAACTGTTCAATTTCCAGCAAGCTGTTTTTCTGAGTCATGGTCACTAATTTATTTTTAGCTGGAGATACAGAGCTCCAATTGGATTTCGTAAATTTTCTCCGAAACTAGACTCATATACCCTTCTACCATAAAATTTTTAGAATTTTTGATTTATCCAATTAGTACAGTTTATTCTATAAAGATTCCCCTGTTTCACTTCCTGACGGTTCTGACCTCCCTTTACTAAAATTCAATTAACTCCCTGTAAAAAAATTCAAAAAAAGTTCTCGTTTATTTCTATAAAAATAGACTCGTTAAAGAATCTAGGCATATAAATTTCAGGCCATAATTATTTTTGTACAATTTTTAGTGATTTTCCAAATTTGGAATAGGGGATTTCGAATCAATCCAACCCTGTCTCAAATAAATTCAAATACCCCCAAATATACAACTCTTTTGCTTGCTCTGTTTCTTTCTTATGAAAATAGACTCATTCAGCTTCAATTTCATATATTATTTAACCTCTAGTTCATTTTCCACCATTTATGGTGATTTTTCAAAGTTGTCCAACTGCTGTTGTTCAAAACAGTTTTGTATTTAAATTGTTTCTTTTGTATTTTTGATATTTCATCCCACCTTATACATGGGTCGATTAAGTATCAAACCCAATATTCCTCCTATAAGCTTATCCACCATATATAAATATTCACCTTCCCAATTTACTCGTTGAACACTCGGAATATTAACCGTTATCGGTGGATTCAGCACTCAGCAACCACCAGTGATTCGGGGATCAGCACTTAGCAACCACCAATGAATCGGGGAATCAGCACTTAGCAACCCCTTGGGGAATCAGCACTTAGCAACCCCCTTTATATTCAAGATACGGTGGAATCAGCACTTAGCAACCACCAATGAGTCGGGGAATCAGCACTTAGCAACCCCTTGGGGGAATCAGCACTTAGCAACCCCCTTCACATTTAAAATACTTCGGCTTATTCCGAGTGTTCAACCGGAACCCATATTTTCAACATTTTACCACCTTTCCCAACTTAACCACATTTTTAGAATCTTACCGAATATTTATTCTATGTTCTATAAAATCCCAACATATATTGAATTATATCAAAATAATGCATTAAATCACATGTTTACTTACCTCGGTGCAAAATATCGTAATTTTGTAATTTACTCCACTATCTTCTCTTTTCCCCGTTTGTGGTAGTCTTCTCGTCTTTCTTGATCTATAATAGCAAATTTAACTCATTTAATGTTCACATTTAATAAAATAGTCCTCCACCCAACTTTTTGAAAAATTATAATTTTGCCCCCAAACTTTTACATATTTACACTTTTGTCCCTAAGCTCGAAAATTAAAATTCATCTCTTATTCTTATGTTTTATGACATGATGAACATTTTTCCTTTCTATGACAACATCAAATTCTCACTCTAACACACACTTTTGAACATTAGGTATTTTTACCGATTATGTCAATTTACCCGTTTTAGTTTAAAATCGCTTAGCAAAAATTGTTTAACATAATTTCTAGCTTCATATTCTACCATTAAACAGCAAAATAAACACATTTCACCTATGGGTATTTTTCCAAATATAAACCCTAACACGAATTAATGGTAGAATAAGCTAAACCAAGTTACCGGGACTCTAAAAACGTAAAGAACATTAAAAACGGGGCTTGGAATCACTTACTATGGAGCTTGAAAGCTTGAAAACCCTAAATATGGCTTCCCCCCTTGCTGATTTCGTTCACCATGAAGAAGATGAGCATATTTTGCCATCTTTTTCCCATTTAATTCTATTTAATTACCAAATGACTAAAATGCCCTTACTTAAAAAAAATCTATTTCACTAATTCTATGCCCATTTTTGTCCATCAACTAACTAATGGTCTAATTACCACATAAAGACCTCCAATTTAAAATTTCATAACAATTAGACACCTCTAAGATGTAGAACTCAACTTTTGAACTTTTTACAATTTAGTCCTTTTGACTAAATTGAGTGCCCAAACGTCGAAATTTTCGAACGAAATTTTTACGAAAATTTTTCGTGAAATTGTAGACCATAAAAATATAATAATAATAATATTTTCCCTCATCAAATTTGTGGTCTCGAAACCACTGTTCCAATTAGGCCCAGAATCGGGCTGTTATAATTCTCCCCCTTTAGGGATTTTCGTCCTCGAAAATCTTACCAGAAAAGAGGTTTGGGTACTGTTTCCTCATAACTTCCTCCGGTTCTCACGTAGCTTCTTCCACTCCATGTTTTTGCCACAACACTTTTACTAAGGCCACACGCTTATTCCTTAACTGCTTGACCTCTCGAGCAAGAATTTTTATCGGTTCCTCCTCATAAGTCATATCCGGTCGAACTTCAATCTCTGTAGGAGAAACTATATGTGAAGGATCCGAACGATAGCGTCACAACATCGATACATGAAATACATTATGTATCCTTTCCAACTCTGCTGGTAAAGCTAACCGATAAGCTACAGGTCCAATTCTTTCAATAACTTCATACGGTCCAATAAGACATGGACTTAATTTGCCTTTACGGCCAAACCTCAAAATCTTCTTCCATGGAGATACCTTCAGAAATACTCTATCACCCACCTGAAACTCAATTTCTTTTCTCTTTAAATCTGCATATGACTTTTGTCGATCTGAAGCAGCCTTTAAGCAGCCACGGATTATCTTTACTTTTTCTTCAGTTTCTTTCACCAAGTCAACTCCATGAATTCGGTTCTTACCAAGCTCAGTCCAATATAAAGGAGTTCTACACTTACGCCCATATAATGCTTCATACGGTGCCATTCGTACACTTGACTGATAGCTATTGTTGTAAGCAAATTCAACCAATGGTCGATATTGCTCCCAACTGCCTTTAAATTCTAAAATACAACACCGGAGCATGTCTTCAAGAACTAGAATCACTCTTTCTGATTGCCCGTCAGTTTGCGGATGGAACGCAGTACTAAAGTTCAATTTTGTACCCAAAGCTTCCTGCAACTTTATCCAAAACCTCGATGTGAACCTCGGATCTCTATCCGATATAATAGACTTAGGCACCCCGTGTAGTCTCACTATTTCAGCAACATATAACTCCGCCAACCTGTCAAGTGAGTAATCAATGCGTACCGGAATGAAATGGGCTGACTTTGTCAGTCTATTAACAATTACCCAAATAGCATCCTTCTTTTTGGAGTTAAAGGCAATCCTGTAACAAAATCCATCGTGATACTGTCCCACTTCCACTCTGGAATCATTACCGGCTGAAGTAAACCCGATGGTACTTGATGCTCAACTTTCACTTGTTGACAAATTAAACACTTTGATACAAATTTCGAGATATCCTTTTTCATTCCCGGCCACCAATACAATTTCTTCAAATCATTATACATTTTCACACTACCTGGATGAATTGACAAATCACCACTGTGTGCCTCACATAAAATGGTATGAATTAACTCATCACTTCTCGGTACACATACCCTATCCCGAAACATCAGACAATCATCTGAGCTAATTCGAAAATCTAAGTCAACACCTGTTTCGCACTGAGCTCTCCTGGCTTGCAATTCACTGTCATTCTTTTGAGCTTCCCGAATTTGCTGAAGGAATAACGGTCTAGCCCTCAATTCAGCCAAAATTGAACCATCATCAGATAAAGTTAATCTCGTACTCATAGCTCTCAAAGCAAATAAAGATTTTCTGCTTAAGGCATCAGCAACAACATTAGCTTTTCCAGGATGATAATCAATCACTAGCTCATAATCTTTTATTAGCTCGAGCCATCTTCGTTGTCGCAAATTCAAGTCTTTTTGATTCATTAAATACTTCAAACTCTTATGATCAGTGAAGATTCGGCATTTCTCACCATACAGATAATGACGCCAAATTTTTAAAGCAAAAACAATGGCCGCCAATTCTAAATCATGCGTCGGATAATTCTTCTCGTGCGGTTTCAGCTGTCTCGAAGCATAAGCTATTACTTTGCCCTCTTGCATTAACACACACCCAAGACCATTCAACAATGCATCACTGTAAATTATAAACTCCTCCCCTGACTCAGGTTGTACCAACACTGGTGCCTCAGTCAATAAAGCCTTCAATTTCTCGAAACTTTGTTGACATTTATCGGTCCATTCAAACTTGACATTCTTTTGCAATAACTTAGTCATAGGAGAGGGAATCATCGAGAATCCCTTGACAAACCGTCTGTAATATCCAGCTAAGCCTAGAAAGCTTCTAACCTCGGTCACATTCTTTGGTGGCTCCCAATCAACAATTGCTAAAATTTTGCTTGGATCAACCTGAATACCTTCACTTGAAACTATATGCCCCAAGAATCCAACCTCACGAAGCCAAAACTCACTTTTGCTAAATTTAGAATATAATTTCTTCTCTCTCAGAATCTGCAACACAATTCTCAAATGTTCGGCGTGCTCAGATTTATCCCGAGAATAAATTAAAATATCATCTATGAACACCACCACAAACTTATCTAGATACGGCCGAAAATTTCGGTTCATTAAATCTATAAAAATAGCCGGAGCATTAGTCAACCCAAAAGGCATTACCAGAAATTCATAATGGCCATACCTCGTTCTGAAAGCGGTCTTTGGCACATCGGACTCCCTAACTCTCAACTGATAGTAACCCGATCTCAGATCAATTTTTTAAAAAACACTATTGCTCCTTTTAGTTGGTCGAACAAGTCATCAATTCTTGGTAAAGGGTACTTGTTCTTTATAGTCACTTTGTTGAGCTGACGATAGTCAATGCAAAGTCTCATAGAGCCATCTTTCTTTTTCACAAATAATACAGGAGCACCCCAAGGAGAAAAACTTGGTCTAACAAATCCTTTATCTGTCAACTCTTGTAATTGAGCTTTTAACTCTTTCAACTCATTCGGAGCCATCCGATACGGTGCAATAGAAATTGGTGCAGTACCAGGTAACAAATCAATAACAAACTCAACTTCTCTAATCGGAGGTAACCCAGGCAATTCCTCTGGAAATACGTCCGAAAATTCACAAACTACCGGCACTGATTCAAGCTTCGACCCAGTTATATCAGTATTCAACACATAAGCAAGATAAGCTTCACATCCTTTTCTCAAGTATTTCTGAGCAGACATGTGTGAAATCACCATAGGCAATTTATTTGACTCCTCTGCTTCAATCCGGAGAATTTCACCATTTTCACATTTCAATTCCAGGATTTTCTGTCTACAATTTACCTTGGCATCATGCAATATCAACCAATCCATCCCCAGAATAACATCAAACTCATCAAATGGTAACAACATCAAATTAGCTGGGAAACAGTGACCGTGAATCATCAGGGGACAATTCTTACAAACTTTATCGACTAAGACATATTTGCCTAAAGGATTTGATACTTTAACCACAAATTTAGTATTTTCAACAGAAAAATTCTTACTAGATACTAAATTCACACATACATATGAATGAGTAGAACCAGGGTCAATCAAAGCAACAACATCAATATCATGAGGAGAAAATGTACCAGAAATTACGTCAGGAGATGATGCATCTTCACGAGCACGTATGGCATAAGTTCTGGTAGGCGCTCTAGTTTCTGATCTCCCAGTTGTATCTTTCGCCACACTTTTACCACTGACTTTGCTCCCAGTATTCCTCGGTGGTCTACCTCTACTAACAATATCACTCGATCCAGTTCTCAGTAATTTTTCTTCCTCTATTCTCTCAGGGCAATCTTTTACGTAGTGTTCTTGAGAACCACACCTGAAACAGGCTCGTCTAAATCCCCAACACTCACCAGCATGTCGTCGGCCACACTGTCGACACTCAGGTCTATTATTCCCCACATTGCCCACACTTGCCATCGAGGTAGCTTGAGTTTTAGCTCCGGGGTATGATTTCCCTCGATCTCTACGTGAATACCCAGCTAAACTAGTTGATCGTGGATCCATCCCTTTAAGCTTGTTTGGTTGGGATTGAAATGTCCTGCTCATTGATCTTTTTCTTACATCTCGAGCTTCAATCTCCGCTCTTTTCTTTTCTTTACTCAGTTCTTCAGCTTTACAGGCTCGGTCAACCAGTTCTACAAATTCTTTCAACTCTAAAACCCCAACATACAATCTGATGTCTTCGTTTAACCCCTCTTCAAATCTTTTACACATAATGGCTTCCGTGGGTACACATTCCTGGGCATATTTGTTGAGCCTAACAAACTCCCTTTCATATTCTGCCACAGACATTCGGCCCTGCTTCAACTTAAGAAACTCCTTGCGTTTCTGATCAATAAACCGCTGGCTTATATATTTCTTTCTGAATTCCTCCTGGAAGAAGTCCCAAGTAACTCTTTCTTTCGGAACCACTGATATTAATGTTTTCCACCAACGGTATGCTGAATCCTTCAGTAAAGACACAACACATTTCAAACATTCATCAGAAGTACAAGATAGTTCATCAAATACCCGAATAGTGTTTTCTAGCCAAAACTCTGCTTTTTCTGGATCATCACCAACATTAGCCCTGAAATCTTCAGCCTCATGCTTCAGATTTTGTCAACGGGTGGTTTACTCGTTCTTACCAATTCAACACTTTGTGGAGCTATGGGGACCGGTTGAGGAATAGGAGGGGGTGGAGGAGGTTGAGCATTCAGATTTACACGAACAAATTCTGTGTACCAATTACTCATCATTCGGAGGAAGGCTTCCCGAGCCTCATCCTGACTATGCATCTCATGTTTACTTTCTTCATGCGCGGTCCCTTGTGCAGGAGCCGGCGTGTTACTCTCAACATCATCTGCTACACTTCGGTCAGGATCCATTTACTATATAAAACAAAATTTTAAATTGTCAGAAATCATCACACTATCACAATATAATTATGGCATGTATAGATAGACTCTTACGCATATTTTATTAGTCCGAGAACCAGCTAAACCGTAGCTCTGATACCACTAAAATGTAACACCCCTTACCCGTATTCCTTAACGGAACTGAGTATGAGGTATTACTATTTTTTTTAAAAAAATTTGGCAGCATTTCTGCTTATTTTTACATAAAACCCCTGCAAATTTTCAAACACAATTCCAAACATATTCAATATTCCAACCAAATACAGTTGTACGTTCAAACACAATTTATCCATTAACAAACACCAACATTTTAAACCGAACCATACTATATATATATATACATATTTAAACCGCAATACATAAAGTCATCTATACATGCCATGTTTCCAAAGTATTACTTGCAAAATACCCAAAAAGTTGATAGTGTGGATGATTATCTGACGTCGTCCAAGTTCCGAATTGATTGATGTCACTATAATCAAGGGAAAATAAAAAAGAGTAAGCATATGGCATAGTAAGTAAACATATGACGAATAAATAATTTCCTCACATGATTACATAGTAACATAATTTTAATCACACTTAAATTTCATCAACTGTTCAATTTCCAGCAAGCTGTTTTTCTAAGTCACGGTCACTAATTTATTTTTATCTAGAGATACAGGGCTCCAAATTGGATTCCGTAAATTTTCCCCGAAACAAGACTCATATACCTTTCCACCATAAAATTTTCAGAATTTTTGATTTAGCCAATTAGTACAGTTTATTCTTTAGAGATTCCCCTGTTTCACTTCCTGACGGTTCTGACCTCCCTTTACTAAAATTTAATTAACTCCCTGTAAAAAAATTCAAAAAAAGTTATTGTTTATTTCTATTAAAAATAGACTCATTAAAGAATCCAGGCATATAAATTTTAGGCCATAATTATTTTTGTACAATTTTTAGTGATTTTCCAAAGTTGGAATAGGGGATTTCGAACCAATCCAACCCTGTCTCAAATAAATTCAAATACCCCCAAATATACAACTCTTTTGCTTGCTCTGTTTATTTCTTATGAAAATAGACTCATTCAGCTTCAATTTCATATATTATTCAACCTCTAGTTCATTTTCCACCATTTATGGTGATTTTTCAAATTTGCCCAACTGCTGTTGTTCAAAACAGTTTTGTATTTAAATTGTTTCTTTTGTATTTTTGATATTTCATCCCACCTTATACATGGGTCGATTAAGTATCAAACCCAATATTCCTCCTATAAGCTTGTCCACCACATATAAATATTCACCTTCCCAATTTACTCGTTGAACACTCAGAATATTAACCGTTATCGGTGGATTCAGCACTTAGCATCCACCAGTGATTCGGGGAATCAGCACTTAGCAACCCCTTTCACATTCAAAGATATGGTGGAATCAGCACTTAGCAACCACCAATGATTCGGGGAATCAGCACATAGTAACCCCTTGGGGGAATCAGCACTTAGCAACCCCCTTCACATTTAAAATGCGGTGGGATCAGCACTTAGCAACCACCAATGAATCGGGGAATCAGCACTTAGCAACCCCTTGGGGGAATCAGCACTTAGCAACCCCCTTTATATTCAAGATACGGCGGAATCAGCACTTAGCAACCACCAATGAGTCGGGGAATCAGCACTTAGCAACCCCTTGGGGGAATCAGCACTTAGCAACCCCCTTCACATTTAAAATACTTCGGCTTATTCCGAGTGTTCAACCGGAACCCATATTTTCAACATTTTACCACCTTTCCCAACTTAACCACATTTTTAGAATCTTGCCGAATATTTATTCTATGTTCTATAAAATCCCAACATATATTGAATGATATCAAAATAATTCATTAAATCACATGTTTACTTACCTCGGTGCAAAATATCGTAATTTTGCAATTTACTCCACTATCTTCTCTTTTCCCCGTTTGAGGTAGTCTTCTCGTCTTTCTTGATCTATAATAGCAAATTTAACTCATTTAATGTTCACATTTAATAAAATAGTCCTCCACTCAACTTTTTGAAAAATTACAATTTTGCCCCCAAACTTTTACATATTTACACTTTTGTCCCTAAGCTCGAAAATTAAAATTCATCTCTTATTCTTATGTTTTATGACATGCTGAACATTTTTCCCTTCTATGACAACATCAAATTCTCACTCTAACACACACTTTTGAACATTAGGTATTTTTACCGATTATGTCAATTTACCCGTTTTCGTTTAAAATCGCTTAGCAAAAATTGTTTAACATAATTTCTAGCTTCATATTCTACCATTAAACAGCAAAATAAACACATTTCACCTATGGTTGTTTTTCCAAATATAAACCCTAACACGAATTAATGGTAGAATAAGCTAAACCAAGTTACCGGGACTCTAAAAACGTAAAGAACATTAAAAACGGGGCTTGGAATCACTTACTATGGAGCTTGAAAGCTTGAAAACCCTAAATATGGCTTCCCCCCTTACTGATTTCGTTCACCATGAAGAAGATGAGCATATTTTGCCATCTTTTTCCCATTTAATTCTATTTAATTACCAAATGACTAAAATGCCCTTACTTAAAAAAAATCTATTTCACTAATTCTATGCCCATTTTTGTCCATCAACTGACTAATGGTCTAATTACCACATAAAGACCTCCAATTTAAAATTTCATAACAATTAGACACCTCTAAGATGTAGAACTCAACTTTTGCACTTTTTACAATTTAGTCCTTTTGACTAAATTGAGTGCCCAAACGTCGAAATTTTCGAACGAAATTTTTACGAAAATTTTTCGTGAAATTGTAGACCATAAAAATATAATAATAATAATATTTTCCCTCGTCAGATTTGTGGTCTCGAAACCACTGTTCCGACTAGGCCTAGAATCAGGCTGTTACATTTATGGTATGTAAATGTTTTGTTGTGATTAGCCATTTGAATGGCTTATGTTTGATACATTTTGACATATAAGTATATGGCCTTATTATGGTTGATGTGTGTTTTGGTATGATTGAATAATGGTTTACTAATAGGCATATTGAGGCATGGGTTGATTTGGTATATTTGGTACAAATATGTTTATATATGTAATTGATCAATTTGATAAGCATGTATACTTGGTCATATATGATGATATGTTATATTAAGACATGGTTTTGGCTTGGTTTAAATGCCTTGTATTGGCTTGTGAATGTGTTAAAATGTTAATGTAGGTTGAAGATAAATTGGGTTAGAAATATGGCTAGAAAAATGACCTATTTTCGTCTACACGGGCAGAGACACGGACGTGTGTCTCAGCCGTATGTCCCCTGCATCTTTTAAATTGTAAAACAAAATACTCAAATTGTTCACATGGCTTAACACACAGGCTTGTGGCTTGGCCGTGTGACCCAAGTCAGAGAGCTCTCAATTTTGGACACAGGCTGGGACACGGCCGTGTGTCCCTCTTTCAAGTGCCCACACGGCTTGAGACACGGGCATGTCTCTTGATCGTGTGAGCCACACGGCTGACCACATAGGTTTGTGTCCCCTGCATCTTTGATAAATTTTAATGTTTTTCGAAAAAAATTTTGAGTACCCGATTTAGTCCCGATATATTTCTAATGTATATTTTGGACCTCAAGGGCTCATATAAGGGACATTATGATTGATTACTGATATAAATGCTATATGATATGAATTATCTGTTTATTTGATTTGTAAATTCTAGTAATGCTCCGTAACCCTGTTTCGACGACAAATACGGGTTAGGGGTGTTACATGCCATCTAAAATAAAGATTACAATGTGGAGGCTCTTTAATAACTACATTCCAACGTACAATATTTAATTCATACAAGTCTCAAAGATTGACCAAATTACCCTTTGTGGCAAAATTTCCATTTTATCTCTTTTGTCCTTTTTTATGATTTCCTCTCAAAATTAAATATTTGAATCAATTTAAATTATTAATTCATATATAGTTCTCAATATAAGTCCTTGTATGGTGAGAATTATAGTTTTTCCCTTTTCCTAGTAGAAATGGGAAAGTTACAAGTTACTCCCTTTATTTTTTTTTCAATTTAGTCCCAAAAGTGATTTCCATCTCACCTCATCGCATCCCAATCCATTCAATGTAAAATAATCCATCCTAACTCATGTTTTCCATTTTTGTATAATTTTGCATATTAGTCCTCAACTTTTCAAAATTTACAATTTGATCCTTTTGTCATATTTTCACTTTTATGACACCTTTCACATTTTTCATATCCAATTCATTCCAAAAATTTTCTCATAATTTCCTCGATATTTGAGTCTGAAATTATGTTACATGTTATATCAAAATTTTCGGGGTGTTATAATTTGTCCTTAACAAATGATCTTAACCACATTCCTTTTTCATGATCTATGTAATGCTAGTGAGAGGACGTCAATTACCTTTTGAACAAGCTATAAATTTCACTATTGTAAGTGAAGCCATGCACATGTCATACATAAGTTATATACCCCACATATCAACTTTCGACTCTGACATCAAATGAGCTGAAGCTTTTAATATATCAAAGTAAATGAGTTACATATGCATAGTTAGTCACTTACTTAGGATTGAGGTAACTCACACTACAAACGTCACAATTAATTTATCAATAAACGGATCAGGATTAATTCAACTTGGGTCATGTCCGATATATTGTTAATCTGGACAATCACACCTATGTTTTTATCTTTCTAGGATTCATCACGCACAGATACCCAAGACAATATATCTCATCAATTGTGATAGACAATATAATAGTATCTTGAATTATTTGCTCATTTTTATTTCTTAGACTATGTATATTACCAACTATCTAAGTTTTCTCACATATAATCTAACTCTATGATGCAACTTAATATTAGTTGATCCTGTGTAATCAATTACTCAGTATTTCCTTAGTTCATTTTGCTTGTTGTGCAAAAACCAATGAGGACAAGATACGAAAGATAATAATTTAACTATGGAATTTTATTAATCAATCTGTTCAAAAAAATTACGAGCACAAATGATGAAATAACTCCACTAAGGGCTCAAAATCCCAACAGCTACAACTTCACTCCTATACACAATCTAGATCCCTCTCTTACTAAGTCTATCCCCCTTAAAAACTTAGTTGTAAATTGATCGACAAGAATAGCTCACTTATAAAATAATTTGCACTCAAAGTAGTTTCAAAATAAGTTCCTCATTTCAAAAAGTTAAAAATACAAATATTTAAATATGCATTATGGTACTTTGTAGAAGAGCAAGTGTGATATGAATAAATCTTTTAAATTTTACCCCAATTAAATCACTTATTATAGAATATGATATAAGAGAACTTTTCAAAATCAACATCTCTTTAAATAAATTGATCACACTAGAACTCTTTGAAAACATTTCTTGTTTAATCCAATCTTTTATCCAAACATGCCAACAACTAAAATATGTACATAAATAATTAAGAAACCTTTTCAAACATGCCAACAACTAAAGAAGTTAGAATGTTCTGTCAGCTTTTCTATAAGGGTAAACCTATAACTTATCCCCAAGTTATACCTAAATATCACTTTGGTACTTGAAGGTTCATTTGTATCAATTTGGTACATAATGTTTCAAAACATTGTACCCATTACTCCAATACCCGATTTTGTTAAAAAAATTGATGTGGCGCACTTCAAGCTTGCCATGTTGCTCGTTTTGAGAAAGAAATCCAAAAAATGGATTTTTTTTTTAAAGAAAAAAAATAGAAAAATCCCCCCCGAAAAAAAACGAAAGAAATTTTAAATATTATATAGAAACATCAGAAATTATCAAAAAAAAATACTTTTCTTTTTTAAAATACATAAAACTCAAGAGCCAAAATTCAAAAAATATAAAAATCCAAAAATAATTATTTATATTTGAAGCACATGGAATATATTTTATAGAATTTCTTTTTAAAATTTTAAAATTTTCCCCAAATTTTAATAATTTTTGATATTTTTTCTTTTATTTTTCCTTTTCCCTATTTTCGAATTTATTTTGAAAAAATTTAGAGTTAACGTCCCAACCCCTACCCTTTTAAATCATGAAACGTAAGGCAAGTTGAGGCATGTAATAACTTAAAAGGCAGTCCATATCCAAATAATTAGTGTAGACATGAAATTAGCTTATAAGCCACTCTACTCTAAATGTCAAATTCAAGAGATGCCTTACCATAAAACCTAATATTGAGCCCTTCTTCATTGTCCTTGAGATTATAGAATTGAATCTCTCACACACACCCCAACACTTTATGCCAATTGTTACAAACAATTTGAATATACAATTTTTCACTTTGAAATTTTATTACACGAGGCAATCTATTTTACATGCTTTGCTGCAAAACAAAGAGCCTCCATAGAGGATCTTTACCTACAGCATAAAAAATTAGTATTACAGATTATACATATGACTCTATGATTTGGATGGCATACCACCCGACTCACTGCTTCGGAGAACTTTTAGATGCCAAATCTGTAGGCTTAAGCCACGACAACTATGATGAAAATAAGGAGAATGATCCCAAAGATTAACACCAGCAAACACCTCTGCATGAAAAACAGTAATTGTATAACTGTATCTTTTTTTTAATGTCACAGATTTACTCAAAACTTGCAAAAATTGATCAATATGCCTTATCCTATAAGAAGTTTGAATTATCATCCACTATGAGAGGAAAATGGGGAACTGAAGAAATGTGTTATGTGAAACAACTATAAGTATGACTAAAAATTTGTAAACAATCAACCATTGGCAGTTACAAATTGATTGAAAGAGCTGATTTCATTAGCTCATAAGATTTGTCATTTTTGCTTTTATAAATTCAGTTAAATTTTGCTCAAGTGGTAAATGAGTTGTTCAGACAATTCAACACTTCTACACTTAATGGCAATTTAAGGAACTAGCACCCATAGAAGTTATTGTGCTGCTAGAGTCAAAGAACAAGAACTAATACCTTCCACCTAACTCCCATAAATTACTCCAATAAATCAAAACATCAATACACTAAACCGGGAAAGATAGTTCCATATTGATCAAGGAGGGAAAATCAGATATATTAAACTTACTGTTGATGAATTTGCTCTCTGGATCTTGGATGCCCTTTTAAGATGTGAAGTAGCTTGCACAGTTGCAGAATGGGAATTTTCAATATTCGAACCAATGTCATCTGCCAAGAGTAAAATTTCAACAGCTTGGAAAGTTAGCAGGCAAAACATGGAGAATCTAGAGCAAGAAAGAGAAATATTCCACTGGAAGTACACAAAGGACACAAGTATTACCAATCATGCCTCCTTGCACATGTACCAAATCTGCTAGATCTTTGAAAATCTCATTCACCTCACTGATCTGTTGCTGAACTTCTTTGATCCCCTGCTCTCGTTCTTCAATAGTAGCTTCATTAAATGTGATTTCATTCTCCAACAGTACAACTTCTTGTCTTTTAACACAAAAAATAAATTGACAGTTAAAAGCATTTCCAGGAAAATGAATTACCCCTTGAATGGTCGATATAATAACCAAGCATTTAGATCACATGGATGAAAAAGAATATTTGAAGCCAGGCTATAATTGTTTAAAGCCTCAAAGAAAAATACTGCACTAATCCAGTGCAATTGTTTTGGCCGAAGTTACTCAAGAAAACCATTAAAATGAGTCTCATAATAGCAACTTCTTAAACATAAATAAGGAGGCTGATCAATTCTGGAAGTGGCAGTCCACACTTTAGAATGAGGAAGAAGAAAGGTAGAGATCCATATAAATGATTATGGAATTAGAAACCATCAAACAGGATTTCTTGAGAATCAGCAACAGCATTCACGGAGTTAAGATGAAGAATTTCTCAATTTAACAAATCTTTCTTCTACAATATAAAGGGAAGATGAAAAGCTGCCACCTCAAAAGTATGAATCGCAAAGGCAATGGAGAAAACATTTTTTTCTAAGCAAGAAGCTTAAAATAATAATAAGGTTAATTCATAACAGTGCTAAAGATTCTCCACTACACCAATAGAAAAACCTTAGCTAAAATCTAGAAAGTTATTGCAAATAAGTAATAGCTCCTTAAGAGAAGGTTATAGCATCAACATACTATGTCAATAGAAAACAGCTCACCTTTTTGTAACCAGAAGATTTTGTTGTTCAAAACTCTTACATGAATTGTTCTCCACCTCATGGGCAGCATAACTGCATGTGTTTAATAAAAGTGTAACACAAGAGTCAAGTACAAAGGATAACAGCTGAGCAGTAATTAAATTATAGACAGCATGGTCAACCCTGTACCAGATAAAAGTAGCTTAAAAAGTAATATCAAAACCTTCCATGAGTCACACTATATTACATTCCAATTTAATCTTTTATATTCTTCAACAGAAATAGAAAGATTGTATAATTAAAAATATATATTAATATTAAAAGTAATAAAACATCAAAATCATTCACCAATATGCTTAATTTTTTAGAAGTCTTGATTTGATTTTCTTTTTTCATGTTCTATGGTTACTAACTTACTATATGTGTTCAAAATTCAATAAAATTAAAATTAAAAAACATAAAAAGGTTGGTTAATGTTTCACTCCATAAAAGAAGTCAAGATGTTTGTACCCAGAACACAACCAACCTGAAATCACATTGAACATGCGCGGAAGCATGTGTATATTTGACAGATTCAGACAGGTGTTATCTTATACACAAGCTTCAGGGTATGTGTATTTATGCTGTATGCACATAAGAGTAATTTCAATGCTTGTCAACTGTAAAAGTTACCTGGAAGGAAGAACTTCTTTGGGAGCAGAAGGTGTATATGCTGTTTCTCTCTCAGCTGCTAGCCTTTGAGCCTTCTGGAAGTCTTTAAGAGCTGCTTGAAAATCTTTCGCAAGCTTAGCATCAGCAATCTTCTTTAAGGGCTGCAGTTCAACGAAAAAATTTTCACGTGAGAAATGTAAGGCAATAAAATGACGGTGACAAATATAGTGGAGAATAAAAAATTTTCAAAAACCAATCTAGTAAAAAGATGAGAGAATAAAAGCATAAGCAGATAAAGAACGGGAAACCAACAAGTAAACCAATGTCATCAAGAATGAAATGAAGTGCTCGTGAGAGGTTACAGACACAATGGAAGTGTCTTAGAACACCCAAAATAGGACTGACTTGCATCCTCGTACCATAATTACTTTCATAAAGTATTACGTAGTTTTCTATTTTTGGAGAAAAGCTGAACAAATTAAACAAAATGCAGATTTAACATGCACTAACTTCTGCATCTTGATCAGCTTCACTTGCTTCCCTTAGTTTTGCTGAAGTCTCTTTGACCAGCTGCCCAATCTGTAGCCTTGTCTTGTGCCTGCCAATGCAAACATCCAGATATAAGGACCAATGCCGAGCAAAACCATTGGTTGCATTACATATCATGTTGAGAAACAAAATAAGAGAGAAGTCGCTCTCATCCCATAAATTCCATCTAATCTATTCCGAGATTCATGTCCAAGATATCTAAATTGAGTCCCAAGTGCTAATCGCAGGAACATGAAAGGTTAAATAGCATTAATCATGCAATCAGTCATTCATTCACTCAATTATTTGTTAGTTGTACATGGCTAAAAAAATAATCCCACAAAATAACAAAAATTCAAAACTCCACAAGAAAATTGTCCAAAATCTTGAATACGCGTAAAACAAAACCAAGGGCCAAATAAAATTTGGCTCCATAATTATATGGTCAATTTAGTTAAAAAGGCTAATCAAACTAAATTCTCCCAATAATAAATCAGAAAAACCCATCTTCGAATTGACCAAAAAAGGGGGGAAATTGGCAATTAAATTACTCGGTAGATGATCCAAGTACAGAAAATCCTGAAAGAAGGCCCAAATTTACCATCTTTTGATTCGATGAAAAGTAAGCTTCAATTAAAACCAAAACTCAAATACATTTATAGTCCAGAGAAAAAGAATCAAAATAAAGAAAACTGTTATTTTGGGGGGGGGGGGGGCGAGAGAACATACAACTTATCGCGTAATTCAAAGGTGTCTTTAGGGGTAGCGAGGGAATTAACAAGGCGATCAAAGGCCAAAAGAGCAGTTCTTAATTTGAAAATCCCGGCCGCCACCGACTGCGAGGGCGAAGTGTCTCCTATTTCTTGCCTCAGCTTTTGCTGTGAAGAATTCAAGTAATTACTAGGGTGTGGCCTAGCGAACCCCGCTTCAAGATCCTGGAAACTCATAATTTGGAAGGATTTAGGTTAGGTTGAAGAAAGGCAAAGGAAGAGTAATGAAGGATGAAAACTTGGCGTTGAGTTGTTGATGAAGTCTTTTATTATTTTAATTTATAAATTAAAAACAGAGAAAAACTTGTTTGGCGTAGCCGCTGTTCAAGTCAAACTAAGACAATCTAACCTTCAAAATAAATAAAAAAATCTGGAAGTTTCCATGGATTTGGACATCATACCAAATAAATTATGGCCATCCATATTTTAAATTTTTTTATATTCAAAACTTATTTAATAATTAAATGCGAAAAGTATTTGCTTATAAATTCTCATTATTTTTTAGGGTTCATATAAAGCGCTTTAGCACTTGAATCCAACATTTATTTTTTAAAGTATTAGTTTTTTAGTTATATAAAAATAATAAAAGACAAAACCATTGTTATAATATTATTTATTGCTTTATTACAAAATGTTTTTTAAGTTATTTTTATGATTAAGTTGACACGTGACATCAAATTCATCAAATTTAAATTTTAATCTCGATTCTCTCTTAGATTTACTTTAAGTTTAAGTCTATCATATATAGATGTTAGCCTTATCGGGTCTTACATTGGTTTCATTCTAGTTATAGTTACTCAAACATATATTATTTGTTATTTAAAGAACAACATCATAACACTTAATCATAGAGTAAAATAAAAAAAATAAAAAACTTGTAAATAAATATTGATAAGTTTAATTTTATATTAATTATATTTCTTGGGTTTAAGTTTAGATTTTAAGTTTTCTATTGTGATTACAAGAGAGGAAAATATAATACATATCATTAATATTTAAGTATGTTTCAATAAAATTATTAGTATTTATTTAGGGTAAAAGAGACTTACCACTCAAGTTTGGTGTAAAATATGCTTTCTCTTATAGTTTGAAAAATATTGAATTACCCATTCGGTTTAGAGAAAACCACGTAAAATCCTTTAAAGATCTCTTTACTAAATAAATTTTAAATAAAAAAATTGGTAAAAATACCAGGGAAGCTCTTGTATATAGGGGTGGATCGCATTTCAGCTCTTTTACTGAAAAAATGGGCAAATTAACCTTTAGACATTTCGAAACGTGCAAATTAGCTCCTCTGTTAAATTTTATCTATTAAATGACATGGAACGTTAAATTCATGCTAAAAATTATTTTTTATGGTAAACTACAAAAATGTTATCAAACTATTAATTTTTCGATTTAGTCACTAAACTTTTCAAAATTAAATATTTTAGTCACTTTGGCCCGATATGGGCTTTTTTATTAGTCTAGTAACAAAATTAGCCCTATAATGTTTACATATTCTATCAATTTGCTCCTAAATATAAAAAAATTCAACAAATTTAGCCTTCAATGTTTACAAAATTTGTCATTTTAGTTCTAATTCTAAAAAATTCAACAAATTTGGCCCTCAACATTTACAAAATCTATCAAATTAGCCTTAACTCTAAAACTAAAAAAAATATTTTTTAACAAAATCATTTTCAGCCCTTTAAAACCCATCGACTAATATTAGAATAAGAAAATCGGTACCCTTTTTTGCAACAATTTCTTTTACTATAAAATTAAGTTTATAAAAAATTATAGAACAAAAAATATATTTTAAAACATAAAACACAATTACATTGATAATAAAATTTGAAACGTATTAACGTAGAATAAATATTTTGTATTACTTTTTTAACTCAAGGATTTGTTTTGGAGGATGTGGCATTTAAATAGTCTATCCATACATGTCATTCAAAAAGGTTATCCATGAAAACATTGTAACACCCTTCATCGTCCTAACGTATGTGATAAATGATAAATCTAACATATTTTAATTCCGATCTTAATACATTTTTGGATGATTATTTATGTAAATTGATGAATTTGATACTCCTAATCCTTTGAATTCATGTTCCTATACTTAGGTGAGCATTTGGGAGCTAAAGGAGCGAAAATCAGACAAAAAAAGCAGATTTCAAGAGCCACACTAGCTGGACACATGGCCATGTGTCAGACCTTATCGATTTTGCAACTTGCTTCCCAAACACACAGGAAAATGCAATTTTTAGACTTTCTGAGTATTCTAAAGTCTATAGATACCAAATAGAAGAAGAGATATAAGCCAATAGAGAATATTGAAGAAGACAACTCGAAGAACACCATTGGATCCAACTCTGAAGCAGATTTCCATCAAGATCGAAGACCTCCTTTTAATTTCTTTTGAAGTTTTTAGGAGTTTCTTTATTTCTTATGGTTATTCTGACTTTGAGATGTTTTTATTCAAAATTATGAACTAATTCCCTAGATACCTGGAAAGATAAACCCTATGATGAATTCTATTATTTGATTTCTGTTTTATGTGATAAATATTTGATTCTTGTTTTCAATTATGTATGCTTATTCCTTGTTTTAATATTTTCGGGAGATTAATTCATGTTTAATGTGCTTAAATCAGATGAGGAAAAGTCCCTGTTTAAGAGTAGATCTAGCATAATTGAGTGGAGTTGCATGCAATTCTAGAAATAGGACCACATAAATCTACCGGATTAGAGTCAAATCTAATAAGGGAATCCATAGATCGAGTTAATTCGATAATAGGGATGTTAATTAGAAAGAAATTTTAGTTTATCAACCTAGAGTTAGTTGCTCTTACTCTCGAAAGAGATTTTAGCATAATTTAGGGATTTCTACGAATCAAGATACCAAATGAATAAATTGTTTAACTCATATTCATAATAATAGATGAAGTTTAGGTGGATTCTTTCCTGGGTACTATCTCTCTTATTGGTTATTATTCAATTATTTTCCAGATTTATTCTCTGTTGAGTTCTTAGTTAAATTAGTTTAGTAATTTTAGTTTAAAACCCATCACTCTAAATTGTCAGCTAAATAATAGAAAAATGGTAATTACTAATACTTTTAATCCTCGTGGCTACGATATCTCTACTTACCATAGTTGTACTATTTATCGATAGGTGCACTTGCCTTTGTCGTATTTTAGTTAGTTTCGTGATACATCAAGTTTTTGACGCGCCGTTGCCGAGGACTAAAATATTAGGAACACTTGATTTTTATTAATTTAGCCATTTTATTTTATTTTATTTTATTTTTATATTTTTGTTTTAGTTTAATTTTTACATCCTAATTTTTCTTTTGTTTGCTTCTGGCAGGTTCTTTTAGTTTATGACTAGAGGAAACCCGTCGAGACCATTGCTTTTCAATAGTGAAATTGAAAGTACTACTCATAGAAATCGTAGAGAACCAAGGCAGAGTCGACAAAATATAGTAGACGAACAAGAGGAAAACAATATTATTGAGGAGATGGGTGATAATCAGAATATTGAACTACCTCCTACAAATCCTGCCCATCGTACTATGTACGATTATGCCAAGTCTACTCTGATTGGGGCTGAATCGAGTATTGTGAGACCGAATATTGCTGCGAACAATTTCAAACTGAAGCCGAACACAATTCAGATGGTACAACAATATGTTCAGTTTGATAGTTTGCAAGATGAAGACCCAAATACTCATTTGACCAATTTCTTAGAGATTTGTGACACTTTTAAGATTAATGGCACCGCTGATGACATCATTCGCTTACGGTTTTTCCCATTCTCATTGAGGAACAAAGAAAAGCAGTGGTTAAACTCTTTACCACAAGGATCCATCACTACATGGGCTCAAATGACTGAGAAATTTCTGCTGAAGTACTTTCTACTGGCTAAAACAACCAAGTTGAGGAATGATATTTCTTCCTTTGTTCAGATCGATTTAGAGACTTTATATGATACATGAGAGAGATACAAAGATCTATTGAGACGGTACCCTCACCATGGGCTACCTTTATGGTTACAAGTTCAAACCTTCTACAACGGTTTGAATCCTTCAACTAGGCAATTAATTAATGCAGCAGCAGGTGGAACACTAAACAATAAAACACTTGATGCAGCTTATGAGTTTATAGATGGCACTGAATAATTATTAGTGGCAAGTCATGAGGACAAAGCTGATGAAAGTAGCCGGTGTTTTTAATCTAGATGCAGCCATCATGTTATCAAACCAAGTAGAATTGCTAAATAAGAAAATTGATTATTTATATTTTTCTATGTAGGTGAATTCGGTGATGCAATGTAATACAAACGGAGGTGGAATGAATAATCCAGAATGTTTACCTTTCGGTCCTAGCATAGAGAATGAGCAAGTTAATTATATGGGTAATAATTCTAGACCTCAAAATAACCTTATAGTAATAACTATAATATAGGTTGGAGAAACCATCCCAATTTCTCTTGGGGTGATCAAGGCAATCAAAGAACACAACCATCTCCAGACTTTCAGCAACCTTATCAGCAAGAGAAAAATCAAACCTTGAGGAGATGTTGACAAAGTTTATATCGGTATCAGAAACTCACTTTCAGAACACTGTGGCAGCACTGAAAAATCAGCAAGCGTCGATTCAAAGACTCAAAAATTAAATAGGTTAGCTTGCTAAACTATTTTGGAAAGATCACAAGGTAGCTTGCCTAGAAATTTGAAACTAATCCAAGGGAGTAGCTTCATGTAATTACTGTTTGGGATATGGAAGGGTTAGTTGAACCTGAACAAGAACTGAGGCAAGAAATTGTGGTGAACAATGATGAGGTTGAGGAAGGTAAGGGAAAGCAAAATCTGGTTGTCAAGGAATACAAACCTCGAGTGCCATATCCTAACGCATTGAAGAAAGACCACACGAACGAACAATATGGTAAATTTCTTAAGCTTCTTAAAAAATTACACATTAACTTACTGTTTGTTGAAGCTCTTTCGTAAATGTCAAATTATGTCAAGTTCTTAAAGGAGCTATTAACAAACAAGAGGAAGATAAACAAGTTGTCGACTATGGAACTGAACGCAGTTTGCTTGGCCATTCTCCAAAATAAACTACCCAACAAACTAAAAGATCTAGGGAGTTTTACTATTCCTTGTCTCATTGGTAGTTTAAATATTGATAATGCTTTGGTTGATTTAGGGGCCAATATTAATGTCATGCCCTACAAAATGTTTCAACAACTTGGTCTTGGGAAACCCAAACACATTAGGATGAGTATTCAATTAGCGGATAGAACCATTAGATATCCTAGGGGTATTATTGAGGATGTGCTTGTGTAAATTGATAATTTTTTATTCCCCGTTGATTTTGTTGTTTTAGACATGGATGAGGATAGTAAGGTGTCTTTGATCTTAGGTCGACCCTTTTTAGCCACTACTAGAACTATTATCGATGTTGGTATGGGTGAACTTGTGCTTCGTGTAGGTGACGAAAAGATTATTCTCCAAGCACGTGATTCTGTGAGAGTCTCTAGTGATTGAGATGATATTAAAAGCTCTATTAATGTTAGTAACCATGTGGCTCAACCTTCTTTGAAGGAAATCCCTCGTGAAAATGTATGAGAGTCATGTTTTGGTTGAGGTGACAAAAATAGAACAACTTCTGAAGGGCGAATGGTGCAACTCGATGAATTAGATGAATGGCGAACTCATGTCAAGGAGAAACCAAAAAAACACGATGAAAAGCCAAAACGATGCCATGTGAGCATGTGAATAGAATAAACCAATTTAAGGTTAGGGATAAAGTACTGCTGGACAAAACGGATCCACAAATCCCCCTTCAGAGCTCGAATCAAACTGATCGAACCTATTCATAGTACTAAACGTCTTCCTATACGGTACAGTCGAAGTAACTCATTCTGAGTTCGACACATTTAAGGTAAACAGTACTTGACTCAAACCTTATCTTGGTAAAATAATTAATAACGAGAAAGAGGAGCTTTGGCTTTGCAAACCACCGTGACCATGTGCATATAAGGTAAGTCGAGCTTAGAGTCTAAATAAGTCCTTCTAGGGAGGTAACCCGAGTGTTTAACTTCTGCTAATTCTTTTAATTTTATTACATGCTAATTTAAAATTAAATTAATTAAAAAATGTTTTTGACCCACACGGCCTGGATACATGGGCGTGTCCCAGGCCTTGTATATAACACCCCTAACCCGTATTGTTGCTGGAATAGGATTACGGAGCATTAATGAATAAATCATAACTTAAAACATTCAATTCTAAACATTTCATAATTCATAACAATTTCATTCAAACACATGCGTATTATCTCTTATTCGAGTCCTCGAGGTCCTAGAAACACTTTAAAAACAATTCAGGACTAATTCAAGAACATTTGGAACCTTAAGGAAAAAGATAGAATTTTTCACACTACATGGGTCACACGGCCGTGTGGCCAGGCCATGTGGACATTCAAAGTAGGGACACATGGCCATGTCCCAGCCCGTATCCGTACCAGTGTAACTCTCTGACTTGGGTTACACGGCCAAGCCACACGCCCGTGTGCCAGGCCATGTAACTCTCGAATGGCCTCGCACGCCCGTGTGCCAGGCCGTGTAACTCTCAAACGGCCTCACACGCCCGTGTGCCAGGCCGTGTGCTAGGCCATGTAACTGCCTGACTTGCAACCCTTTTAAACCTACACGGGACATTAATTCATGTTTAATATTTTCGGGATATTAATTCATGTTTAATGCGCTTAAATCAAAGGAGGAAAAGTCCCTGTTTAAGAGTAGATCTAGCATAATTGAGTGGAGCTGCATGCAATCCTAGAAATAGGACGAAATAAATCTACCTGATTAAAGTCATATCTAATAAGGGAATCCATAGATCAATTTAATGCAATAATAAGGGTTTTAATTAGAAAGAAATTTCAGTTAATCAACCTAAAGTCAGTCTTACTCTCGAAAAAGATTTTAGCATAATTTAGGAATTTCTACGAATCAAGATACCAAGTGAATAAATCGTTTAATTCAGATTCGTAATAATAGATGAAGTCTAGGTAGATTCTTTCCTGGGTACTATCTCTCCCATTGGTTATTATTCAATTATTTTCTTGATTTATTCTCTGTTGAGTTCTTATTTAAATTAGTTTAGTAATTTTAGTTTAAAACCCATCACTCTAAATTGTCGACTAAATAATAGAAAAACGGTAATTACTAATACTTTTAATCCCCGTGGATACGATATCTCTACTCACCATAGATGTACTATTTATCGATAGGTGCACTTGCCTTTGTCGTATTTTTAGTTAGTTTCATGATACATCAGTATGATACGAGTGGGAGTTGTTACCAGAGCACTTTCAGATTCGAATAAAAAATTTTCTTTTGTAAAAGTATTCATTTTGCATTAATGTTCTTTAAATCAAATTGGTGAAGTTTAGAAAAGTTTAATTAAAATTATAAATCATTTCGAGTCTTTGAAACATATACGAACATAAAACGAGTATTCAAAGTTTTTTGACTTAAATCAAAGTCATACAGGTTGAGAAAAGTAGGAGTTTTTCAAAAACTTAAGATAATTTAAATAAAATTATAGAAATATTTTAAAATAAAATTGAAGGCTTTAAAATCATCTTAAAACCATTTATAAAATTTTTGTGGGTGATCGGAGGTGTTCAAGGTCAAATATGAGCTCTAGGGAGCTTAAAATGACCAAGACAGTGCAAAGGCTTTGTCCAATAGGCTAGGTATCGGTACCTATACCCTAGGTATTGGTAACTAGGCCTAGAATTGTAGCATTTTGGCTATTGACTTGTTTTGGCCTGATACCTATGGTAAGGGTATCGAATCCTGAACCCCCGAAACTGAAAATAAAGACCAAAAGACATTTCCAAAACATCCACAATTAACACCATATTGCATCAATAGGTCCTAGATCATTTTAAACACATTTAAATGACTCAAAGACTCCATTCATTCATGAAAAAATATACAAAAATTTCAAGAAACAACTATAATTTATCATTCATCGAATTAAAGCCAAATCATACAAACTTATTATTGAATGAAACTCATCCTATATACATGTCATGCTACAGGAGACAAGTGAAACACCCCTATACCCGACCCATTTGTCAGGTCCAAGCACCAGAATGTAACATTCGTTGTCGAAGCAACTTTAAAGAAATATAATTCAAATTCTTTTTCTAGTCAAGTTAACAAAATAATCTATAGTAAATATAAGGTTTTCGTTTCTATTCCAAGTTTTAATCGAGCTTTCGTTAGCTCCTTCAACAGCTTATAGACCATTTAGGACTTATTTACAAACTTTTTAAACTTCAGGGACAAATAACAATTTGTCTCAAATATTTTATAAAGTACAAAACTAGTTCCAAATGAGTCAAATATCGATACCCTCTATATGGTATCGATACCTTGACTCGAGTATGATACCCCTACCTAGTATCAATACCAGTTTGAGCTTCAATGTTTAGAATTTAATCATAAGTATCGTTACCTTCCTCAAAGTATTGATACTATTCCCTTGGTATCGATACCAAAATATGGCTCGATGTTCTGAATTTAAGAGAAAATTCATTTTAGGACAATTTGCATCTTACACTCTAACTTCTCATAATTATTACAATTAACCCAATATATATATTAAATTTGTTATCAAAAGTCATTACCCATTAACTTATTTCTGGAACATATGATATTTTCTTAAAGAATCATGTGTAAATGTTGTTTATATCAAAGTTTATAAAATTATCACAATCATTGAAGTTTTACAAATAGTCCATTAGAGGATTCACACTTTACAAAAATAGTTTACTCTTTCTATATACCATCATTATGCCAACCTTTACCAATCAATTATCAATTAGGACTCCCTTAATTTCTTTTATAACAATCACTCACTTAGTATTTCAACAATTCATCTGAGCTTCTTTTATGTATTAATAAATCTGTCATTTGCAACAATTTCTTAATGTTGTAACTCTTCTATTATTTTCCTCCTCCTTCCTCCTCCTCCTCTCATTCCACATCCTATATGTACATGTATTTATATAAAAATATTTGATTTTTAATATGGCATGCTTATATGTAACATTAATTATTCTTCCACTATTTACACATATACTTTAACAAAGCTTTCTTCTTGAGTAGTAATTACTAAATTATTTATATCTTGACCTATAGAATTCGAAATTAAGATCTTTTTTTTTTAAACTAGACTCTATGAAGTTTTTGTCATAAAAATTCTAGAATTTCTACATAAAATAAATACAGTTTTTTTCCAAATATTCTCTTGTTCTGTTGCTAGACAGCTCTAACCCTTCTTCAGTAAAAATTAATTACCTTTCAGTACAAGACTAGTATTATATTTCCGTTTGTTTCCATTGAAAATAGACTCATCAAGATTTTAGTATCTTGTCTCACAAAAATTATTATATCTCACAATCTACAACTCAATTGTTTTCACCATTTCTTCTATGAAAAACTAGACTCGTTAATATTTAATTTCATAATTGATTCAACCTCTAACTCAATTTCTACAATTTTTGGTGAATTTTCAAAGTCAAGTCACTGCTGCTATCCAGAAACTATTTTAGTGTTAATGATTACTTTTTCACGGTTCTTTGCATTAACTTTCATTTAGACATACATAGTCATTACACTTTTTATTATTATTCAATTGAATCCTTAAAATTCACGTATCATTAATATAGTTTCATCATAACTTCTCTTATTTCAATTATAGATTTCACAACTTTACAATTTAATCCTTAGCATCATGAAAATTCATCTAATATAATTTCACTTTATTATCACTTTGTAATTTATCCTCTAACACATAACACGTAATTTAAACTCTTTTTCATAATACTTTATTTAAATAATAAAATTTTATACACTTTACAATTTAGTCTCCATTTTCACAAATGCAAGTTAACTTGGAAATTTCACCACACCATCACTTTTGATGTAATCACTATATCATCACACTTCATTTATACTCTATTTTCAACATTCCATTCCACATATCTTATTTTGTTTACTTTACAATTTAATCCTTTTTCTACTATTTCAATGTACTAATATAATTTCATTCAATATATTTGCACATTCATAATTAATTCAACTATTTAACATTCTTTATAGACTAAAATTAAATAAAGTAATATCCTTAAAGTACATACCTTTTCTCTTTAATCTCATCACTTTCTCCTCAACTGTCTTCATCTCCAACTTCAAGTTTTTGCTTCCAAGATGGTATTCTAACTCTTTGGTATCTCTACTTCACTTCCCCTTTTGGGTGGCTATGGAAATTATCAAGGAATTTGTAAGAAAAGTGGGATTTCATGATAAGGACCAAATTGTAAGAAAAGGAGAACTCCTCCCCTATTTATAATGGTGTCATGTTGAGTGAATAGAAAATGTAGAGAATTTTCTTCACATTTCCATACAAATATCTTTTTAATATTTTAATTAAAATTTGAAAATATCTTATGATAATAAAATATTCAACCAATCATAATTTTACACTTTTCTTCCTTAATTATTACAACATATAATTATCTAATTTGGGCGATGACCATTTTACCGCTCATATTTTTTCAAAATTCAAATATTGAGTCACCACTCACTTTTGGTAAAATTGTTACTTAGTCCTTCATATTTCTCCACTTATTCAATTTAGTCCTTGCACGCCAATTTTATGTCATGAGGAATTGGGTTGTTTTCAATTTTGGTCCTTCAATTTTTATTATATTTATATTTCAACCCTTTAAATTTTAAATAATTTTATTTGAACCTCAAAACTTTTAACACCTTTACGATTTAATCCTTACTTTAATATAGTATCCCACAGCATACTTCTCAATTCAATTTTCTTTAATACTCCTCAATATTCTATTTTATCATGTTTATATTATTTTCTCATTTACCAGAAAATCAATTATACACTATTCAATTTATTACTACTTTCATAATATATCAATTTTAAGGGTGTTACAACAAGAACCAAGTATTAATATATAACTCTTTAACTTTTCAAATGTGATGGAGACTTCTGAAGTGGATGTGATCTCGCATAATGTAATGCCCTAAAATTTTCCAATGTTTCGTACAATATTGTTCTGATAATTTTATTTATATATCCAATGAGAAATTTATTTTTTATTGGATTTAATTATTTTTAGACTACTGAGAGATCATTCGAATGCATTTTGAGACATTTTTAAAGTTTTAGGCCCAATTAGGTATAAATGCCAGTTGTGGAATTCATAGCCCAACTAATGAATAAATGATATCTTCTCATCGACATTAAATGATAGATGAAAAGTAAACATGGCCATGGGTCATTTGTCTTTATGATAAATGACTTGATTACTATTTGGTAGTAATTGACTTTTCATGAAGAAGATGTAATGGTTACCATGAGATAAAAGAGGATCATATTGGGAGAACAGATTTATCCCAAAGAGATTAAGGATATCCTATGAGGGTAACACACTTATGACAAGGTCATTGGACGAGCACTTATTAAGTTGTTTTTGTAATAGTATGTAATTAGTAAGAGCTTAGTCACAATACTATAGTGGAATGACTTAGTGACTAAATAAGTATATAATTAATAGGCGAAAAGCTAGAACTTAATTATAAATTATTTAAGCCCTAATTATATATGTCTAATCGATCCCTCCGCTAGCTCATTGAAACCAAAAATGAATTGCATGTAGAACCAAATGAATAGAAATGGTGAAGTTAGAGAAATGGGTGCATTCATAAATGAAGTATTTTCTCACTAAGTATAGAAATAAGTTGAGAATTAATTTAAGGTTTTCGAATTATTATTTAATTAACTATAATTAAATAATTGAAGTTCGAAAATGGAATTAAATTAATTAGTCATAATGAATTTGTTTAATATAGAAATTAAATATATTTCTTCATAGATTATTTTACGATAAAGTTTTCATGAGTTTAATAGAACTAGAATTGGATTGAGAAAATTATTTAATTGAGAAATTAATTTAGTTAATTAATTAATTAATATTTATTTATTTTGAGAAATAGAAAACAAATATTGGGTTAAATTAAATTATAAAGTGTTGGGTCAAAAATCCAAAATTGGACCCAATACAAGAGATGCTCAAATCCTCTCATATTATATAAGAGAGGCAGCAACCCTAGTGTTATTATCTAAGGTGTGCCTCCCCCCTCTCTCTCCTAGTTGGACTAAGGGAATGTTTTCTATTAAATAAATATTATTTGTGCTATTCATTTTCAATAAGAATTCTCCTCTCTCTCCCTATAAATAGATTATACTAGTAAAATTATTTACACTTAGGTTCCATATATTGTTATCCTGCTCGAAAGTAGTGGAAATTTATTTTCTTAGAATAAATTCAATTGTTTTTGGAAATTACAATTTCTACGAGTTTATATTGAGAGAATTACTTTCCTACTGAAAGTAATAAAATTTGTTTCTTGTTCTGTGTTTGGTTCGTGTTGCTCATGCCCACACTCAACGCAAGTCGGGGTACGAGAATAGCAAAAAGGGGGTTTCATTCAAAGCCAAGAACGATACAAATCCGTCTTGCACAAAGCATAGATACTTTTCGATAAAACTTTATTGCTATAAATATCATAAATCGGCTCAATTTTCAAAATTTTTAATCTATCCTTTGTAACTAAAAATCGTTTTTAATCAGATTTTTTCAACAATTGGCATCAAAGCCAAATTGTGCCATGCTTATATATAAATTGATATCGAAGTTTCTTTATTTTCATGTTTGGTTAATTTTGATAAGATATTATATTGTTTATTATATGCATGTTTTTTATTACATATTTGAATGAATATATTTAATTATTTTATTATATATATGATGAAGTAATTTTGTCAAAGTTATAATTCCTAAAATTTAGATTGGGGGTAAATTTAGAATTTGTTAATTTTTAAGATATGTAATTAGATCGTGGGCTATCATCTCCACGTAGATTCTAATTTTTAATATTTTAGAATAAGTCATGTGAGCCAAAAACAAACTTATTTTTTGTAACCAATTTTTTCGACAAATCTCGGAGAACCAAGACACATCTAAAACTAATCAAGACGGCGCAAACTTGACCTGGCCAACCAGAAAAAAATCCGCAATGAGCCGACCAATAAAAGTCGACGACGACTGAAGGTGGTTCGATGATCGACACTAGTGTTCGACGGTGACCTGATAGTGGCGACGATGACGATGGCATCAACGACGATTACAATGGTGAACCGTGGTGGTGATGTCGATTCGGTAGTAGATCCCTTTGGTGATTTTCAAGTCTTTTGGGTTTTGGGAAATCCAAAACTAGGATATTTTGCTTTCACCAAAAAGATCCAAAGAATGTTTTGGGATAATAAATATAAATTTTTCATTATATATTTTTCTAGAATGGAATCATGGAAACTTTGGCTAGTCAGAGTCATTTAATTTTATGCTTTTATGTGATAGCATGATGATATTTAAATTGACTGAAAAAGTATGTTACTACATATGTATGATAAGCATGATATATAGTTTAGGAAAAGAATGTCACATGTACTTGTCATGACATTTTAATCATTCATGATTGAAAACAAAAATAAAAAACCTTATATGTTTTCTAAAAGATTGAGTGGGAGAAGGCCCTAAACAAGACCTATAGCCTCCATCAATGGTCCCTTATGATCGCATGGCAATTTGTCGGCCCTAAGGTAGGTATTGTCATATGGATTTCATTGAGGAGATTTCCTTAATAGAAATAACTATCCTGTGATACCATATGATAATTTGTTAGTCCTGAGGTAGGTATTATCATGTGGATTTCACTGAAGAAAGGGGAAATAACTATCCTTCATATTACATGAGAGGGGCGGCAACCCTAGTGTTATTCTATAGGATGTGTCGCCCCCTCTCTCCTAGTTGGACTAGGTGAGTATTTTCTATTAAATAAATATTATTTATATTATTCTTATTCAACTAGAATTCTCTTATCTTTCCATATAAATAGATGGCACTAGTAAAACTATGTACACACAAGTTTCATATATTGTTATTCTGCCAAAGGTAGTGAGAATTTATTTTCTTAGGATAAATTCTATTTTCTGGAAATTACAATTTCTACGGGTTTCTATTAAGAGAATTACTTTCCTACTAAAAATAATAAAATTTATTTCTTGTTTTGTGTTTAGTTCGTGTTGCTTGAGCCCACACTCAGTGTAATTTGAGGTATGAGAACAATAGAAAAGGCGGTTCGGTTGAAAGCTAGGAACAATACAAATTCATCTTCCATAAAGCATAAGTACTTTACGGTAAAAATTTACTGTTATAAATATAAAAATTTTGTTCAATTTTCAAAACAAAAAAATTTAATCTTCCGTTGTAACCGAAAATCATTTTCTTAACCGAAATTTTCCAACACATGATGCCTTCGGGCTTTTCACTTATATGCCTTGGTGTGGTGTAGTTCTATGCTCTCAGGAGCATTCTTGGTGTAGTGGTGGGTTACTGTGTGTCCAAGCCCATTTTACTAAAATTACATTGGGTAAAAAGCTTTATACATATAAGTACTTGACTATTGCAAATGAATAGGAAATCATTGAGATACGAACTTGAATGAAACGTTAATGATTATATATGCCTTACTATGTTATAGGTGTAACGAAAGTTGAAATTGTTGACATGCTTATTGTTCTCATGCTTAATTTTTCTTATGTGTTGTAGTTGTGATTGTTAATAACATTGTTTATGTTCTTATGGAATTTGGTATGCTCACCTCTAACAATGTAAAAACCCGATTTTCAGTGGTGACGGAACAGTGGTTTTGGGACCACAAATTTCCATTGTGTTGACTCGTAAATATTATTTTTAAATTATTTATAGATTCATTAGAGTCGTATTAAAATTTTGGTTTAGAAATATTAACGATTAGATAGTTAATTAAAGAAATGGACTAAATTGAAAAAGTTGCAAAACTTACAAATTAAAGCAAATCAATGATAAAATGGTTTAATTAATGTTTGAGGAGGGACTTAGGTGATAATTATGCCCCAAATAATATAATAGGGCGGCATGTTAATAGAAAATAACAAAATAAGGTAATTATAATAGCAAAATTGTAAATTATTTGAAATTAAAATAAATAAAATTAGAAATTTAAGTTTCCTATTCATTTTCTTTATCATTTGGCCAAAATACCATAGGAGGAAGCTCTAAGTTAGGTTTCTTCATTTTTTTATGCATGTGAGTTCAATTCTTACCAGTTTCTTGTAATTTTTATGTTTTTGAGATCGTTGCAACTAGGTCCAACTAGTTCGTACCTTCATTTTGATTTTGTTAAATTTTTTGGAAGTTTCTGTTGATGAATATTGAATGTTTTTTATGAATATTATGTATTTGGAGTCTTTATTAAGCTATTTGATGAATTTGTAAAGAGATTTTTGTTAAAACTTGATTTTAGGATTAAATTGTGGAAAAGTCAAAATATTAGGGTTTGATAGTGAATTTTAGGTTTATTAGGGGTTTTTTGAGGCTTATAATATTTTAATAAATTATTGATTCGAGAAAATTAGTTAATTTGATGAATTAACTAATTAAGGGATTAAATTACAAAATTTGTAAAAATTTAGGGTAATTGTATAAATTTGAAAAATAAAATGTTATTAATTGTAAAATGGATTTGAAATGAAATATATGCTAATAATTGAAAATTTTTACATTATAGATCAAGAATCCGTACATATTTGAGGAAAAGGCAAAATAGTAGAATAGTCCCTAAGCTTCTACAATTTCTACGATTCAATCCAAGTAAGTTCGTTATTTGCTTACTATTAATCTTATTGAATATTTGTACTATTTCATTATTAATTGAATATGGATTTTATTTAGTTATGTTTAACGAAATAGAAATCTGATGATTATTCGGGCTATGTGCCTAGCAGGTTTTGTACCGGTGATTATTCGGGCTATGTGCCTAGCAGGCTTTGTGCTGGTGATTATTTGGGCCATATGCCTAGCAGTCTGTGTGCCGGTGTATTGAAAACTTGCATTAATTGGATAGTCTTCGGTTAATTATTAAAGGGAAACTTATATCGAACTTACTAAGCTTGTTGATGCTTATTAGTTTGATTTATTCTTGTGGGACCTTTGGAATCGTTGCTTTGATTGGATCGAATCGGAAGCTCGCACACTATCATCAACATCTTGGTACTCATTTTGGTTCATACTAGTTGGTTTAAGTGGCATGTATTAGGAAAAGGTCTATAGTGCTTGAGTATTTTGTGTGAATGTAAATATTGGAAGTAACTTGTTATGCTTGTTTCTAGTAAAGACAGTTGAACTTGTGTGCTTAATTAGTAATCCTTTTAAAACATATATAAGTAGAAGTTGTGTAAGTATTTTGGTGTCAAATGATGATGATTAAATACTTCAAGTATGTTATGTGAATTAGCTTAGTTTTAAGTAGTTATGATGCTTAATTTTTATAAGTGTTTGACATGTTTAGAAATATGATAAGATGGTACTTTGCTGTGAGTGACATTTATGAAAGTAAATGCTAGTAATTGAATGGCATATTTTTCACCATTTGGTATGTATTGGTAAGCAAATTCAATGATATGTATTGTTGCAAATATTCTTAGAAGTTAGTTGATTATTTAGGCCCAAATTGTGTGCATGGTTATACATGTTTATATGTTGTCATTTGAGGTGCCTAAGGGCATGTTGGTTGTATGATCTTATAGCATGTTTGAATAGCTAGAATATGCATGATTTTGGTGCCTTGTTATGACTTGTATATATGTGCAATTTCGTTTGTAGGCATATGCCAAGTTAATTATTTATTCGAATAAAGACTTCAAGTATTTGTGTTTGAATAGCTCTAAAATTTCTTACTAGAATATTTGGATAAATTATTTATTCGAGAAAATTAGTTAATTTGATGAATTAACTAATTAAGGGATTAAATAACAAAATTTGTAAAAATTTAGGGTAATTGTATAAATTTGAAAAATAAAATGTTATTAATTGTAAAATGGATGTGAAATGAAATATATGCTAATAATTGAAAATTTTTACATTATAGATCAAGAATCCGTAGATATTCGAGGAAAAGGCAAAATAGCAGAATAGTCCCTAAGCTTCTACAATTTCTACGATTCAATCCAAGTAAGTTCATTTTTTGCTTACTATTAATCTTATTGAATATTTGTACTATTTCATTATTAATTGAATATGGATTTTATTTAGTTATATTTAACGAAATAGAAATCCGGTGATTATTCGGGCTATGTGCCTAGCAGGCTTTGTACCGGTGATTATTCGGGCTATGTGCGTAGCAGGCTTTGTGCTGGTGATTATTCGGGCTATGTGTCTAGCAGGCTTTGTGCTGGTGATTATTAGGGCTATGTGCCTAGTAGGTTGTGTGCCGGTGTATTGAAAACTTACATTAATTAGATAGTCTTCGGTTAATTATTAAAGGGAAACTTATATCGAACTTACTAAGCTTGTTGATGCTTATTAGTTTGATTTATTCTTGTAGGACCTTTGGAATCGTTGCTTTGATTGGATCGACTCGGAAGCTTGCACACTATCATCAACATCTCGGTACTCATTTTGGTTCATACTGGTTGGTTTAAGTGGCATGTATTAGGAAAAGGTCTATAGTCCTTGAGTACTTTGTATGAATGTAAATTTTGGAAGTAACTTGTTATGCTTGTTTCTAGTAAAGATAGTTGAACTTGTATGCTTAATTAGTAATCCTTTTAGAACATATATAAGTAGAAGTTGTGTAAGTCTTTTGGTGTCAAATGATGATGATTAAATACTTCAAGTATGTTATGTGAATTAGCTTAGTTTTAAGTAGTTATGATGCTTAATTTTTATAAGTGTTTGACATGTTTGGAAATATGGTGAGATGGTACTTTTTTATGAATGACATTTATGAAAGTAAATGCTAGTAATTGAATGGCGTAAGCAAATTCAATTATATGTATTGTTGCAAATATTCTTAGAAGTTAGTTGATTATTTAGGCCTAAATTGTGTGCATGGTTATACACGTTTATATGTTGTCATTTGAGGTGCCTAAGGGCATATTGGTTGTATGATCTTATAGCATGTTTGAATAGCTAGAATATGCATGATTTTGGTGCCTTGTTATGACTTGTATATATGTGCAATTTCGTTTGTAGGCATATGCGAAGTTGGGTGAGAAAAATGGCTAGTAAAATAGCCTATTTTCATCCACACGGCCAAGTGACACGGCCATGTGTCCCTTGTAGCTTTCAAAAGGTTGCAAGTAAGGCTGTCAGACGGCCTAGAACATGCCCTAGCACACAGGCGTGTGGGGTTATTTTGAAAGGTACACAGCCTGGCACACGGACATGTGGCTTGGCCGTGTGACCCAAGTCAGTGAGTTACATGGGTTAGGACATGGTCATGTGTCCCTATTTTGAATGCCTACACGGCCTGAGACACGGGCTTGTCTCTTGGCCGTGTGACCTCCGCAGCTTTGAAAAATTTTTTTGTTTCTTGAAAAAAATTTGAGGTTTCGATTTAGTCCCGAATTGTTTCTAACATTTTTTAGGGCCTCGAGAGCCCGTATAAGGGACAATAGGTATGTTTTGGTTTGGATTTAATATGATTATGAATATGATTTGAAATGTTTGAATTTATGTTTATTTCATTTGAAAACTTTGGTAATGCTCTGTAACCCTATTCCTACAATTGATACGAGTTAGGGGTGTTACATTTATTGGTATTCGAGCTATGGTTTAGTTAGTTCTCGGACTAAACATAGCATGTACAGAGTCAGGAAATACATGCTACTTGACTAACCGATGATAGTGCGATAGCTTTTGATTATTTTGAATTGTTCTTATATAGATAACAAGATGTCGTTAGGATCCAATCGAGCAGGTTCTGATGAGGTAGAAAGTTTTATTCCACCTACTGATGAGAAAAGTACGCAGAATTAACCTGGACCACAAGGATCTAGGGATGTCGCACCAGATGCATTTCTCCGTATGATGCATGACATGTATGATGCGTACTTAAAGGTAAACTCTGCAGTTCCACAACCTCAATCTTCTCATTCGCAAGGTTCGAGTAAGCAACGTGTTCATAGAGTGTCAATTGATAAAGTTAGAAAGAGTGGAGCCGTTGAATTTTGTGGTAACGTGAGTGATGACCCAACCAAGGCAGAGTATTGGTTAGAACATACTCAGAGGGTGCTAGATGAAATGTTGTGCTCTACTGACGATTGTTTACGGTGTATAGAATCATTGTTAAAAGAGGAAGCATTCCAATGGTGGTCCATACTAACGGCAATGGTGCAGAAAGAAAGAATCAACTAGGACTTCTTTAAGTCCAAATTTTGAGAAAAGTATGTTAGCAAACACTATTTAGAGCAAAAGAAGGAACTTTTTGAGTTGAAGCAAGGAAATAGGTCAGTAGTAGAGTATGCGAGACAGTTTGTTCAGCTTAGCAAATATGCTTGTGAGATAGTGCCTACCGAATAAGAGATGTGTGTACGTTTTGAAGATGGATTGAGGGATGAGATTAAGATGCTAGTAGGAGCTTTAGAGATCCAAGAATTTATGGTGTTGTCCGATAGAGCCTAGAAAATGGAAGAAATTTGTGAAAGTAAAAGACAGAACGAAGAAAAGAAGTAGGAATTTAGTAAACGTGGGGGATCTAAAGCTTTCTCCAATTCTCTACCAAAGAAGATGAAGGAATCCAGTAATAAGTTTTCTACTCCATCAGGGTTTTCGGGAATAGATCAGTTGAGACAGAATAGCAAGAGAACTCTGGCTCCTTAGTGGCCAGTGTAGGAAATATGAAGAATTCAAATAGAGCAAAGTTTAAGCAATGTGGACGGATTCACTTTGGTGTCTGCAAAATTAACGACAGGGCGTGCTTTAATTGTGATCTCCTTATCATTTCAAAAGAGAGTGTCTATGTCTGAAAGAGCCTATTAATGAGCATAAAGAGAAACCAGTGACCACTTCTAACAGAGGTAGAAGACCTGGAAATAGTGCAAAGACAGGGGCCAACAGAGGTGGGGTTAAAAAATCAGTGACCAAATCTAAAACCATGGCTCCTGAAAGGACATATGTCATTCGTGCGTGAGAGAAAGCACCGACTCCTGATGTTATTATGGGTACATTTTCTATCTTTAATGTTAGTGTGTATGCCTTAATTAACCCGAGGTCAACGCATTCATATATATGCATTGCGTTAGTGACAGAAAAGAAATTATTTGTTGAATCTACTGATTATGATATTCATGTTACTAATCCACTAGGTCAGAGTGTGATAGTTAACTTAGTTTGTCGTAATTGTCCACTGAAAGTTAGAGGCTGTGAATACCTGCTGACTTGATGCTGTTACCCTTTCGGGAGTTTGATGTTATTCTGGGTATGGATTGGTTATCATTTAAGATTTTGTAGTAAACTGTAGACAGAAATGGATTGATTTGAAATGCTAAACAAGTAAGATGATTTCAGTGGAGTCTGAGAGTCTGAAAAATGTTGTTAGAATTATTTTGGCTTTTTCTGCTTAGAGATTGATACGAAAAGGTAGCGAAGCGTTTCTAGCATATATTCTTGATACCAGAGATTCAGAATTGAAGCTAGATCATTACCAGTTGTTAGTGAGTTCGCTGATGTATTTCTTAAAGACTTGTTGGGTATATCCCCTGATCGTAAAGTTGAGTTTCTGATTGACTTGATTCCTGGAACTACACCGATATCGATATCACTGTATCGTATGGCACCAAATGAATTTAAAGGATTGAAAGTACAGTTGAAAGAGTTACTAAATCGAGGGTTTATTTGACCGAGCGTATCTCCCTGGGGTGCACCTGTGTTGTTTGTGAAAAAGAAATATGGCTCTTTAAGATTGTGTATAGATTATAGATTGTTGAACAAAGTCACGATAAAAAATAAGTATAATTTACCACGTATCGATGATTTATTTGATCAATTGAAAGGTGCCACAATGTTCTCGAAAATAGATCTCAGATCCGGGTATTATCAATTAAAAGTTAAAGACTGTGATGTGTCAAAGACGGCTTTCAGAACTCGTTATGGTCATTATGAGTTTCTAGTAATGCCATTTGGCTTGACCAATGCCCCTACTGCTTTTATAGATTTAATGAATCGGGTTTTTCAGCCTTACTTGGATAGATTCGTTGTTTTTTTATTAATGATATATTGATCTATTCCAAGTCAAAATCTGAGCATGCGCAACATTTGAGGATTGTATTACAGACTTTGAGAGAAAAACAGTTGTAAGTAAAACTTAGTAAATATGAATTCTGGCTTCAAAAAGTTGGATTTTTGGGTCACGGAGTATCAGCCGATGGGATTTGAGTTTTATCCGAGTAAAATTTTTGTTGTAATGAATTAGAAGACCTCGAAGAATGTTTTAGAAGCACGACGTTTTTTGGGTTTAGAAGGTTACTATCGATGGATTGTTAAAAAAATTCGATTATTGCTTCGCCGATGACCAAATTATTACAGAAAAATATTGAGTTTGGTTGGTCTGATAAATACCAAAAGAGTTTCGATCAATTGAAGAAGGTGTTGACATAAGCTCCAGTGTTGACTCAACCTGAAGCAGGGATAGCATATGTTGTTTTTAGTGATGCGTCTCTAAATGGTTTGGGTTGTGTGCTGATGCAGTCAAGAAAAGTAGTAACTTATGCTTCTCGGCAGTTAAAGTCACATGAAAAGAATTATCCTACTCATGATCTCGAGTTGGCCATGATTGTATTCACTTTGAAGATTTAGAGACATTATCTATACGACAATAAATATCATGTGTTCACAGATCACAAAATTTTAAAGTATTTGATGACTCAAAAGAATTGGATTTGAGATAGAGAAGGTGGTTAGAACTATTGAAAGATTACGATCTAGTTATTGATTATCATCTGGGAAAGGCTAATGTAGTTGCGGATGCACTCAATCGAAAGTAATCATTGTTCGTGCTTCAAATGTTGAACGCTTATTTAGTCCTAAATGGTGATGGTTTTGTATTAGCAGAATTGAAAATGAGACCCCTGTTCCTTCAGAAAATTCAAGAATTACAAGAGGAAGATCCGAAGTTGATTATGAAACGTCAATTGGCTCAAAATAAATTGAGTTCAGAATACAGTGTTGATGATAATTGTATATTGTGTTATCATGATAGAATTTGTGTTCTGAACAATTCTGTTTTGAAACATGATATTCTTTTTGAAGCTCACAGCAGTATGCACTCCATTCATCTCGGTAGCTCGAAGATGTATTCTGACTTGGAACAGATGTACTGGTGGTTGTGTATGAAACGAGAAATTTGCAAATTTGTAGCTAAATACCTGATTTGTCAGCAGGTGAAAGTAGAACATCATGTACCCTCGGTTTTACTACAACCTATTATGATTCCTGAATAGAAGTGGGAGCGAGTTGTGATGGATTTCGTATCTGGTTTACATGTAACTTCGAGAAAGACAGATTCAATCTGGGTGATTGTTGACAGATTGACGAAATCGACACATTTTATTTTAATCAAAATAGATTACACCATTAAGAGACTAGCAGAACTATATGTGTATGAGATTATGAGATTACACGGAGTTCCGACATCTATCATTTCAGATCGAGATCCGAGATTTACATCAAGATTTTGGAGCAAACTTCATGAGGCTTTAGGCACTAAGCTTAATTTCAGCACTGCATTTCATCCTCAGACTGACGGGCAATCAGAACGAGTGATTTAGATTCTGGAATATATGTTGAGATGTTGCATACTCGAATTTGAAGGTAACTGGGAAAAATACTTATCGTTAGCCAAATTTGCATATAATAACAGTTATCAATCTAGTATAAAAATGACACCATTTGAAGCTCTTTACAGGAGGAAATGTAGAACATCATTGTATTGGTCAAAACTGAATGAATCCAAAATGGTGAAATTGATTTGATCCGAGAAACAAAAGACAAAGTTTGACTTATTTAGGATTGTTTGATAGCTGCATCTGATCGTCAAAAATCGTATGCGAATTTAAAATTAAAAGATATAGAATTTACGGTTGGGGATCGAGTATTCTTGAAAGTTTCTCTGTGGAAGAAAGTGTTGCGTTTTGGCAGGAAGGGAAAGTTGAGCCCGAGATTTATAGGACTGTACGAGATTGTTGAAAGAATTGGCCCTGTAGCTTATAGACTAACTTTTCCCTCTGAACTCAAGAAAATCCATAATGTATTCCACGTTTCAATGTTGAGAAGGTACAGATCTGATCCTTCGTATGTGATTCCTCATAGTGAAATTGCGTTACAGTCGGACTTAACGTATTCGGAAGAACCAGTGAGAATCTTAGCTTGAGAAGTCAAAGAATTACGGAATAAACGAGTATCATTAGTAAAAATCTTGTGGCATCGACACGGTTCAGAAGAAGATACCTGGGAAATCGAGGAATCAATTAGATTACAGTATCCGAATCAATTTTCAGGTAACAATTTCGAGGACGAAATTTCCTAAAGGGGGAGAATTGTAACAACCCGATTTTTAGTAGTGACAGAACAGTGGTTTCAGGACCACAAATTTCTATCCTGTCGACTCAGAAATATTATTTTTAGATTATTTATAGATTCATTAGAGTCGTATTAAAATTTTGGTTTAGAAATATTAATAATTAAATAGTTAATTAATGAAAATAAACTAAATTAAAAAAGGTGCAAAACTTACAAATTAAAGCAAATAAGTGATGAAATGGTTTAATAATTATGCCATAAATAATATAGTGGGACGGCATGTTAATAGAAAATAACAAAATAAGGTAATTATAATGGCAAAATTGTAAATTATTTGAAATTAAAACAGAACAAGTTGGAAATTTAAGTTTCCTATTCATCTTCTTCATCATTTGGCCGAAATCACCATAGGAGGAAGCACTAAGTTCTGTTTCTTCTTTTTTTATGCATGTGAGTTCAATTCTTACCCGTTTATTGTAATTTTTATGTTTTTGATATCGTTGCAACTAGGTCTAGCTAACCCGTACCTTCGTTTTCAATTCTATTGAAAATTTTGGATTGATTTATTCTTATAGGACCTTTGGAATCGTTGCTTTGATTGGAACGACTCGGAAGCTTGCACACTATCATCAACATCTCGGTACTCATTTTGGTTCATACTGGTTGGTTTAAGTGGCATGTATTAGGAAAAGGTCTATAGTACTTGAGTATTTTGTATGAATGTAAATTTTGGAAGTAACTTGTTATGCTTGTTTCTAGTAAAGATAGTTGAACTTGTGTGCTTAATTAATAATCCTTTTAGAACATATATAAGTAGAAGTTGTGTAAGTTTGGTGTCAAATGATGATGATTAAATACTTCAAGCATGTTATGTGAATTAGCTTAGTTTTAAGTAGTTATGATGCTTAATTTTTATAAGTGTTTGACATGTTTGGAAATATGGTGAGATGGTACTTTTTTATGAATGACATTTATGAAAGTAAATGCTAGTAATTGAATGGCATATTTTTCACCATTTGGTATGTTTTGGTAAGCAAATTCAATTATATGTATTGTTGCAAATATTCTTAGAAGTTAGTTGATTATTTAGGCCCAAATTGTGTGCATGGTTATACATGTTTATATGTTGTCATTTGAGGTGCCTAAGGGCATATTGGTTGTATGATCTTATAGCATGTTTGAATAGCTAGAATATACATGATTTTGGTGCCTTGTTATGACTTGTATATATTTCGTTTGTAGGCATATGCCAAGTTAGGTGAGAAAAATGGCTTGTAAAATAGCCTATTTTCGTCCACACGGGCAGAGATTATTTGCTTACTCACTGTTATTTTTACTCATAGATGGTTGATTCAGGGAGTCTTGAAGCCTAGCTCAATCCAGGACATCACACAATCATCAAGACCTACAAGAGTATGAAAGTGACATATTTTTTGTTGTGGTATGTATTCGGTGTCTACATAAATAAATATGTTAATTTCATATTATTTGGTCCGTGTGTTGAATGTTGTTTAAATTTAAGCTTGGAAGCTACATATGTTAGTTCACTAGCCTATTCTTCTGTTGGTTAATCAATGATATGCATGGTTACTTTACTTTCAAGACTATTGGTTGTGAATCTTAAAGTGTTTTATAATGGTTTTTGCATATATTTGAGAGATTTGCATGTTATATGTACATCATGAATAGAGAGACTTTGGGAAAACTTTTTGAAGTGTTTTGGGCATACTCAATGAGTCATGTCACAACCACAGAGTTGCGACGTCATGGCTTCGATGCCTGACCTTGCTACTTTGCTTTCCTCACATTGTAACTTCATTACTCAGTCAATCATGTCGCTTCATCGCGCCACTGTTACAACCCTGTACTATTTTAAGTTGTTTTGACTTGTGGGGCCCATTTTGGGTTTCGGTCAACTCTGAATAAATTCAAAATGATTTTAAATTATTTTTTAAAATTTTAATTTGTCTAAAACATATTTTAATTATCTTATAAAAAAATTTTAAACTTTTAACTATTAAATAAATCCAAAATTTCTTACTCATACATGCTTCAATGACATCTCTCATCTCCGAACAGGTGAGGGGTGTTACACGTAAACCACAATGAGTCTACGTGCAAGAAACAACTGCACGCTAAGAATAAATGCTTATAAAGTAAACAAGGAAAAAGTTAACTTACCTTGAGGTCTATGAGGTTTAATTCACCTTAAGGTTTTGCTCTCTCATTGCCAAATTACAATGTAGTTAAAATTTGTTATCATCATTGATAACTCTTGAAAAGAGTTATATTTCAGGCATATAGATGGAATTAATTATTTTTAATTAAGTAAATACATCTACATTTTTAGGATAATTTTAGAACATTGCATAACAAAGCTTGGATTACGCTATAATGGTCATTATTTGTTACTTTTATCACTTAGGGAGGAAATGTGTGGTTTTGTGTGAACACAGGTGTAAGAAGAAGAAGAAGAGGAAGAAGATGAAAAAGGAAAACAAGGAAATGAAAAATGGTTGTGGCAAATGGTAAGATTGATTGCCAACAAAATTGCCATGGAAATTTTGGGAAAATGACTTAGCATTCTAACCACGTCACTCTCAGCCAGTTGTACGTGTACCAGAAAAACCAAACTGAAAAGAGGAATGAAAAATGTAGGTTGAGGTGGAATGGATCTACTAATAAAAGAAGGAGAGAGAAGAAGAAAGAGGGAGAGGAGAATTTGCATGAGAAAAGAAAATTAGTGACAACAGTTTTCTCTCTGCGCAGAGAAGAACTCTATTGGAAAATTCCAGAGAAAGAAGGGTAGCAACTAAGAGAGCAGAGCACATGCGTGAAGAAAGGGGAGAGATATCTACCCTGAGTTCATAAGCAATCTGAATATCAAAGAGGATGTAACACCCCAAACCCGGCCTAGACGTTATGGCCGAATCTGGCGATGTCACATGGAAAAGGATTTGAAGACAAGATTGTTGAATTTAAAAACCGTTACAGTAAATTAGATTTTATTTAATTCAAAAAAAACTAGTTGATTTGCTTTAAAACTTGTCTCTTAGCAGAAGCTTTTGTAACCAATTAATTTAGGGAAAATCGTTTCTATTTACGAAAAACCTTAGTTTTTAGAAAAAAAACCGTATTTTGTGGAGTTGTAGTTTTTTAAAAAAAACCATAAAAAAGTATAAAGTCCCAAATTTAAAGCCAACTAGTCCATAGTCTAGAAGATACATCAAAAACCCCAAATAAGTAATAAATTCTAGGCATTAATGGAAAATAGTCTAAAATTTACGTGTGGCCACCGTCGAGTCCTCCGCTGCACCGACCCATCAAGTCTGGGGATTACCTGTACAGATTTAACAGAGAAATGGTGAGTTTTCGCAAACTCAGTGTGTAATCCCCATAGAAAACATGTATACAAATAATTAACATAATTTAGTTAGATACAGTCTGGGGCCTGTGCCCATCACAGAATCAGTTTGGGCCTCAGCCCATTCAGATACAGTCTCAGAAATACATTAGGGCCTTGGCCCAAATCAGATACAGAATACAGATACAGTAAATTAGAATCCTACCCACCAGCCTCTACACACCATCTCCGTCCAACCCTACACATCATATGGGGATTAAATCAACCCACCCATCCCTACACACCATGCTGTACCGAAATGCGGCACATAATCAGAAGGTTGCAGTTGAGCTAGCAGATAACAGGCTTAATAGCCTTTCAGACACTTCCTCCAAATATCATCAACCCACCCCGATGCAATGCAACATGCAAAATATGTCATGCCATTATGCAATTAATAGTACATACATTCAGATATCATAAGTCATGCTCGGTATAGAAATCAGACAGACAGATCACATATATAGGGGTCTAAGTAAAGCTTACCGTCCCTACAGTTGGTCCACAATCGACTTGGGCGACCCGTGTAACCTTACAGAACTTTTCAAAAAAATGGGCTCACACGCCCATATGGCCTACCCGTGTGGCCCACTCGGCCCAAATTGGCCTTGGCCGCGTGATCCATTTTTAATGTAACCCGTGCTAGCTAAATATTCATATATGTTTTCTCTAATTACTTATATGTTCCTTCAAAGCTGTCTACTTGAGTCACTGTTACTAAATTATTTATATCTTAAGCTACAGAATTCCAAATTAAGGTCCGCTTGATGTCTATGAAACTAGACTCAAATATCTTTCTACTATAACATTTTTAGAATTTTTGGTTCAGCCAATAAGTACAGTAAAATCTTCAATCTTACCCCTGTTGTGCTGTCTGATAGCTTCGACCTTTCTTTGCTAAAAATTAATTATCTCTTAGTAAAAAATTTGGATGATGTTACCATTTGTTTCTATTTAAAATAGACTCATTAATAACTTAAACATGCAAATTTTAATCCATAATTATTTTTCTCCAATTTTTGATGATTTTCCAAAGTCAAAATAGGGGAACCCGAATTCATTCTGACCTTGTCTCACAAAGTTTATTATAACTCAAGATTTACAATTCCATTACTTACACCGTTTCTTCTATTAGAAACTAGACTCAATAAGCTTTAATTACATATTTTTTTAATCCTCTAATTAGATTTCCGCAATTTATGGTGATTTTTCAAAGTTAGCCTACTGCTGCTGTCAAAACAGCAAGCAATTTCGGCTTTTTGCTGAATCCTTTTTTTTTTTTGCATTTTGGGTACACACCTAGTTTTGTTTGATGCTAAAACAGTCCCTGAGCACTCCAAAGCCTATAATTGAACAAATAATATGAATTTAATCTCACATAACGTGACCCTAAATTGAACTCGTATCGAGGTTTTAACCCATAAGCGACTAAACCTTACCTTCAACCGATGAACAGTAATTCCCACAAAAACTAAGACTTCGATTGGTGATTACGAGCCCTTGAATCCTCCCCTAATTGGCATAAACAAAACACTTCAGAAGAAAGTTAACAAACAAAGACAAATCACTTATCTAAAACTTACCGAACGATCACAGACAAACGTGGGGCAACATGAGGTAAAGTGGGAAAAGAAAAATCAAGAAGATGAAGGGTGAAAGAGAGTAGAAATTCGGCAACAATGAAGAGAAAAATGGCAAGAGGGTGGAAGGATTCTAGGGAAAGTAAAAAAAAAAAAAAGGGGGGAAAGAAAGATAAACAGAATATTTGATAACCACCCAATCCCTTATTTCTCTCCATCAAACTCCCCACTAAATCCACTACTCAGATTTTTAGTCCATCTCAAACTTTCTTGGACGCACGAGCAAAAATAATGCCCACGCCAAGATTCGAACACAGGACCTCCTTCATACCAACACTCCACTTATCCACCAGACTAGCAAACCCGTTTTGTTAATTATTTGTCAACTTTTACTTAAAAGCCTACTGACCAAACCAAAATTTACCCCAAGTCCTGGCTTAAACTTAGGACCTCCCAAACACACCCAGAACACATAACCACCAAAGCAGACAGATATTTTGTGTCACACATTCACAATACCCAAAATTAAAATTTTGGAGGAGCTGGAGTGTGGCGAGAAATTCATGCATTTCTGCTTTATTTTCTTGATTTTGTGATTCGAACTTATTTGAGAATGTTGATGAATGGTTTTATTTTGATGTTAACTTTTTCACCCATGAGCTAAATCCTTTCTAGGTTAGAGTTATTTTGGGTGAATGTTTTATCACATTTAATGCCCATGATTAGAGATTGCCTATATCACTATTTCATTTGATTTATGCTTATTTTAAATACAAGCATGCAAGCTCTTGATTGTGTGTTGTGTTCTTAAGTATTTTTAATTCTGAAAAGGTTAAATATATTGGATCTTGAATCGTTTTATGCAAGTGAATACTCAACAGAATATTCATGGCACTCTAGACATAGATGTTGCGAGTTGTACAGAGAATAATGTTCATTACGGTTATTAATCCAGAGTTTTGTAGACATACAATAACTTAGATTTCTAGCTTAAGATCTAAGTATCGACAGAGGCATATCATAGTAGTGATTCTCTGGGTAGTAGATTAGACAATGTTTTGCCATGACATTATTTTGATATGAACATTTTACCTGAATAATTCCAACCCTATTCATTCAGTAGTAGAAACACTCTTACTTTTCTCTGTAATTTGCCACAGCATTTTATTTGCCATATCAATTCTTTGTTTTTTTTTTTTTTTGGCATTTGACTTCATTAATTCATTATTCAACATCTTATTCAACTTAAGAATATTTCCTGTTATTCAGTATAGTCACTTAGATTATAATAACTTACTTAATTTCTTACCAAATTTCGATCCCTGTGGAGACGATACTTACTTATCACTTTATTACTTGAATGACGTGTACACTTGCACAATTGCATTAGTTATTTACATGCAACAATCATAGTTTAGTTTTTAATTTTTAAAATTTTTGTTAATCGTGTTGTGTATTAGCTATATTGATTCTTAAATCATTTTTCTTTTCCTCATTTCCACATAGTTTCACAATTCAAATTTCACTTATAATTAACATAGCATACGGTCTAGTCATTTTTGCCCATAAAATTCATTTGATGTTTCATATTTAGTTCATTATTCTCACACTTTACATTTTCATTCAATTTATAGTATTTATCCCTTAGTAAAAACTAATAGAAGAGGCTTGAAGATTCATCCAAACACCAAAGAGCACGAAATGTTAAGCACCACAACACTAAGGGCACTGAAGTGCTAGGGTCAAGGGTTTCATACTCTGCACATGAATGCAAGGTCCAAAGGCTAATAGAAAGTGCACATAATATGCGCAAAAGCCAAAGGCAATAGAACTCTAAATAACATGAGATTGGATTAAGAGAGGACATGTAATCTTAGAGAGGAACTAAACCCAAAGAGGGCACAACAACCATGACAAAACCATGCGATAGTTCTTGTTTCTTGGAGGCCTTGAGATCACAGATGCCAACCATAACTACCACACTATAACAAGTATACCTTAAGAAAATGAAATTAAAAGTACTTGGCACTATAGTGAATAATGAGGTGCCACCCTCATAATTCAATTGGGACTTCATTAATCAAATTGAGAGCACTTAATCAAACTTTCTTGTGCTTTCTTTTTTGTTATCTTGTTTGCTTCACTTATAACTTTTTAACGTCAGTACCTTAAAGAATTCTCTTTGAGATTCTTAGTTTCCGAGGGTTCAAGTGAACTTAGGCAAATTTGAAGCAAATTCACTGTCTAAGGCTGCACGATTTATTAAGATCAAGTCCAATGCCATGACAGTTGGTAATAAACCTAGATTTGTTAAAGTGTTGAGTTAAGATGATAAATCAAATAGATGATCAATCTGTCCCACCAAAGACCCGTGTGAGGGTTAAGAAAGGGAGTAGTTCGAAAGATACGCTATCGACGATGGATGGCAAGGTTGCCAAACTTGAGGAATCCATAGGTGATGTGAAGGAAAGTCTCAAGGTGATTGAAAGCAGCATCATAGAGTTAGACTCTAAGAGAGATGAGCTCAAGGAGCATGTGCAGGATGCTCTCAATGCCAATGTGAAGCAGATGCAGGGGGTTTTAAAAGAATCATAAAAAAATTCTTTCTAAAGATAATATCATAAGTTTCCCATCATGCATAAAGCTCTCATACATACAATTTAATACTTTTGCCATTAGAGCAAAAGATTGGCAACTACGGGTTTGTTTTTAAATCATGATTTCCATATATTCTAAAATTCATTTAAAAAATAATACTACAATTGTAATTATTTTAATTATATTTAACCATTTAAATAAATAAGATAAAATAAAAATATAATATAACAAATTCTGAAAACATAAAATCAGGTGTAACAAGGTTGACATAAACAACCAGTTGTATAAATATTTACTTAAGTACCAAGTTAAATAGAGCTCTGAACAAAAAGTAGATGATGTAATGGAGGGTATAGATTGAACCTCGATCGAACCCCCATTTTTTTACTCATTTCCATGAAACAAGACTGAACCTCGAAAATGAAAACCTCATGACCACGTTCCTTCACACGTCAACCCTCCTCACCTCTTCAAATCTTCTATACCCGAATCTATCTAAACTTGATATAACCACGCTTCTCACCTTGCACTTATATTCCCAAAATACCCTCAACGACATGGTTCCAGCAACTATGACCACAAAAGTAATAGATCCATAACAAGGAATTAAGTACATGTTCGCAGAGGATATTTTATGTTCAACCCCTTGATCCCCGCATCAATTTTCCCATTTCCTTTAAATTTTGTTGAAAAGAGAGGAAACACAAAATAGCATTTTTTTTCGGTGAAGAAAGATTCGATCTCTTTCGCTAGAAACGGGACTGAATGGCGGTTAGTACAATTTTTTTATTTTTTTTAACCATCTTGTTTGTTTGGTGAGAAAATTTATGACAAACAAGAAAAAAGAGATTTTGTATTTTCCAATTCAATTTCACCATGAAGATCTAAGATATTCTTGTTCTAACATAAATATCTGTAATTTAGTTAGTAATTTATGTTTTATTATTTTATTTTTCTAACATAAATTTTAATTATTAGGGCCTCATTAATCAGACGGATATAATGCTAATTTGAGTTTTGTTTCTGCTGTTGCTGTGCACTTCATTTACCTTTTTCGTATTTCGTTATATGATACTGTCATTTACCCTGGTCCTTAGAAATTTTATTATATACTTTTTTGCACTAGGTTAATAAAGAATCCGGCTATATCTTCTGTGGATTTGTATGCAACTATTTATAGATCTGGTTGATTTAATTTCGCGTTGTATAATCAGTTGTATGCTAATTAGGAATTTATTATGTAAAATGTTGCTCCAAGTAATGCTTACTTGAAAGAAAAATGAAAAAGTGCGAATTTAACTTGCTAATATTGAACTGCGCTCGCGTTTTTGTGATTATTAATCTAAGATGCTAGCTTTCTATGATGGTCAGCCTAATAAAAATTTTGTTTGTATTCAGCCTAAATATTTATGGGTGGTTTTCTTTTTTAATGGATGTAATAATGTTGATTTGAAGATGCTTTCTCTATTTTGGGCTGTATAAGTTGTTGTATTCTTTGACAGATCCAATCAGTGAAAGTAGGCAACGTTTCTTTGGGTGCATCTGAGCAAGATATTAAGGAGTTCTTTTCGTTCTCTGGTGACATCGAACATGTCGAAATGCATGGGTTAGTTATTACCATACTTTTGTACCGTATGGATATGAAGAAAAGTGATGATAATTGTTGAAACTTCTTCTGTCTTCTAACCATGTAGATGTACCAGTATAGTGATGTTCTGAGATTCTGGAACATTATCTGGAATAGGTTTCTTATTTGCTTTTGTTTTCAATTTTTTTTTTTTTGTTCCCCTTACCTTTCAGCAATGACGAGCGATCACAAGTTGCATATGTTACTTTCAAGGATCCACAGGGAGCAGAAACTGCTGTTCTTCTTTCTGTACGCACATATCTCATTTCATTTGAGCTTTTTGTATCAATTATCTTAATTGTTCTCACTGACACACACGCATCACATAATCGGATTTTATGCTACTGTTTGAAGGAAATGGTATGTCTAATATATATGGGAGTTAAATGTCAATGTTTTTGACGTATTTTAGTAGATATTTATATGATGCTAGTTCAATTTCTACCGTTTTTCCAAGTGAAATATGTAAAAGCTGGTAAACTTTGTAAGCAGCAGCTTTCTGCTTTCCTTGGATATTGAAATAAAATCATTTATCCAAAACACAAGGAATTAAGTATTTATGTATCATTTCTGGAATCTCACAAGTGATGTGCTTTTGAAAGTGAATACTTCAGTGCATTGCCAATGGGATGACAATGTTAATGACCATCTTTGTTTTAATTATTTCATCATTTAGAAGATAACATTGTTACTAAATGATCTTCCTTTGAGGTAGATTTGCTAAAGACATGTAAACAAAATCCTTGCATGCATTTGACCAAGTATTTGTATTTATATCTTGAATTTTCACTGTTCTTCCGTTTAAAGGTAATTGATTTAAACCACAATTTGATGTTAAGGAAGTGATCAAATCTAGTTCCCCATTTGAATGGCGTTTAAAGCCTTTTTGGCTGATGTTTCTATTGGCATGTGTTGTTCTGGCTCGTGAACAGTTTGTTTGGTTTCACAAAAAAATTCTTGTTGCCTGTTGTGCATTATGTGGCAAAAGAACAGTTACTCTGTTATAGCTTGGATTTTGTTAATCATTTATGCGAATTTATTTTTTAGTTAGTCTCATGGTTTCAAGATATTTCCCTTTTCTTTTTGTTGGTTAGATGTCATAATCATTCGTTTTCTTCCCTTGTTTTTACACTTTTTCTTATGTAAGGGAGAAAGTGAAGAGGGAAAAAGTGAGTGGGTAACTGATGGCCATATTATTGTTAATTGCTAGCTTTTGAAAGTTTGATTAGCTTTTTCACAAAAGAGCAATCTCCCCTAAAGTCTAAATGCTTATTGATTAAATGGAAATATTTAATTTCATCATTATGAATTGAGAATTCATGGTTTTCTCCAGGGGGCGACAATTGTAGATCAATCTGTTACCATAGAGCTGGCTCCGGATTACAAGCCACCTGCTACTGCCTCTGCAAAACCTGTAATGTCCTAACCCACAGCAATCTGCTTTGAATTCACTTATTAAATGATGATTTTATTGTGAATGAATTGTTTGATTACCTTAGGCCACACAGAACAAAGAGGCCGGCCAGGCCGAATCTGCTGTCCAGAAGGCAGAGGATGTTGTAACCAGCATGCTAGCCAAGGGTTTCATTCTTGGCAAGGATGCAGTGAACAAAGCAAAGGCCTTCGATGAGAAGCATCAGTTCACATCAACTGCCACTGCCAAAGTTGCTTCTCTGGACCAGAAGATTGGTTTTACTGAGAAAATTAGTGCTGGCACAACCATGGTGAATGACAAAGTGAGGGAAATGGACCAGAAGTTTCAGGTTTCCGAGAAGACCAAGTCTGCGATTGCTGCTGCCGAGCAGACAGTCAGCAGTGCGGGTTCTGCTATAATGAAGAACCGTTATGTATTGACTGGAACCTCGTGGGTCACTGGTGCATTCAACAGGGTTGCTAAAGCAGCAGGTGATGTGGGGCAGAAGACAAAAGAAAAAGTTTTGGCTGAGGAGGAAGAAGCCCACAAATCAAAGGGGTATGCAAGGATGGACGAATCCGAATCTCCCAAAGCTGGTGCTCCCTCATCGGCACAAGGTCTAATCCTTTAATTTGCCAAAAAAGGACTGTAAATACCAGCAATGGAAGGTTTGGATCTTGCCATCAGAGATGTGCTTTCTGGTTTGGACAATAGTTTAAAAACTTAAATGTAGGACAGTTTGTCACATATTGTTTGATATGTTTGGTATATTCAACTTTAAATGATAATAAAAAAAAAAAATGACACTGCAAACAATTCAGCATCAATTTTATTGGTATCCATCTATTATTCTCGAGTTCATGTGTGCATGTGCTAACCTTATTTGCCGGAAAATGAAGAAAGATGAACGTAAATGGACAAATCGACTGGGCTTAGGGTGATCCAACCCAACTCAATTTTTAAGATGTGCTCAGTTGAAATCTTTTAAAATTTTTATTTTTATATATAACGACGTGTCAGATAGTTTTTTCATTTTTTAGCTTTTACCATTACAAATACTATTGAAACGACATACAATAAATGATTGAAGGAGATAATAAAAAATAAAGTTTTTGATTGAATGATAAATCTTGCGTTACTAATGCGTGTAATTAACATGATATCAAATACGTAACATATAATAAATTAAATAATTGAAGGAGGTAATAAAGTGATATCAAAATAAAATTTTGATTAAGTAGTAAATTTAAAATGTATATAGAATATCAAAACCACGTTTTAGTTTAATGATACATTTAAGGTGTTACTAGTGCAATTAGCTTGGGTTTAAATAGTTTTGGTACATGTATAAATTAGTGAAGTTTATTAAATCCAATTACATAAGCTGCTTATTTTCAAGTCAGGCAAATTACTTCGGGTTTAGGCATTTTTGAATCTAAAATTTTTCTAATCGATGAAAAACTATCTCTTAGTTTCGAAGCGCATTTTGAATTACCTAATTTCGTGTTTGAGAGCTTTTAGCGAAAATTACACAAACTAAATTTTCTAAAAGGGGTTATTACAAGAATTATGAGTTTTGGTAAGTCATATTGAGTTTGATCTTGCTTAATTTGGTTATATATAATACAGGCGGAATATATAAGAGGAAAAAGGCATTAATTTAAGTCCTTAATGTGAAATTATTCATAAGGCATTAATTTAAGTCCTTAAAGTGAAATTATTCATACTTTTACTTTGGGTTGAGTTTATTTAATTAGGATTAAATTGTTTTATTTCATTCTAAAAACTTCTTTTTTCTTAAATAAAACGACCACAAGGGTCAAACATTCATTAAATCGCATCATAAATGACAGCATCATGGATATCTAAAGGTAGTCCATGTCAAAGAACCAAGTACAAGCCTCCACACACATGAAACGGGCATTTTACCAAAAAAAACTCTTTTTTTCAAAAATTACCGAAATGGGCCCATTATTTAATTATTTACCGGAATGATCCATTTTTCGAGAAATCGCGTCCACGTCAGTGCGATGTCAGGGTACGCATCAGGAAATCGTGGCCACGTCAGCGCGAGTTGCTGACATGACCACGATTTCCTCTGCCACGTAGCGCGTTTCGGGGGACGCGATTTTGCCTTTTTTCCCACGTTAGTTTTTTCGGCTTTTAGGGCTTAGGGTTCAGGCTTTTTAGGGTTTTTAGGTCTGGGAAGAAATAATTTTGAGTTGACGTTTCTGATCAAATAGTATAAATTTGCTTCTAGCAAGATGCTATTTGAGAAGAATTTGTAAAATCGCGCCCTCGTGGACGCACTTTTGCTACAGTAGGTCATGGATGAAATAATTTTTTTTGACATTTCTGAGCAAATAGTATAAAATCGCTTCTAGCAGGATGCTATTTGAGAATAATTTGTAAAATCGCGCCCTTGTAGACGCGCTTTTGCCACAGTAGGTCATGGATGAAATAATTTTTTTTGACGTTTCTGAGCAAATAGTATAAAATCGCTTCTAGCAGGATGCTATTTGAGAAGAATTTGTGAAAATCACGCCCTCGTGGACGCGCTTTTGCTACAGTAGCATGTTTGGGCTGAGGCTATAAATTAGGCAGAAGATGTTCTCAGAATGCATAAGTCACAGCAGAAACAATTTAGAAAGGCTAAGAAGGTTAGAGTTTCAAATATGAGTGAACGTATTAGTGTTGTTATTTACTATGATGGTGAGGTCTGCCACACCGAGAATGGTGTTGTTTTTTTGTCGGAGAATACGGTGCGACTGGTTTTTAACCAGAACATAGATTTGACATAACTTCGTAAAAGAATTAGGCGTAAAATTTTTGGAATAACGGTAATGAAAGTTCTGTCTATCACGTATCGATTTTGTTCTTTTGTTGATTCGGTGACATATGACTCGTTCGACATAAAAGGTGCTCGTAGCTTGGAGGCAATGGTGCAGACTCATCTTGCTAGTGGAGCACCTTATATTGAGTTATATGTACAATTTACATCGCCAATTGATGTACTTGCGACCGGTGTTCGTGATGTATACACGACCCCTGGCCGACATTCGGTTAGCGGGTTACAAAATACGGAACAGCCCATGTTCGGTAGTGGTGCCGAATGCACATCCCCCGCAAAACACTTTGTCGGTGGATGGGACATGTACGTTGGTGGCTCGACGTTTGATGCTGGAAATACGTACTGGGGAACGGCATCAATTCTAGTAGGTGGCAATCTACATCCAATTGGGGACGTTATCAAATGCCCAGAAGAAGGGATGACGTACTCCCTATGACGTCAACCGGTGAGGGGACCTCGTACGCTGCAGATGATTGTAGGTTAAAAGATGATTCCGATGTGGATCCATCTCGAGAGCCCAGGCTGGATGGTGCAGAAGTTGGCTTATTTTCTGAACTGGAGCCTATTCCAACAGAAGCTGAAGATGTTGGAAGGAGTTCAGATGAAGAAGAAAATCTACGATTCAGAGCATACTCACCTCCAGCCTACATGCATAATGTCGATCTGTCTGCAAATGATGCGTTAGAGTTTCCAGATCTACCACACTAGTTGCGTGATCGTACAAGTTCGGGGGTAGATTCTGGTGAATTTAAAGTTGGTAATTAGTTTACCAACAAGGATAGTTTTATTGGTGCTTTGAAACAACATAGCATCAAAAATGGCGTTAACTACCACGTCGTTAAATCCAAATCTGATAAGTTTGAGGTGAAGTGTGCGGTCCAAGACGGCACATGTTCATGGAAAATCTACGCCTCGTTAAGGAAAAGGACAGGGTTGTGGGAGATTAAAAAGTACAAAGGTCCACATACATGTGCTGCAGGTATAGTATTGACGGTTTCTGAACAATACTTTTATTATGCAATGTTGCATTATTTAATGTACTCAGTTTATAGGTGTTTCACAAGATCATCCCAAGATGGATTCAGCTATGTTAGCTAGCTTGATACTGCCCACGGTAAAAGCAGATCCCAGGACTTCAGTGCCAGTGTTAATTGCCAATATTCGTAGCCAAATGGGGTACACAGCCTCTTACCGCAAGGCTTGGATAGCTAAGCAAAAGACGTTAGAGAAGATGCATAGTGGGTGGGACGCCTCACATAATGAAATATGGCAGTGGTGTCAGGTGCTAGAGAGATACGTCCCAAGTGCCATCACAGACCTTGAAACGGAACATACGTACTACAACGGCCGATTGCTACGTGGATGCCAACTGTTCAAACGCCTGTTTTGGACCTTTAAGCAATGTCGATACGCATTTCCATACTGCAAGCCGTTGGTACAAATTGACGGTACCTTTATGTTCGAAAGGTATACTCATCGGCTATTGCTTGCAGTGGCACAGGATGGCGGTGGGAGAATTCTTCCAATTGCATTTGCAATAACACCGGGGGAGTCGTCTGATGACTGGGATTTCTTTCTCTCTAGGTTAAGGAGGCATGTGTGCCCCCAACCTGATATCTATGTTATTTATATCGGGGCACCGGTATACTAGCTGCATTTGATCGACAGGGAAGCTTATGGCAGCGCACACACCATAGATATTGCCTAAGACACGTTACTTCGAATTACTACAGGCAATATCCATCTAAGAGCGAACGACAACAAGTGACCAACATGGGTATTTAGTCTATCTCTGTGTTATTTCGTTTGTCAATTTGAATTAGTTTTATTGGTAGAAGTGGTATAAATTATTCGCTATGATCTTATATTGGCAGGGTATGAAATAAATAAAGATCGTTTTCACGAGATGTTGGCAATTTTACGTTCAATTAACGCAGAAGGGGCGGACTACCTTTGTAACATATGTTTCGAACAGTGGGCACAAGCATATGACGGCGGCCTACGATATGGCCATATGACGTCGAACCTAGCTGAATGCATAAATTCTGTTCTTAAAGGAACGCGCCATCTACCGAAACATAAGTTGTGCGAGAGACATATTTTCGTTTGGCGGCGCTATTTCCAAAGCGAGCAGCAAGTTATACAGGCTAGATGTAAGGAGGCCATGTATGGTGCAGTAAGGTAGTTCAAGAAATTAATAAGGCCAAGGCAAGGGTAAACACCATGTACACAGTGTATCACGATTGAGACAATTTATAGTTTCGCGTGACAGAGTTTGACAGACCGCACCAAAGTGTTGTTGGCGGGCAATATCGTGTACACTTGCGAAATAGAACTTGTGACTGTGGGATGTTTGATGCACTTCGTTATCCATGCGCTCATGTTATTGCAGCTTGTCAGGATCTCTGTTTGGATCCGATGAGTTATGTGGACGAAGTGTACAAATTAGAAAACATGTACAACGTCTGGAGACATGTTTTCCCACCGGTCCCAGATGAACGTAAGTGGCCGCCCGTATCTCTTGCTCCTTTTAAGCTATTACCGGATAGAGAATTACGTCGCAAACCAAAGGGTCGACCTTGCTCGACTAGAATACGTAACAATATGGATATCCGAGAAACAACAAGTCAAACGAAGTTGTGCGGATGGTGTAGGAATCCAGGCCATACAAGTCGATCATGCCCTAATCGCAATAGTTGAATGTAATTGTAAAAAAATTAAGTTTGTGAAATTATTAATTGATAAATTGTATTAATGGTTAGTAAAAATTTCAATTTATATAAAATTATTATTTGTTAATACCAGTGAAAACATTTTTCCAAATCTAACATTATGTGAATGTAAAATTATTATCCGATAAATTGTATTAATTGTTAGTAAAATTATCAAATTATATAAAATTATTAATTGTTAGTACCAGGAAAAAACATTTTTCCAAATCTAACATTATGTGAATGTTAAGGGTTAGGGTTTTTAAGGGTTTAGGGTTAGGGTTTTCAATTTAATTAGGTTAGGGTTTAGGGTTTAATTAGGTTAAAGTTTTCTTTTTAATTAGGTTAGGGTTTTTAATTTAATTAGGTTAGGGTTTTCAATTTAATTAGGTAGGGTTTGCAATTTAATTAGGTTAAGGTTTTCTTTTTAATTAGGTTAGGGTTTAGAGTTTAATTAGCTTAGGGTTTTTAATTTAATTAGGTTAGGGTTTTCAATTTAATTAGGTTAGGGCTTTCTTTTCAATTTAACTAGGTTAAGATTTAAGGTTTAATTAGGTTAGGGTTTTCTTTTTAATTAGGTTAGGGTTTTTAATTTAATTAGGTTAAGGTTTTCAATTTAGTTAGTTTAGGGTTTTCAATTTAATTAGGTTAGGGTTTTCTTTTCAATTTAATTAGGTTAGGGTTTTCAATTTAATTAGGTTAGGGTTTTTTTTAATTAGGTTAGGGTTTAGGGTTTAATTAGGTTAGGGTTTTTAATTTAATTAGGTTAGGGTTTTTAATTTAATTAGGTTAGGGTTTTCTTTTCAATTTAATTAGGTTAGGGTTTTCTTTTCTTTTTAATTAGGTTAGGGTTTTCAATTTAATTAGGTTAGGGTTTTAATTTAGTTAGTTTAGGGTTTTTAATTTAATTAGGTTAGGGTTTTCTTTTCAATTTAATTAGGTTAGGGTTTAAGGTTTAATTAGGTTAGGGTTTTCTTTTTAATTAGGTTAGGGTTTTCAATTTAATTAGGTTAAGGTTTTCAATTTAATTAGGTTAGTAGAATTCTCAAATAATATCAAAATATTCAAAATATTCAACATATTCAAAAATTTTACATCAAATAAATCTATCTTATTACATCAAATAATATCAAAATAACTCAAAAAAATTTCTATTTTTATTACATCAAATAAACTTCTATTTTATTACATCAAATAAACTTCAAAATACTTAAAATATTTGTACAAATAATTTTAAATACGGCAATCAATGTCTATGCCCGGGGGATTCAGTGCCACATGGCAGCCGTCGACGGTTACGCGCTGGATTCCTCCTTTCTCTAGCTTTCGGCGGCGGTTGTTGTTCCTTCGGTGGGGATTCTGGTTCTTCCGGTACGGCATCTGGTTGTTGGACTTGGGACGATGATCCACCTTCAAAGAATAGTGTATGTGGAGGTGTTTGCATCACGAAGGGCGACGGTGTTTGAAACCCATACGTTGATGGGGATTGGTAAAAAGGAGAGCTCCCCAACGGCCCCTCTTGCGATCTCTCGTACGCCGTTGGCCTATACATCGGCGGTCCACTTGGCATAACAGGAAATGGAGCTAAACCGGGCATTTGGCTCCAACCTGCCATAGGACTCGGAAAAGGATACATATAAGGGTTAGGATACATATAAGGGCTAGGAAACGCACCTGGCATCATCTGAAAAGGCAGTTGAATGGGTATCATCGGTTGAACTGCTGCGTCGGGTGACTGTGTCGGTGCTCTCGTTGGGCCTGGTGATTGCATGGCCGCTGATGATGAGCCAGGTGAATGTCTAGGCCTTGTTGAGGGGCTGCCTTCGTCGTCTTGTCGTCTTGGATTTAGAGGCCCGCGCCTTTCTTTTTCGACACGTATTTGCCACTGCCTCTCCTCTGGTGTCAGTAAATACGGCTTGCCATGGATCCTAAACCATGGCATGTATTCTGGAATACACGCTAACTCCGGAACGATGATTGGTTCCCGAGTAGGTATATATTCATGCCAATTTTCCCACATTTCCATGTACTCGGACCAGTATCTAGTCCAATCCGTATTCAATAGCTGAAGGTCGATTTTGTGGTGATCGTCAAACACCTCAGGGTCCACGGGAATCGGTTGTCTACATCTAAAATGTCGTAGCACTATGTCTGTCTGGTGCGGCTCCACGATTGCGTAGTTGATCAACACGACTTTCACACGCCAAGCGTTCGAATTTTGTAAAAACTCTTCCTGGATTACTGCCTGAATTGCCGGATCCTCGTATGGTGTCCATTGAAACTATATGAACATGATAGAAATATTAGTTATATACATAATACTAAATACTAAATACTAAATATCAATCAACTGGCGAATGTATGAAAATATCTATTTGCAATAATACTTGCTTGTGCTTTCGACCGTTGGTCCAATATAAGCCGTATATCTTCAAGAGAGGACGGTAATCGAGCATGACTTGTCGGATGGTTCCACCTAATTAAATAAATTTTTAGCATACTTTTATTTTTAAAAATCTACATAATAATTGTAAAATCTAATATAAAATTTACCTCGTTATGAGTGGGAATGTATGTGGGTGGTCCACTCCAGGACGTAGAAATGGAAAGCGAAACCGTGCCTATGATTGCAGTAGTGACAGGCAACCTCCGATTTTTGCTCTCCTCAGTCACGTCGCCCCGCACATCTCCCGATATAACATTGCCAAGACAGCAGACCCCCAACTAAATTCACCGGCTACTCTAAAATCAATGAGTTTTAGCAGCCATCTTAGATGTACGTGGCTCCGTGACGTGTCGGGCATCAGATAACCTCCAATTAATTGAAGAATGTATGCCCGAGCATATCGGATTCTTTCAATTTTGGTTGAATCTTCATCCAGATTAGGGAATGTGTCACGTAACCAGCCCATCTCGACCTTACCTCCCTCCATTTTCTTCAGAATAGCGCCCAAAAGCTCGTAGCACACCGCCTCTCAATCGCTAGATTGGGCAGACCCGGTGACTGGGCACCCATCCACCGATAATCCCAATTGCAAACTGACATCTTCTAGAGTGATAGTGCACTCTCCACATGGAAGATGGAATGTGTGCGTCTCGGGTCTCCACCTCTCGATCAACGCACTGATTAGTTTCGGGTACAACTTGCATCCCCTGCCTACAGTCACCACGTGCCAAAAACCCGCTTCCTCCAAGTAGTTCTCTACCAACGGTGATGGAGGAGCATGCATATTCCAGATCTTTCATTCCAATACCCGATCTACAGACTTTTATAACAAATAATAAATTAATAATTATCTAAAAATGCATAAATAAAAAAATTCTTAAATAATATTTAAAAATTAAATTTAACACTTACCATTTTCATTTGTTCCACCGATATGTGATCCTTATCAAGACGAGTCAATGATCCGGCCATTGATGAAATCGTAGAAATTTTTACGATTTATAAAAATATAAAAAAATTTAAAATTATTTTAACAAAGGAAATTGAGAGGAAATTAAATATGGATTTGAGAGAATTTTGGAAGGAAATTGAGAGGATATTGAAATTAATATGGATTTGAGAGAATTTTGGAAGGAAATTGAGAGGAAATTGAGAGGAAATATGAGAGAGGATTAGTTTGTCAAAAAATAAAAAAGGGGTAGGGGTATTTATAGTTTTTTTTTTACCGTTGGGGGGCAACGGTCAAATTTGATCGTTGGAGCACTGTTCATGCGCGGGCCTAAATCGCGGCCACGTCAGCGTGAGTTGCTGACATGGCAACAAATCGCGTCCTAGAGGGCGCGATTTGTTGCCATGTCAGCAACTCGCACTGACGTGGCCACGATTTCCTGATGCGTACCCTGACATCGCGCTGACGTGGACGCGATTTCCTGGAAAATGGACCATTCCGGTAAATAATTAAATAATGGACCCATTTCGGTAATTTTTGAAAAAAAAGGGCTTTTCTCTATAAATTGCCCCACATTTTCTTACAAATTAAATCAGCAATCAAATTACAACCCGGTTAACCCAAATTAAATTTGCTGACTTCAAATTAGCAAAGGCTTTTATGCTTTCCTTGATCCGCACACTAATGACCGTGACATCCGTACGTTGATTCTTTACTTTGTTGACAAGGCTGGAGTTGTCTGTTTCGAAGATCACATCAGCTTTAACGTTAAGCTAACACGCAAGCTTAATGCTCTCATCAAAAGCATAGCTTTCGGCTTCATCACCGACATCATCTCGTCCTTGAAGCCCCCGCCACCGCCTAACACGAACCCATCTTTATCCCTTGCTATAACACCATAGCCAACTCCATTATTACAAACCGACGCATCAAAATTTATTTTAACATAACCCTTGGAAGGTTTTTCCCATCTTTTAACAATAGGGTTAGTAGAGAGCTACGGATCATTTAACAAATTACAAATGCAGAAACCTTGACTAAGCGTTCTAGCCCTAACCCAAATAACCTGCGCCTCATCTTCCTTACCCGGAATATGAAATTTTTTCTATTATTCCAGCTGTTCCACAGGTAGTCATAAGGTCGGCCATAGCTCTCTTATCCAGAACTCTCATCAGGTCTTCTAACCAATCGATGCAGCAGTTGTACTCCTTCGAAATAGTGCTATTTTCCAGACCACCAATTGAAAGAATCGCCCGAGATGTAGGGCAATATTTAAGGGCGTGAATAAGGGTATCATACTCAGCCCCGCACCTAGGGCATTCCTGCTCAAGACCACGTCCAATAGATGCAATTTTAACGTTAGTAGGGAGGATCTCATGCCCCACCCGACAAGTGAAAACCCTAATTTTGGGGATGGTGTCGAGCTTCCATATAGCTTTCCACAATAACCTATGAGGGCCAAACCCCGTTTGCTTCAACAACAACCATGAATAAGCCGACTTAGATGTGAACGAGCCAAGAGGGTTGTGGAACCACACCACTCTATCGCATTGGCTCTCTTCCCCAATCAGTGAGTTGTAAATTTTATCACCCAAGTCTTGCCCATACAACTTGTGATCTCTAACGTTGTTCCATCTTCTACTATCATCGAGCCATAAGTTTCACGCTGCTCTCATTAGGGTTCAGTAAATTTGAATTAACGGCCACACCATTTAAACCTTCCAACCCCCAATTGTCGGTCCGAATATTGATACTATCACCATTTAAGTACATTTTTTTATTTACATATAACTGGGACCTATTGGAGAGTAAAGACGTAAGCAGAATTTCCATGTACTTTTTAAGAGATCTAGAACTCTCTCTAAACGAGTCTTAAAGGTTTTAATCTCCCTTGATTATCAGTTACCATAGGTTGTTCTAGGAATAGTTATGAAGGGAAGACAATCACTTCTAACATTCTCGTTAATTGCCCAATGACTCCATCCTATTCTTGTGTTTTCAACAATTTGGTATCAAACCCACTCACACTGAGTGATAAAATCCAAACTTCTGTAGATTGTGGTGGTGATGAAATTTGTTGATCTGCAAAATCAGATGGACAGACAATTTCAACAAATGCAAGATCAGATGAAAGTCCTATTTTCTTATCAAAGCAAATCGACAACTGGGGAGTAGAACCCAACTAGATTAGGCGCCACTGCCACCACCACCGGGTGGGGCTACTTCGACGGCTGGAGGATCTGTTCCTCAGTTTGCAAAAAGCTTATGCTATAATTGCGATTAGCTTTATTTGGCCACTCATTAGCGCAAAAAGCTACTTCGGTTAGAATTGGTGATACAGTGGAGGAGAATATTGAAGAATTAAGAGAACTTGAAATCTCCTTGCATGGTAAGACTATGCAGTTACAAGCCGTAATGAATGGACAAACGTTGTTGAGCTTGATAGATTCGGGTAGTACACACTAGGGGTGAGCATTCGATCGAATCGAATCGAATCGAATAAAAAATTTTCGAGTTAATCGAGTTTTCGAATCTCATTTTATCATCCTAACTTTATTTGAAGTTTTCTCGAATCGAATCTAGTGAGATGGAATTCGAATCGAATCGAATCGAATATATTTGAGTTAAATTTTAAAAAATAATTTTGGGTCCTTGTAACCATTGTCACCCATCATAATAAAATTTGTCCACCTTAATCAAATTTTTTATTAACTTTCATCACCTCATAATTTATTTATTAATTTTTTATATATTGGTTAGCTTCTTTGCTTGCTTAGTTGTTTCAATTATCTTCAAATTCTTGCCACTATGTATTTTGGAATTAAAAAATATATTAAATGTAAAAATATGATTTTTTAATAAAAGTTATTTTAAAAATAAAATGTGAAATTGATACCAATATAAAATTTTAACACGAATATTTTATGGCATAATTAATAATTCAATTTTAATATAAATATTCAATATGACTAAACAATTCAATAATATAAATAATATAAAATGTGAAATTTAATTTAATAATATAAATAATAGATATAAATAAAATTATTACTATTTATGTTTAGTGATTTTTTTGGATAATTTTGATTTTTTATTTGAGAGTAAAGGGTGAGAAGTAAAAATTGAAGGGAAAATAAAAAGTTTTGGGGAATAGAAGTTTGAGGGAAAGTAAATAGGGGGAGTAAAATTTTGGAGGGAAAATATTAAAAAAAAATTGGAGGGAGGGTTTGGGGTAGATGGGAGGTGGGATGGGAAGGGAATAAAAGTTTTAGGGGAAAAGTAGGAGGGAGTAAAAATTTTGGGGGAAAATAAAAGGTTTTGAGGGTTTTTGGGAGTAAAATTTTGAGAAAAAGTAAATGGAAGAGTAAAATTTTGGTGGGAAATGGATTTTTGGTAGATTGGGGGGTTGGGAGGGGAGGGGAGTAAAAGTTTTGGGGGGAAAGTGGGAAGGAGTAAAAGTTTTGAGGGAAAAGTAAAAAGGTTTGGGACTTTGGGGTAAAAATGTAAAATATTATAGTTTGATATTCGAATTATTTGAATTATTCGAGTTATTCGAATTCGAAAACTCAACTCGATTCGAACTCGAAATTTGAAAAAAAAATTCGAGTTGATTCGAATAACTCGAATAACTCGATTCGTTTAACTCGAAATTCGAATTTTTTTCAATTTTTTCAAGTCGAATCGAGTTTTGCTCACCCCTAGTACACACAACTTCATTAGTGTTAGAGCTGCTCAGCGCCTTGCAATTCCGGTAACACTTGGTGTGTCAATTGCCAATGGTGAGAAGGTAAAAAGTAAAGGGATTTGTTCTTGGTTACTTTTTTTATATTGCTACCCATGAATTTTTTGCAGGCTTTAAAATTATTCCTCTGATTGGGTTTGATATCGTGTTGGGTATTAAATGGCTTCAAACATTTGGACTTTGGTGCACTAACAATGAACTTTGCAGTGAAAAGAAAGATAGGCGAGCCCGCCAATGCCTTCCTTAAGCTTCTTTCATCTCTATTTATAGGAGGATTGTTGAACTCTTTTTAATTTTCTTTGAATCCCGCACAGTTTTTCTAATAAAAATGATGTCTCATCATTGATTTGTCATGACATGGTTGGTTTAACGTTATTTTCCTTTTTTTGTCTGAACTTGAATGTTGCTTTCTTAAATTGCTTTCTTTTTTGTCTGAACTTGGATGTTGTTTTCCCAAGTTGCTTCCTTTTTTGTCTAGAAATGGATGTTGTTTTCCCATGTTGCTTCCTTGATATTTTTATTGGTTTCTTCCAATTAGCTTTTATACTTCCTAAATATTATTTAGATTTATTTTTTCAATTTCATCTAGATGTAATGAATCGATTAACAATCTTGGTGAGTTTCAATTTTTTCATGTATTCTTGATTTTTTCTATTATGTGTGATGGAAAATCATCAATATCCATGTCAGCTATCTTTTTAATAGTTGAACGGATTCTTTATTTCTATCATCCTGAGTGTATTCGACTCCAATATCGTATGTCAATATTCTTCTTTCATCAGTTCAGAGGCTATAAGTTTTTTGTTGAATTAAATATCGGGCTTTGGTCATTAAATCTATACCTGCTTAGATTTGATAATAACTGAGATTATTGTAACACTTATCAATATTTTTTGTGAAGTGTTAAAGGTTGGGACCTCCAATCATTTTTTTAATGATCTAAATTTGATATGGTTGAAAATTTTTCTTTTTGAGCTATACCAATAAGACTGTTGATTTCAAGATGAAAATAATAATAATAATCTTCATATACCATACGTAATAACATAGTCTTAATAAATGTAGAAATTTTTTTAATAAATGGAAAGAAAATTTTTGAACTGTTATTTCTTTAACAAAATCTCATTCAATACTGCTTATATCAAATGGTTCATGATCAAATCTAAACTTTATAGTAGGGAATTTTTTATTTAAATCGTTTGTGAAAACATAAGCTTCTAGAAAGTATTCTAAAAAAGCTTTTTAAAATTAAGCTTGCTGGTTGTAAATAGTTCCATTTATTTTTGTAAATATTTCTACACAGAATATTCCTAGCCTTATTATATAAACATAACCTAAACATTTTATTTATAACTGGGTTATTTGTTCAGTATTAATAAAATACTGAAATATATCAAGAAGATTGTTTATCTCATTAATATCTAAATAACTAATTTCTAGTTCTTCCCAATCTCGATATAAAATAGATTTTAATAATAAATCATGAGCTTCTTGTTATTTAGTTGTTTTTTAACTAAAAATTGTGAAAGCTTAGTAAGAGCTCTCTTGAAAGTAGCTTTTTGCTCAATAATATGGGTTTTTCATATTTTATTAATAAAATTATATAATTCTGATGATAAGCCTGGATTATAAAAATCTTTTATTTCCTGAATTTGTTGTGGTTTCAACAAATTTTTTGATACACAAAACTTTTCTACTCCTTTTATGATTTCAGCATAACTGACTTGGTATGTTGAACTTGGATCTTGAGACCAAAGTAATTGACTCACCTGTTGTGGTGTAAATGATAATTGAGTTACAACTGGTTGTCTTACCCTTGGATATGGAATGTAATATCTTTGGTTAGGATAAAAAGATATTCGAGAAGGTATTGTCATAAATCATTGATTAGGATTTATTGATTTGAAAATGTTCCCTTTGTTGGGCCTTTTATGAACAGTAGCTCATTCACCGACTTTTTCTAGAGGTTGTTTACCTCTGTCCATTTGGCCTACTAAAATAATCAGCAATAATATTGTCAGTTCTTTTTACATATAATACTTCAAAATTAAAAGTATATAATTCATTATACCATCTAATTCTTCTAGGTACAGTTTCTAAACTTTTATTAATAAGGAAATGTTTAACTACCTGATTATCAGCTTTTATAATAAATTTTTCAGGTGCTAAATATATAAGAAAATTTTTTATTCCTTTCTTTATTGCTAATAATTCTTTTTCATATATGAAATAATTAATTTCATTTGGTTTAAATTTTCCCGAATTATATCCACATATTAATTCTTCGTTATTTATTGTTCTAGCTTTTAATATACAACCCTAATGATTTTGTGCGTCTGTTTCTAAAATTAATTTATCACTTTGTTTAGGTAAATAAGCTTTTGAAATTTGATTAATTTCAGGTTTTAGATTTTTTATGATTTCCGAGTCTGTTTAAGACCAGATAAAGGGTTTATCCTTTTTAAATTTTCATATAACCTACCTATTTTTTCAGATAAGTTAGGAAAGAAATTTATTCCATAATTAATAATTCCTAAAAATTGTTGAAGCTGCTTTTTATCTTCAATTTTTCAGGAAATTCTTTTATTTTTAATATAACATAATCTTGTAGTTTAAGACCATCTACAGATAATTTTAACCCTAAGAATTCTATTTCTGTTTTTTCTAGCTCTATTTTCTTAGGACTTAGTATGATTTTATGTTTTATGAATTCTTGAGAAATGATATTTAAATGTTTTCTATGTAATTCTAATGTGTCTGGAAATATCAAAATATCATCTATATAAACTACACAATTTTTTATATTTATTAAATATAGAATCTATTCATCTTTGAAAGATTTGTGGTGCATTACATAATCTAAAAGGCATTACTTTCCATTGATAATGTCCATTAGGTGCACTAAAAGCTGTCAAAGGTTTGTATTCTTCTGTTAGCATGATTTGCCAGAATCTTGATTTACAGTCAAATTTACTAAAATATTTTGCTTGTTTAACTTGATTAATTAAACCATACTTTCTTGGAATAAAATAACCATCAAAAACAATATTTTGATTTAATATTTTATAATTAATAACCATTCTAGCTTTTCCTCTTTTTATTTCGACATGATTTCTAACCATCAAGGCTGGACTAGAATGTGGACTATTAATTGTTTGTATTAATCTTTTTTCTAATAATTTTTTAATTTGTATGTCAAATTCATCTATATCTTGTTTAGTATAGATCATTGGTTTAACTCTAATAATTTTATTGGGATTTTCTAATTTAATATCACAATATCTAGGGCAATTTTGCCATAATTTTAATGGCTCTTCACCAAAATTATTTTCTAATATTTTAAACAACTAATGACTTGTTTCAATTTGTTTAATTTGTTCTTTTTCCTGGTGGTGTAAAGTTTTTATCACAAACAAATTTATGATTTTCTACTAATGGTATTTCTATAAAAGTTTTTTTCTACAGATAACATAATTAAAATTTTATCAATAAAAAATGGTAAATGTTGATATATAAAATTATTACCTAATAATATATCTCTATGCATTTTTGGAAAGCATAATGTTTTAGGTATCACAAATCTTACATTATTTATGTAGATTGGTACGTTTTTAGCTTTATATTGAATTATGGTTTCATTACCATCTATTCCTAAGGCACTTATTGGATGCTTCATAGGTTCCCATTTTTATAAAGGAATGACATTTTTTCTGCAACTACTAGTTGTAGTTCCAGTATCTAATACAGCATGTAAAGAATATGTTTTATATTCTCTAAATTGAAATGTTTATAATTTCAATATATGTGTAATATTTCTTGGATTGTAAATTTGAAATGTGATTACATCACTTGTTCCAAGTTTCATTTGTTGGATTATTATCGAAGTTTGTATTTCTTCCATTCTAGTATTTCTAGAAGATACAGAGTTTCTACTTGGTTCTGTGGGAAAAATAGGAATATGAACTGTTTTCATTCCTATCGGTGTTGAAGATATAGAACTTCTACTTGGATTTTCCTCATCTTCCTATTTGAGTATTTGAGGGTAAAAACAAATTATCATTTGTATTTGTTATAGTTGTATTTTTAAAATATGATTTATCACCAGACGACAGATATTCTATTGTACTTATTGATTTAGAAGTACTTGCACTACTTATCCTATCTACCATCCAATCTTTTGGTATTGATAATGTAACAGCCCGATCTTGGGCCTAGTCGAAATAGTGGTTTCGGGACCACAAATTCGACGGGAAAAAAAAATATTTTCATTATATTTTTATGGTCTACGATTTCACAAAATAATTTCGTGCAAATTTCGTTCGAAAATTTTGACGTTTGGGCACTCAATTTAGTAAAAAGGACTAAATTGTAAAAAGTGTAAAAGTTGAGTTCTACATGTTAGAAGTGTCCAATTGTTATGTAATTTTAAATTGGAAGTCCTTATATAGTAATTAGACCATTGGTTAAGTTGGTGGACAAAAATGGACATGAGATAAGTGAAATAGGATATTTTTAAGTTAAGGACAATTTGGTAATTTGGTAATTAAAATGAATTAAAAAGACAAAATAGGCCAAATTTTCATCATCTTCAACCTTAAGGCCGAATTTAGCAAGGGGAGAAGCCATAGTTAGGGTTTTCAAGCTTCCAAGCTCCATGGTAAGTGATTCTAAGCCCCGTTTTTAATGTTCTTTACGTTTTTAGAGTCCCGATAACTTGATTCAGCTTATTCTAGCATTAATTTAACCTAGGGTTTATATTTGGAAAAATACCCATAGGTGAAATGTGTTAATTTTGATGTTTTATGGTAGAATATGAAGCTAGAAATTCTGTTAAACAACTTTTGCTAAGCGATTTTAAGTGAAAACGAGTAAAACGACATAATCGGTAAAAATATCATGTTCATAAGTGTTAGAGTGGGAATTTGATGTTGCCATAGAAGAGAAAAATGTTCAGCATGTCATAAAACATAAGAATAAGAGATGAAGTTTAATTTCCGAGTTTTGGGGCAAAAGTGTAAATATGCAAAAGTTTAGGGGCAAAAATATAATTTTGCAAAAATGTGATTTTTGGACTAGGTTGAATAATGTGAGTGTTAAATAAGTTAAATGTGTTATTATAAGTCAAGAAAGACAAGGAATTGACTTTGATTAGTGAAAAAGAAAAAAAAATGAATGAGAAAAAGTGAGAAATTTCCCGATTGAACATTCGGAATAAAAAGGGATACGAATGAAATGACAGAAATGATCACATATGTGGCATGGACTGTGTGTAGGCCACTATGTGAAAGTGAAAGTGATGGTCACATGTGTAGTACTATGTGAAGGCTACTACGTGTACCAGAATGATAGGTCGCATGTGTAGTACTATGTGCAGGCTACTATGCGTACCGGATAGCTTCGATCACGTGTGTAGTACTATGTGCAGGCTACTACGTGTATCGGATAGTGATGGTCACATGTGTAGTACTATGTGCAGGCTACTATGTGAACCTGTATCATTGATTATAAGGTGGTTGCTAAGTGCTGATTCCACCGTATCTTAAATGTGAAATGGGTTGCTAAGTGCTGATTCCCCGAATCATTGGTGGTTGCTAAGTGCTGATTCCACCGTATCTTTGAATGTGAAAGGGGTTGCTAAGTGCTGATTCCCCGCATTACTGGTGGTTGCTAAGTGCTGAATCCACCGATAACGGATAACATTCCGAGTGTTCAACGGGAAATTGACTAAGTGAAAATACATGAGATCATGTAACGATTAAGTGTAATTGAATAATGAATATATGTGTGGAATTGAATTGAATATTGACTTGAAAATGGAAAAGTGAATTTTGAATTGAATAGTGGTTAAAAGTGAAAAAGTGACATTATGAAAAAAAATAGAATTAGCAACAAAACAATTTTGGACAGTAACAATAGTGTGACTTTGAAAAATCACCAAAAATGGTGGAAATTGAATTAGAGAGTGAATAAGAGATGAAATGAAAATTAAGGAGTCTGTTTTTACATAAAAGAAACAGAGCAAGCAAAAGAGTTATACATTTTGAGATATTTGAATTTTAGTGAGGCAGGGTCGGATTGATTTCGGAATCCCCTGTTCTGATTTTGGAAAATAGTTAAAAATCGTAAAAAAATAATTATGAGTTATAATTTATATGCTTAGAATCATTAATGAGTCTATTTTCAAAAGAAACAAATGTAAATATCATCTGAATTCTGTACAATGAGATAATTCATTTTTAGTGAAGAGAGGTCAGTGATGTTGAGCAGTGAAACAGGGGTGAATTTAAAGAATAAACTGTACTAATTGGCCAAGTAAATGATTATGAAAATTTTATGGTAAGAAGAAATGTGAGTCTAGTTTTAGGGAAAATTAACGGATCTTAATTTGGAGTTCTGTAGCTTCGGATAAAAATGATTTAGTGACTCTAACTCAAATAGACAGCTTTGAATTTAAATATAAGTGAATAGTGAAATTATGTATAATGCTATTGAAGCATGTTTTATACATAATGGATGTGGAATGGAGAGGAGGAGGAGGACAATAAAATGTATGAATGAATTGTGTATAAATGGTCATATGCCCGATTTTAATCGGTAAATGTTAAATTGAATGGTAAATACGTATTGGTACTGAAGGAACTATTGCGGTTTTGAAAAGCAATTGATCAAATGTTTAAGAAATTTAGTCATGATATATATATATATATATATATGTGTGTGTGTGTGTGTGTGTGTGTGTGTGTGTGTGATAATGATGATATATGGATGATTATATCATTGAGTTGCATTGATTAATTCGGTTTATGTGATGGAAATGTCAAGAACATTTGTCTTTGATATGTGATGATCATGGTTTAAGCTCATATGGGAAAATAAAGTTTCATAGTATGTAAGTGTGGTATATTTGGTATATGATTTGGTATGAAGTAAGGCCATGAATGGTTTATGGATTAACTCATGTTGGTAAGTTTGATACATGAATAAATGTTGAACTCGGCCATACTTATAATGCTTACGCTATATGTTTATTCGGCTAACATGTGTAAGTGTTCTAGTAATGCCTCATACCCTATTCCGGCGTTGAATATGGGTAAGGGGTGTTACAGATAAATCTTTTAAATGTAATAATTTTGGTTATATTTCAATAGTTATTTCATTAGGTTCAAAGAGTTTAATAATTTTATTATTAATTTCTTTGATTTCTACTTTTGTTGTATTAGTATATAAATATTCATTAATAGAAGTCCAACTAATTGCTAGATCTTCTGCTAAATCATTAATTTTAGAATTTTTTATCTGAATTCTAAGATATAAACATTCTTCTATCAAATGATCTATAATAGATATAAAGTAATTTGGTTTAACTTTAAATCATATTACTCATGCATACAAATTTGATTGAATTCCTCAAATAAGTGCTTTTATTGTATTTTCAAGTCTTTTATCTAATAAAACTATAACACCCTAAACCCGGTCTAAACGTTATGACCAAATCTGGCTATGTCACATTGTAACACCCCTTACCCGTATTCGACGCCGGAATAGGGTATTACTAGAAGACATACATTTGCATAACCGAGTTACAAAATTTCATCCGAATTAAAACTTTCAAATTTTTAACGTGCTTTTATAATTCTTTACAACATATCCTCGAAATATTATATTCATAATAAATAGGGCCTACGAGACCCGATATTTACTCATGTAATTCAAAGCTTCATTTCCATTTCATTCAATTCACAATTTCTCATGTTCACAATTCAAATCAATTTCTCAATCCAGTATATATATTTCAATCATCTAAGAATATAATTCAAGTTACACGAACTTACCAGGCTAAATTGCATAAATACCAAAATTTAGGGACATTTGGTAATTTTCTATTTTCCTCGAATTTCCACCCAATCTTGATATAAATTAATATTTCATTCAATTTATTAATTTAAATAATAAAACAATTCATTTCATGCAATTTGGTCACTTTTTGACATTTTTACAAAATTACCCTTAAAATTTTACTTTTATTCAATTTAGTCCCTGAACCTAAAACATGTAAATTAGCTATTTTAAAATAAACTCATATTAGCTGAATATTCACATATATTTTTCCTCCTCCTCCACTCCATTCCACATCCTTGATATATACATAATACCACTATTAACTTGTTTACTCATAACAAGCTATTCACTTGAGTCATAGTCACTAAATTAATTATATCTTAAGCTACAGAACTCTGAATTGAGATCCGCAAATTTTCTCTGAAACTAGACTCACATATATTCTTACCATAAAATTTTCAGAATTTTTGGTTTAGCCAATAAGTAGAGTTTATTCTTTAAAGTTTCCCCTATTTCACTGTTTGACAGTTACGACCCCTCTTCACTAAAAATTAATTATCTCTTTGTACAGAATTCGGATGATGTTCCCGTTTGTTTCTATTGAAAATAGACTCATTAAGGATTTTAAAAATACAAATTATAACTCATAATTATTTTTTGTACAATTTTCAATGATTTTTCCAAGTCAGAACAGGGGAGCCCAAATTCATTCTGACCTTGTCTCACAAAATTTATTATATCTCATGATTTACAATTCCATTACTTACACTGTTTCTTCTATGAGAAACTAGACTCAATAAGATTTATTTCCATATTTTATTCATACTCTAATTCTATTTCCACAATTTATGGTGATTTTTCAAATTTAACCTACTACTGCTGTCCAAAACTATTTTAGTGCAAAATGTTGATTACTAGGTGTATAACTCCCTTATTCCCTTTCTCTATAATATTTCCCATCACTTTCACTTATTTCTCTTCACTAACATATTAAGAACATAAGATCTTATATAAGAAAACTCTACTATAACATTATTTCCATGCTTTTTCACTAATATCAAACTTAAAATTATATTGAAATCTTGATGTTCTTACCTTGTGATATTGATTTCAATCTTTAACTTGATTTTTTTCTCTCCTCTAGCTTCTATTTCTTGAATCTAACTTGATATTCTAGCTCCCCGTTGTCTCCTTGTTATTCTTCTCTCTTGGAAGCTATGGAAATTCTTTTGATTTCTAGGTGAAAATGGTAATTTTTTTGTGGAAGGACCAAATTGTAAAGAAAGCAAAACTTTCTTTCTTCTCCACTCTTCTCACGTTAGTTGCATGAAAATATGGTGGAATGGATGATTCTTCATCTTCCTTTTCTTATATATACTAAATAAAATACTAATAAAATAATAAAATATCATTTAAAAATCAAATTAAAATATTAATAAATTATTATTTATTTATTTATTTAATATAAAATATCTCCAATATCATCATTATCTTCTAGATTTCTCTCTCTTCTAATTGACCATTTTGCCCTTTATAATCTTTAAAAATTCCATCCTTGAGTCATCACTTAATTTGGTAAAATTGTGATTTAGTCCCTCAAAATTCTTCACCTTTTCAATTTGGTCCTAATTCATCCATTTTCCTTAGTTTCTAGATTATTCCACCCTTAAAATATTAACACTATTCATCCTTCAACTTTTTCGTATTTACACTTTAATCCCTCAAATTTTGAGTATTTACTCTTGGGCAACAAAACTTTTCTTACTTTTGCGATTTAATTCTTTCTTGAATTAATATGTCATAATATAATTCCCAATGTTGCCATAACTCAAAATTTCCCTTTTTGTCACTTTATTTCCTTATTTTACTATCAAAGATACTTACTTTCTTACTGAAGTAATTTTCGGGGTATTACAAAAACTGCTATTATTGGTATATCATGACCTTTTCTAAACAAAGCTCTTATAGTTATCATTATTATTCCTAAATGTATATATCTAACTTGGGGATATTTCTTTTTAATCCTCTTAATTTTATATTTATTAAATAGTGAGATTTCTGTTAATCCACCTCTAGTATCTTTGGCTACTGTATTACCTCTTATTTTTTCTATATGTCTTTGACACCATATTTTATATTTAGATATTTTATAAATTTCTTCTTTAAAAATATGATTTTTATTAATTTTTTTCTATCATTTCATCAGAAAAGTCTTTTTCTTCTCTTACTATATTTCCTAATTTTATATCTTGTTATTCATTTTTAGGAATTTCTTCTAAATGATGATTAGAATTGCTTCCTATATTAAACATAAATATATATTCTTCTTCTTCTGTATCAGAATCCGTTTCTGATATTAATTCGTATAATATTTCTTCTGGATTTATTTTCTCTTCTGAACATATTTCTAAATCTTGTTTTTCAAGTGTTTTAATAATTTTTCTTTCACTTTTTCCTTTATTAGGACAATTTGATGCTATATGACCTTCTTCATCACATATAAAACACTTACATATTTATTTTTTAGATTTTTTAGAAGTTTTTCTTCTAATAAATCTTTTCTTTTTATTATAACTAGAATTTTTCTTATTTCCTGATTTCCATCTAACTAGCTTATATTTTCTATTTTTCTTTTTATAAATAGCTTATATTTTTCTTTTTATATTTTCTAACTAGTTTATGCTTAACTTGTTTAGAAGTCTTACTTTGTAAACAATGCATAATTATTCTTTCTTTTGCAAAATTAATTCTATTTCCTATAGAATCTATACTTTTTATTCTACACCAGCTATTTTACTATACTTTTCTAAATAAGAATCGTACTTTTTTATACAAATTTCATCTCATGGTGGTGGTAATTTATGGAAATATTGGTTTTTCCAGAAATTTATATTTTCATTTTTTAGTTTTTGATATTCATGAAGGAATTTTTCAGAAAATTCTTCTAAGTATCTGATGTCACATAATTTAATTTTTGACAATACAAAACTATACTGACAATCTTGATCTTTTTTATCAGTATATCCACAAAATTCTGTTTTTAGAATAAAAGTTAACCCTTTTAATAAATCTTTTAATAGGCTTTTATATTATTCCTTTGATTGGGTTATGCATAAAGGAATACAAATACACTCTGAGATAGGCGAGCCCACCACTGAATCAAACCAATTAAAGAGTATCTTGGCAAAGTTTAGTGACTTATTTCAAGAACCAACGAGCCTACCACCTCTAAGGCAATGTGAGATTCAAATTTGTTTGCTACCAGGATCTACACCTCACTTGTAGAAGGATAAAATTGAGCGACAATGTACTTAAATGATTCAACAAGGTCACTAGTTTTGTTGGTACTAAAGCAAGAAGAGACTTAGCACTTCTATGTTGATTACAAGGAGTTAAACATCAGAACTATAAAGGACGGATTTCGTATTCCGATAGTAGATGAGCTTCTTGATGTTTCAAAGTATTTTACAAAGTTGGATTTGAGATCTAGCTACTTTCAAATACATATATGTTCCCTATAGATATTGAGAAAACGACACTACGTACTCATCACAAGCACTTTGAATTCTTTGTTATGTCAGTTAGGTTGACAAATGCCCCCATCTACTTTTTGGGCTCTCATGAACGCGGTATTTCATACTCACGTCACTTTGTGTTAGTTTTCTTTGACGATCTCTTGATTTACATTTAGACATGGAAGGATTATTTAGTACACATGTAGACAATTTTTGAATTGTGACGTGCGCATTGCCTTTATCCGAAGTGTTCTAAATGCTTTTTGCCGACAAACAAAGTCATAATGGCAAGTGTAGCGGTTGATTCAAGCTATCTTAGATTGGCCTCAACTGTAAACTCTTACTTCTCTCAGAGGATTCCTGAGACTTGCTGGTTATTATAGCAAGTTTATTGTCATTATGGCCAGTTGGTTCCAATATGCTTAAACGAAATGCTTTTCAGTGGTTTGAATCGGCCTTGAATGCTTTTGATAAACTAAAACAAGCTCTTTGACTGCTCCAATCTTACAGTTGCCAAATTTTGATATTGAATTTGTTGTAGAGTGTGATACTTCAAACGCTGTTTTGCAACATGATGGTCCCCTAATGGCATTCTTCCCCTAATGAAAGAGGGTTTATTGGCAACCTAAGAAGCACCGGCAAACAACTCTCCATCTAGTGCCACCAAACGGTCACCCAATGACGAACCACCCACATGCCTCACACCGCCCATAAAGAGGGCACCGAGGACCTCTAAGGGACTACTAAAATTTAATAACATCGTACTGCTAAAGCTTAATAACCTCGTATTATCTCAACAAAGACTTGCCACCTGGTCAACTATACAAGCAAGTCAATCCGTACTGTCGGTGACGTGACACTATTAGATAAAGGGGGCCTTCCACCTATATATACCTCAACCCACGATGAATGATCTTTTTGGCCACCTTTTTACTCCCTTGAACCATTCTCCCTACTTCATCCAACTTCGGCTTTCCGCTTGTAACAAGTGAACCGACGTATCAACAATTGTTGTCAAAAAGCCTTCTAATAAAGTTAGAGCACCTACGTTAAATGATGAAAGCCTTGCGTTTCTATACCTGTAATTGAGCCATTTTTCCCGATAACATTGATGCAGATGATGCTATTTTTGTTTCTAATTTGCGTATTCATTTTACTTGCAATGCAAATTCATTGTAAAATATTAGAATATAATAAAAATCACCAAAGTTATTGAATATTCATGAAGCCAAAAATCTAAAGCGTTATTGAATAGCACGAAACAATTCTCCAATTGTCTTCAAACCCACTGAGTTGAAAAAGCAGCAACTTTTCGCCATCATCACAAAACTGAAACAAAAGTTTCTAAGAATCTAGCACCAAGTATAGAGTGGATTTCACTTTTAAGTTAATGGACGAAATATCTTTAAAGAAACGTAGATGAAAATAACCACAACCTTGTTAAATTAGAAGTTGCTCCTCAAGCTTCTTCAATGGGAGGATTCTGCGGAAAAATTCGATGGTTTTGAGAAGAATCATTACAATAGCTTCAGTCCACCAGTTACATCATCCACAATTTCAATAGGACCTGCAAATAACATTAAATGGAACCGAAGGTAGAGTTTTTTATTTCTTTTTTTTTGATAATTGGGGGAGGGAAATGTGGTTGTTTGGAATTGAACCCAAGCTGTCATGCCTACAACATAATGCTCTTACCAAGAATAGCCATCACTGTCCTCGAATCTGAAAATGAATATATTAAAAAAAAGCCTTTAGAAAGCAAAAGCTATCGAAATCTTCACCTAAGAACTTAAATGCATTCATATGCCAGGAAAATAGAGAAATGAAGAACATAAATGCGTTTGTATGCTTGGGATATAGAAAAATGGAAGAGATTTGATTTGCACTCAATGACTAAAACCAACGCAGATGTTTGAACAGAAGCCGTAGTTCTGAAGCTTTTAGCTTCAGATACTAATTCAAACAATCAGGCAATTTATTATTTCTTTCTTTAACCTTGAGTCTCCACAACTTGATTTTTCAATACCAATGCTAATTCTAACAATAAGAATAACTCTTGAGGTTTAGCATTCATAGATGCACCAGCACCTTCATAGCAAGCATCAAAATGTTTCCATAGCTTGTCCTTCCTAACTTCCCCAATAGGATCAATAGTTTAAGATAATAATAGTTTATTTAACTGTTCTGAAAAAGTAGAAAAACACAGATTTCATAACACCACCCAGCAAAGGTTACACAAACAACAATGATAGCAAAATATCCTAACCTAGAATTTTTTCCCTTTTTGGTACACATCCAATCTAGAATTTGATTCTTCTACATTTTCTCTTATTGATCCCTTACCATCTCTTATCAAACCCAACAGTTTCCCCCAATCTTTTCTATTTTTAGCTATATACTGCTAAAGCAATGAATTAACCAAGGGTTATAAAGGAGGCAGAAGAACAGAAAACGAGCCACAGAAAGCAAAGATGGAAGGCCCTACATAACTTGTTTTCATCTATACTATTATTTAAACCCCTGACTGAGTTGATGCCATGAGTCAACCGCGCACCAACTTTGTTAAGGGAAATCACGGAAATATCCTTACATAATTAAATTAAGTAATATTATTTGGGGATACTTTAAGTCTTTCTATTTTAACTAAAAAAAATAAAAATAAAAATATGCATATGGTAAAATTTGAACCCACGCCATGGATTGGTAAAACGTTATATTTACCACTCAACCAAAGCTTCTTTTTTATACATTTTTATTTTAATATGCACACTTTATTATATCCATTAATTGTATATATTAATAATGTTGTTAATTCAGTTGCTCACAATCGATCACAATACCATGATAAACAATTTTAGTGCATTTAGTATTGTTACTTTGATGTATTTATGTGTTTAAATTTCGTTTTACTCACAATTTAATCTTTTTTTATATTTTAATATTGTACATATTTCATGTGTTATTATGATTAATTAGTTTCATATTTATTGTATGTTATTCTTAAACACGCATTTACGTTCTAAATCCGTGGTTTCCACAGACATACACGTTTGATAGGATTTCTAATATAGCTTACATTTGTAACCACAAACCCAAGCTAAGAAAAGCTCTTAACTTTTGCAATTTATAAAAGAGAATAACTTATATTAAGATGATTCTAAAAACCTTGTTTTTTTTTAAAGAAAATAACAAGTAACTATTTAAGAATAAAATCAGCATAAATAATGAAATCAATACATTTAAAATATATATATATACAGTAAAACTAGACCAATTGATTTTTTTATAATAATAATATCAGGGATTCTACAATCCTCTTAACAAACAGTAGTCAGAGAGAAAAAAGCTAAAAATCATCTTACTAAAGAATGCAAAATAATCATACCAATCCTAGATCAGATTTTTAGTTTTCATTGACCGAAAATAAATTAAAACCAAGTTTCCATTCTTTAAAAACATTGCTGCAAAAAGAACATATACCCTCGTTTAGAAACTTTTCCCAAGCAGCAATAGACTAAACAATTAGTATTGAAGCAATATATCAATGTAAAAAGTAAAATAACAGCTATGATACCTTTGGATACACCAAGCTTTGCCCTTAATGCTTTTGGTTTTTTTAATCTATAAACCTAGCAAATTATCTAGTAAAGTTACCGCTATTTACTTATTAATTTCAAATTGTAATGTTAATTGGGTGTGGAAGTGTACACTATAATAATTTTATGCCTTTAAAAAAATTGATAATGTGGCATTATTTTATTAGTGTCTAAAACCTTAGTTTTTTAGGATCATCCTAATATAAGTTAAGTGATGCTTTACAATTTAGCAAGCCCGGGATGACAGAAGCTATGAAGTGAGAAATAAAATGAACTATGCCACTCACTTGGTGCAATCTGAGTTCTCCCTGCATCAATGGTGATATGTGTCGGTATGTTTAATGATTTTGCCCTCTCCTGAAAAGTTAAAATTCTGGTTAATAATGAAAAAACCATGTAAATGAAATACCAAGATACATTATCATAAATATTAAAGCTCTAAGGAGAAGGTATAAGACCAAACAAATAATAGATGTCATTCAAACTGGTGAATTGTTGACCATTTTTGGAGACAGGTTTGGCAACACCAGAAAGAAACATCAACAAGGTCCTAAGATTTATATCAAAGAACTATCAACAGCAAGGTTCATGAGTAAAACATTAAAATGTCTACACACAACATAGAGAAAGATGGATAATTCTAATAAGAGAGAAACACCATTTATAATATGAAAATGGAATACAGAATATCATTGGAGCAAGAAACTGACCACAAGTGTATTTGAATATTCTTCTAAGAATCAACCTCTATTTTAACATTTCCCATCAAATCCACAAATCTAAAAGTTCAAGAAAGCTCTCTCACCACTGTTCTCTAAACAAGTAAAAACGGCCTCTATGACCCACAAAAGAAAAAATCGTTAACTTATTTCTTCCATGCCATACTCAAAAAAGAAGTCATAAGTTTCACATTGCAATACTTTTTTTCTTTTATCTGAAACTATGGCTTTTTCTTCTGACCATAACTTTCTCTGTTGATAAATTGTTGATACAAATTCATTAAACAAGGTAGATGGTGTTTATAGTGGTGTATCCATAATATTTATCAGAATATGAAGCACAAGAACAATTCTTAAAACCACACTGACTTGCAAAACTAGCATATCTTCCTCGCTATCAATTTTCACAACCACCTTTGGCTGAGCACACATCTCCCACCTGCATATTAACAACACAAGAAAATGAAAGAGAGACATGGTCAGAGGCAGAATGATAAGCACAAAAACTACAGTTTCAGTATTATAACGCCAGAAATGCTCTACCTGTTCAAAGCTTTTGGTGCTCGATGTAGGAGTTTTTTGTAAAGACCCAAAGTTGCATGACTAAACATTGAAAGGAAAAACAAAACCAGTTGGATTACAAACTGAACAAAAAGGGATTCACCAGAACAAACTTTGTCAAGAAAATATATGAAAATCAACCAAGAGGTTAACAAATCACATCAAACAACCACTTCTTTAACAGTATAAAAAATCAGTGACAGTAAATTTACACGAAATTCCTTATAAAAGATGGCAAAATGAGAAACCACCAAAGTAGCAGCATTTTGTTAAAAGATAGCAAGAAATGACTTGATGAGATTCAAATGTGTTTACCGAAACTGCATGGTTGCACATGAGGAACTTAATAGATGACCTTATCCAATGGGTTAAATCTTGTTTTGAGGAAATCAAAATTCCAAATTGTTGCAAACAATTTCTTACAAAATGCTATGCCATGTCTTGATGAGATTCAAAATGGGTCACACCTAATACAGTGCAAAAGTTACAATAATTTATTGAGAATGATCTGCCCTAAGAACTCCTGCTTATCACACCCCAAGCATTCAAGTATAATGACAATTTATCCAATAGCAGCCAGAGTTCTATTTGGCAGTTGGTTTACTTTTACTTGGATGGATATTCATTATCAATACTAGGAATATGTATATCCCATCTAATCAACAAAATTATGAGTTAGGAAAGGACCCATCAACAATCATATAGTAATCCATTGCTTGACCTGTAAATCATATCTCAGCAGCAAAAAGTTGCATCTAGAAAAATAAGTGATAAAACTAGAAAAAACAAGGTTCACCTGCATTGGGCAGCAATTTCCCTTTACCCATCTTAAGATCGTTTCTTACAACCAGTACCTGAAGAAAATAAAATAAAGACACAGTTGTTCATTGTCTACATTTTTACACTTAATAGTTTGCCATAACATACCAATGCCAATCACCAAGAGATGAGAAACAGTTCAATACCATTTTAAAATCCTCTAGAATGTCTGCCAACTTTTCAATTTCCAAGGGTTCTTTGATCTTCTTATTTACTTTAGAGATTGTAGTATCTTTAGCTCCTCTTGATGAGAGAAATAAACATGTAGGACGGTGCCTACCAATGCAGTACCCTAGTGCAAGGCAGCCCGCCCCAACTAGGATGGCACTCAACCATGACAAATCCACCATTTTAAAGTACAACGACAATTCCCCCTTTGTCCTAAAAGCCACAGCAAGCATCCACTTAAGACTCAAAGGAAATTCACATCGTGCTTAAACAGATTTCAGAAACCCACCTTGACGATTTTAATAGAATTACAATTATGTTACACATAAAATGAATGGAAAGAAAATAGAAACTAATAATCTTATTATTGGTAGTAGAAACTATACAAGTAAGCACTCAATAAGGGCTTATTGAGGCTCCATTTAGTTGATCATCTTGTAATCTGCTTTCCGCCTTTTCTATTGACATTCGGCTTCAATTAACATTGCTAAAATGTAGAAGTAAATGGTAAAAGGCGAAATGATAATTAATTAGAACAGGAACAAACAACTAAAGTTTAATAATTATATTGTTCAATATGGAAGTTGAATTATGCATTTTCAAGTTCAAAAGAATTACATTTCTAATTTTTTCCGTATCAAAACATTTATTTTCTCGGTGCTTCCAGAAGGAGGGAAAAGATAACTATAATGAAAATAAATCAAGTTAACAAAACTTTAGAAACTCTGAAGCCAATGCCAATATCAAACCAAAAAACTTCAAATTTCTCAAATGTGATTGATCCAATTAAATTAAACACCCAAACACCTAATTTTCATTCAATCAGGTTTGTAACTGCAGAGGGTTCAGACCATTGACAATAACTAAATCTCTGAACTATCAAGTTTCAAACTTTATCCTAGACATTCATCAATGAAGCAAACATTTCCCAAATCACCAAAGAAATAACTAAAAGGAAACATAATCGAAGGCAAAGGTAACTGAAATTGCAAACAAAACTTAAAAGGAACAAGGAGAAAGAAAAAGAGAAACTATACCAATTAGGAACTTGGGTTAGAGTTGGATCGTGGAGTTATTGACCCTGGGTTAAATGGGAAAGTGGGTTTCTTTGGGGTTTTGTGTTTGGGTTCAAAGAAATGGTTCAAGGAACAAAAAAGGAAAAGGCTGCGAGTGAGCCAAAAAAATGGGGAGAAAAAAGAGGAATAGAAGTTGGGTAAAGTGAATAGAAAACAGCAATAGAGCGCAGAGAAGTAAGCAAAGCAAGAAGAGAGTGGGATCCTCCAAGTTAAGCGACTTGGCTCTATTTATTCATCCCATCAATGTAATTTATGATAAACTACTTTTAGGTGATTAAAATATTAGTAATTTTATATTTTTATTATTTAACTCTAAAAAAGTTACAAAATAATAATGAAATTATTTAAAAGTTTTCATTTAAATTATTAAATTATTCGAAAGCTTTTACTTAAATCACTAAATTGTTAGGTTTCTTTTTAAAGTCCAGTTAACGAGTTTCAAATGATAATTTGACGATCGGTACAGTGAATCTATACTCATCGATGAGTAGAAGAACATATCTTAGATTCAATTCAACATGACAGTCAGTATTGAAAATTGAAGAAGAAAATTATTTGAATTTTGGCTCGCAAATTAGTGACGTTTAAAGTTATTTCACAAAAAATAAATAAATTGCAAAGGAAAACGAGAGCTTTCAATTATTGCAAGTATTGCGAATAGATAAGGTCATATAGCAGTGGTTTTAATAGCCTAGTGACTCAAACGAAAATTTTCGAATAGTTTAATAATCATTTTGTAACATTTGAAGTTGAGTGATCAAAATATAAACTTGCTAATAATTTAGTGACATTGGGTGTAATTTACCCTTTAATTTATATTATAATTCATTGTTATTTCAACCAAGTCTCGATCAATTAATTGGACCAATTAAATTGAAAAACAGTCATGATACCAGTTTGATTGAGTCACGAACCGATTAAATTAAATTAAAAATCGATTATCTTTTTATGAATGTTTTAATAATTTGTTTAATGTAGGATAGATGAATCGGTGACTTAATTTGTAAAAGAGTTATTAAAATTCTAGATTTTTTTATTTATTAGAATAATGTAAATGACATTTCATAATTTGTTTTTGAACTTGTTGAATTATAGGAAATGTAAATTGCCGGTAAAGTTGATAATTCTGAGTAGAAGGGTGTCAAGGTTCGTTACATTAATCTCTCTATCTTTTTAATTTTATTTTAATTGATTTGGTTTAGACTTGATAAATTTTATTCAATTATCATAGAAAGAAAGATTACTGACACCATATTTAATTTGCGTTAGCATAGAATAAAAAGTGAACTGTAGGGTAAGTAACTCTAAAATAATATTCTTCTTATTTTAACATTTTAATTTTTTTAATAATTTAATGAAGATAATTATTTAAATTAATTATCATTAAAATTTTAGTTAATCTAATACAGTATTTCGGGTTTTTACAAAAATATTATAAAAAAATAAAAATTTACCAAAATATTATAACTTTTTTTATTTACCAAAATATTACTTTTTTAATTATTTACCAAAATATATCAAAAAACACAAAAAAAAAACAAAAAACCTGCAAAAAGCTGAAAAAAGCTGAAAAAATCTTGATTAGGCCAATGGAATTGGCTGCACCAAAGGTGCCAATGCCATTGGCGGCACCAATGGTGCCAAAGGACTGAAATGTGACTATTTGTAGTTTCAAGGACCTCACATGCAAATTTACCATTTTTAATTTTGAAAGTGAATTGCTGCAGCTGCTGTGGGGCGCACTAAAATTGAAATGTGGCTAATTGCCTTCTAAACCCTCCTTATTTATTATTTTCTTTTTATTTCCCTTCAACTCACTTTTTTATTTAATAACTCTATTTTAATTTAATAAAATATTCTCATTAATAACTCTATTTTAATTTAATAAACTATTCTCATTTAATAACTCTATTTTAATTTAATAAAATATTCTCATTTAATAACTCTATTTTAATTAATAAACTATTCTCATTTAATAAATCTATTTTAATTTAATAACTATTCTCATTTAATAACTCTATTTTAATTTAATAAACTATTCTCATTTAATATTTCTATTTTAATTTAAAAAAATTAAGTAAACTATTTTAATTTAAAAAATTAAGTAAACTATTTTAATTTAATAATTTATTAACTCTATTTAATAACTCTCATTTAATAACTCTATTTTAATTTAAAAAGTAAACTATTTTAATTTAAAATAGAGTTGTTAAATGAGAATAGTTTATTAAATTAAAATAGAGTTATTAAATGAGAATATTTTATTAAATTAAAATAGAGTTATTAAATGAGAATATTTTATTAAATTAAAATAGAGTTATTAAATGAGAATATTTTATTAAATTAAAATAGAGTTATTAAATAAAAAAGTGAGTTGAAGGGAAATAAAAAGAAAATAATAAATAAGGAGGGCTTAGAAGGCAATTAGTCACATTTCAATTTTAGTGCGCCGCACGCACAGCAGCAGCAATTCACTTTCAAAATTAAAAATGGTAAATTTGCATGTGAGGTCCTTGAAACTACAGATGGTCATATTTCAGTCCTTTGACACCATTGGTGCCGCCAATGGCATTGGCACCTTTGTTGCCGCCAATTTCATTTGCCTAATCCAGATTTTTTCAGCTTTTTTCAGTTTTTTTCAGCTTTTTGCAGATTTTTTGTTTTTTGTTTTTGTTTATATATTTTGATAAATAATTAAAAAAAGTAATATTTTGGTAAATAAAAAAAGAGTTATAATATTTTGATAAATTTTTATTTTTTTTATAATATTTTTATAAAAACCCCAATATTTCTCACCGTGACATTTTAGCTTTTGATTAAAATTATAGATTTCTCGTTCCTCTATTTCTCTTCCAGAAAAAAGAAAATTCAAGCAAACTTTCCCCTTCTCAGTCTTCTCATTGGAAGGAAAAGAAAATGACTTCTTCTTTTTCCTAAAAGAAAAGTTGATCTTTTTGTTTGGTTCGATTCTCTTAAGCCATTTCATTTTTGCATGTACATGCTCTTTGGTAGCCTTAACTTGCCACTTCAACTCACTTCAAGCTAATAACCCCAACGAGTCCCCCGCCAATGATTTCCTCGACCAAATCCTCACATTCCCCAACTTCGTGCCTTTTGAGACTGGCTTAGAGTGCCAATGCTCTTGCAATTCAGTTCCGGCGGTGGCACTGGACACATCGGCGTAATCGGCAATGGTAGAGGCGGTGCGTTTAACGAACATGTTTTCCCATTGGGATTGAGCTTGAATCAAGGAAAAGGTGGGTTTTGGAAGCCCGAGGAAGCTTTCGGTAGCAGCAAGTGCTTCTGTGACAAGATCGTTAATGGCAAAGTTGCTTTCTGTTAAAAACGTAAGAAAAAAAATGGTAATCACATTTATATAAACAATATGTATACCACATCCAAAACACCAAAAAAACACACCTTTAAATCATAAATTAAGAAAAACTCATGTCATAGAATCATGAAAACAACTTATCCTGTTACTTTTACAAGGAAACAAACAAAAACTAGAAAACTTAAAAAATAATTTGAACTAATTATAGAAACATTTGCAGCTTTATTTAAAAGTAAAAGAACACCACATCAACAATCTGTTTAGTCAATTAATAGAATTTTTAACAACAACGGCTAATTTGAATAATTATTTTAATTAGAGTACTTAAATTGACAAAAAAAATTTAAACTAACCGAAATAGGAACAACATAGAATAACTTACGATGTAATTTAATCCAATAAAAATTATTTAAAACAGTATAATTTGCATCGCAAACAATATTAATAATATAACAATATAACATTAAAAGAAAACATAACCCACCTTAGACACCCAATCTAAGGTTGCATATTTTATCCCTATTAATCTCTGCAATGTGGAGTATAAAATTCTTTCCAAGGTTTTGGTTAATATACTAAAAGGTATTATGAATCGAAATTAGACGCTATCAATGTTCTTTTGTTTGCTGGCGATTGCTTTCTATGTAATTTATCAAGCTTGTTAAAGCTATCCTACTGGGATTCTATAATTTATCAGGGATATGATAAAAATTTGATAAGTTGGAACTCTTCTTGAGCTAATCCACAAACAAAATGAAATAAGATGGTTCAGTGGGATCTTAGGATTGATAAAGTATTTGGGGGTAAATTTTTAGCATATCAATAAAAACAAAGTTTTCTTCCAAGTCATCTTTGATAACCTAGCACTCTAGAAGGCTGAATGTCTGTCGCAAGGAGGAAGACTCACACTTATCAAGTCAGCGCTTGCAGCCTTACCCCTCTACATGTTCTCTTTTGGTGGGGACATGAGGTTGGTGAAAACAAACTTCACCTACGTAGATGGGAGAAATTGTGTAGACCTATACGAGAGGGTGGATTGGATATTGAGCATACAAAGTTTGATGAATGAAGTTCTATCGCTAAAACGAATATGGAGAAACTACAACTAAGACTTTAAAGGCAAAGTGTTACAAGAATCAAGATCTTACGACCATAGAAACAAGACCTTTTGATTCCAGAGTTTGGCAAGGAAGGATGCCTGTAATTTAGGATAATACATTTAGATATGGGGAGGTTCGAATTGCGAGCTGGAAATAATACATAATGCTACAATCATATGGAATCTTATTTGACAATCACATAAATTTTGTAATAATCAAGATCTTACGATCATAGAAATAAGATATTTTGATTCCAAAGTTTGGTAAGGAAAGATGTCTATAATTTAAGAAAAGACATTTAGATATGGAGAGGCTTAAATTGCGAGCTAGGAACAATACATAATGCCATAATCACATGGGCATCTTATTTGACAATCACACAATTTTCTCTTCAAAAACTATTTAGGAGACATGAGATGAAAGATGCATTAGAAATACTTACTTCTCCTCCTTTGGTGGAGAGGATAAAATGGTTAAGTCGACATATTATGCACTATGGGATCATAAATTCTATGACAAGAATACCCATTAACTAGCTTGATAAGAAGTGGAAGGTTATATGGCAGCTTAAGTTGCCTTTGAAGCTCATTATAATTTTGTAAAAGATTTGTCATAATTTCCTCTTATGAGGAATGAGCTTCTGAAGGGATCGAGTTTCTATCCACTTTGCAATGATTGTGATGAATCATTGGAACACCTCTTCATACGATGGAAATACCATGTCTTTAAGGATTCAAATGTTCAATCTTGATCCATTGAAAGAATAGATATTTTGATGGCTAAAGCAAGAGAGTTCTAAACAAACTTTACTTGCACACTTTAGGGTATATGGAAAGCTAAAAAACTGGTTTGAGACTTTACGACTGACTAACAATTGAGTCTTCTTAATATGAATGCGAACTGTAGGTTAGAGGTAGAGGATGCCAACTAATATTCAAGTTGGCAAACTCTCCTCATAATGTTGGAGCAAGGAGAAGCAGCTGATGTTGATATCTCTTTCTATTCACTGCAATTTTTTTTTGTGAAAATTGTGGTAGCAAAAATATGGTATGGTGTCGCTTTTCGACCCATGGCAAGAACCTTGTTATATACGCAATATTTATTTTTATTCCACAAAACCCAAAAATCTGGCCAAAGACTGAAACTCCAAGGAATGTTAGAAAACTCAACATTACCCAGTCGCTACGCCTCGCCGTCTTCTTTGATTTGATATCTCAACTGAGTACGAAAGCTAAAATTTTTCTTTGTCATTTACTTAATCGCATCAATTTTGGGTCGCCAAGAATTGTAATTTTCCTATGTTTTATTTTTGGATTTTGAATTTGAAGCTTTGGGGTGTTTAAAGGATTTAAAAATAAAAAAACTTCTTATGCATCTATTTTCGTATATTAAGTTTTAACTGCTGCTAAATTAGGAGGAGAATATATATTTACTTTTAATTAATCGAGTTGTTTGCTTTATAATTAGGTATATGTTGGTTTATTTTGTTTAATCAGCAAATTGTTCATTTTTGGAAATTTGAAGTTAATATGTTGGCAATGTGGGTTATATGTGGAGCTTTGGAATTTAGGGATTTTGGGTTTGAAGAATTTTGATGCTATTGAAATTTGTTGAGGTAAATTTTTAGATTTGCATTTCTGGGTATACAATTGGGAAGAAGGTGAAAGAAGCTAAACCAGATGTTTTTTATTCTTCTAATTAACAATGACGAGCAAATCATCGATATGTTTGTTTTCTTCTTTTTCCATTGAAGAAATTTGATGGATTCATTTAGCCATTTATTTCTTGTTTGAGATTGATTGAACAAATCGTCGTGTTGCTGTTTTGAAGGCTTGGTGAAAATGGACAAAAATTTGATGGATAAAGTTAGTGCCTTTGGTGAACGCCTCAAAGTTGAAGGAGCTGAGGTGGGTAGAAAGGTGAGTGCTGGCATGAGTTCAATGAGCTTCAAGATGAAGGAGCTCTTCCAAGGCCCTAACCCAGCTGATCAACTTGTCGAGGATGGCACCTCTGAGGCCCTTGATGAGCCTGATTGGGCCGTGAATCTTGATATTTGTGACATGATAAACCATGAAAGAGTTAACAGTGTAGATTTAATCCGTGGCATAAAGCGGAGGTTAATGTTGAAGAGCCCTAGGGTTCAATACTTGTCATTGGTGTTGCTGGAAACTTGTGTCAAGAACTGTGACAAGGCATTTTCGGAGGTGGCAGCGGAGAGGGTTCTTGATGAGATGGTTAATCTAATTGATGACCCTCAGACTGTTGTTAATAATCGGAACAAAGCTTTGATGCTTATTGAAGCGTGGGGAGAGTCAACCAGTGAGCTCCGCTATTTGCCTATTTACGAGGAAACTTACAAGGTAACGGCATCAAGTTTTTATGCGGTTTCCTGTGTTGTTTTTCTGATTGAAATCATGTAACTTTAGCAATAACAGTTTTTGAAATTTTTTCTTTGGTTGCTGTTACAGCTTAGATTTGTTGTTAATTTAGCCTACAAATCTTCATTAAACCATGGAACCAGAATTTTTCTATGAAAAAGAGCTCATAAAATCAATTTAGAAAGTCCTTGAATAGCTTTCTCCATTACTTGAATTCTTGACTAGAACCTTTTTGGGTAGGGTCTCTTCAACACCTATCTTTTGTGCTTTGCATTGCTGTGGGATTTAATATGCATGCCAAGTAAGCAATGGAAATATTTCTACAAAAGAAAAACACCTATCTTTTGGCTTGTAGATTGATGTTGAGTTTTTTCTTGAATGATCCTTTTCTCTTGTGTAGAGATTAAAATCAAAGGGTATTTGCTTTCCGGATCGTGATAATGAGAGTTTGGCACCTATTTTTACCCCTAGTCATTCAATTTCTGCACCAGAAGTGGATGTTAGTCTTGCACATCAGTTTCAACATGACATGCAGCTTCAGCACGATATTCCTGTCCAAAGCTTTACAGCTGAACAAACTAAGGAAGCATTTGATGTGGCAAGAAACAGCATTCAGCTTCTTTCAACTGTGCTATCCTCATCACCCCAACGAGATGCTCTCAAGGTATTATTGTCTTTTTTTTTAAATCACTTCTTAGTTTCTAAGTTCGTATAAGATTACCCATAAAGTAAGCTTTCTTCTATGCTGCCAAGGAAGAGGCCTTAAAAATCTGAGCATTAGCAGAATGAATCTTTAATCTGTTTTGTCTATCAATTCCTTAGATAAACAATATTTAGTATTCTGCTACATGCACAAAAGATCATATTGTTTGTCAAAAAATTGATTTCTGTTCCATTTTTAAGGAAGAATACTTTCTTTCTAGGGCTTTTAGATACTCTATATTATCCGTTTATAATCTTCATTGCACTTGAAGGGTTATACTCTAAAGGTTGAAGTGAATGTCTGAGACTTGATGCTTTGTCATCATTGAGTTAAACTTATTCAACCTTTTTGCAAACTACTGATTGTGATTTAACTCGGACTTATTTTTTGAGATCTTGTCACTAGAAACAGACAGATAGCAATTTCATAATATCCTGGAATTTTATTCGGTGTTAGACTTGTAACATCAACATGATGCCCCAAATGGTTATATAGTTGTTATTGAGGTAGAAGCATTATCTATATTGTTCTGAATCTCTAAGTTACTGGTGCAGCTCGTCTAAACCTTTTAAATTTTGAAGGTGCTGCTACCATATGCAAATTTAGCCTTCTAAGGTGAAGTGTGTTTTTGCTTTTTTTCATTTTATTCACATTGGTAGAATCATATGAATGAGCCTCTTTGTTTGGTAGGTGAAATGATTTTGCTTTCTGCTTTTTGCTTTTTGTAGTGTATTTTTATTTTCCTCTTTATTTAGGGCTGAAAGCTGGTCATATCCCAATAATATATATTTACTTTGTTGCAGGATGACTTAACAACTACTCTTGTCCAACAATGTCGTCAATCCCAGTCCACTGTTCTAAGAATCATCGAGACTGCTGGAAATAATGAGGCCCTCCTTTTTGAAGCTTTAAATGTCAATGATGATCTCCAGAAAGCTCTCTCAATGTATGAAGAGTTGAGGAGGCCATCGGTTGTTCCTCATGAACCCGAACCCACTATGATTCCTGTGGCCGTTGAGCCTGACGATTCACCCCTCAATACAAAACATGATGCCTTGATTAGAAAACCAGCAGGTACACGACATGGGAGTCAGGGGGAAGCAGCGACGACATGACGGATGATCTCGATGAAATGATTTTCGGAAAGAAAGGTGGGGATTCATCTGAAGGAGGGCAGGATTCAAAGAATCAGCAAGCACCAATAGATGATCTAATCACATTATGAGTGTTACTCATAACACTACAAATATCCCATTATTTAGGACACAAAGGCCTATGCCAGGCCATTGTAGGCATTGAACGACAAGTTTGAATGAAAAACCCTTTTTTTTTCACATACAACCATTGATTATTGGTGCAAAACGATGTGTAAGTAATTCATGACTGGATTCATTATTTGAAGAGTATACAATACATCATTCATGGGAGGATTGGTACGGACTTAATATATCTGTATGTTGTGGCTCTCATGTTCCTTTGGTTTGATCACTTGATAAACATTATACAAATACATCAACATTTTAATATATAAAAATTCATATAAACTTCCTAAAAATAATAATAATAAAAATTCATATAAACTATTAATAATGATTTATTTTTTATGGATATACTAAAATTTAGTACTTTAAACATAACCAAAAAAAATATATATTTTTCCTTCCTTCTGTATTGTTTAATAGGTTTGTACCGTAATAAAAAAATTCATAGGCTTACTCTTGAAGATCAAGTTAGGATGAACCAAAACTCGAAAAAAGTTACAAATGTTAAAATTTGAACACATGCCATCAAAATCTATAAAATCTTTTTTTACCACTTCCACAAAAGTTTTATTTAATATTTTTTATACATTTTAATTTTATTATATAAGTGGTTTCACTCCCTTTTTTATATGTATTGATAATGTGTTAATTGAGTTGGTATTACAAATCAATTCGATATCAACTGAAGAACCAGGATAAACAATTAAAGTGCATTTAATATTATTAACCTAATGTATTTGTCTATTTAAATTTTATTTTACCCACAATTGGAACTAAATTTTTATTTTAATTCCATACCTATTGCATATGTGTTGTTATTACTCTTAATAGATACATGCCTACACTTTGTTGCAGGCATGCTATCATAGTTGAATTGCTAATTTGTAATGGGCTTTAAAAATTAAAAAAATTGAATAAAATAATTTAGACGTTTAATATGAAATGACATATATATGAACAAATTTGTTAAACTTAAAAAGGTTATTAAAATGCCAACATTTTTATTAAATATAATATATATTGAATATGATGATGATTATTGACAAAAAAAAAATTTAAAACGAAAAAAAACCAACACGAAGATATATGACATGGAAAAATGTAGGTTATTGTAATAGTTTTACTTTGCCAAGTTCATGTATTAATATTTTTTATACCATGCTTATATTTGTTTTTGTTTTTTTTGTGGGTTTAGAATATTATAAACATATTGTTAATAATTTATTTTATATAGAAATTGTTGTGTTTTTTTAATGCTTGTCATATTTATGTTTTTTTTTTTTTGGACAAGTAAGTTGTATTATCCAAGAAGCAAAAAAAAAAAAAACATGTTACATCCAACGGTACAGAACAATCAAATTGTAATTGTACAGTAAAAACCTAATAAAACTCAAGAAACACAATAGATTACAACAACCAAAATCAGAAGCCTATCCTATACATTCCTCAAACTTCATTCTAAACATAATCGATTATTGATAGGGTTTGAATCAATGGGACATCTACTACTAAGACGAAACCGCACAACATCTTTAACTTTCTCCAACAAAACTTTAACAGAATTAGAAGAATTCTCAAATAGCCTACTATTCCTTTCACACCAAATAAAGTACACAACTGCATTCCATGCCAACTTGAGCAGGCAGAGAAAGAACGACTTATTTTTCAAACAAGAAGTTGCCCAGATAAATTCTTGAAGCCACGTACCAATAGACCTCTTGATGCTACACAAACCCTGAACAAGTTGCCACAAGCCTCGAGAGTAGGCACACTCAAAGAAAATATGGTTTTGAGACTCAGAAGAATAATAGCACAACAGACAACATCAATCAGAAACCATACCATGACTAAACAATCTGTCACGAGTGGAAAGTGTGTTTAAGATTGTCTTCCAAACAATTGTAGAGTGTTTAGACACATGAAGAAGGAACCAAAGGAGTTTATACTAAGTGACCTTAGCAGCTTTAACCTAAAGGTCCTCCCAAAGCTTATGAGTTGACACTGCTATCCCAATCGGAAAGCTTCTGGAAGAACTAACTACAACATCCTTAAGCCTAAAAAATCTTCTCTAATTTCAGCTACTAGTTGAGTTGGCAGTAACAGACCAATAGGAACCACATTTTAAAACATATTTTTGGACCCAAACAACCCATAAGGAGCCTTCAGAAGTAAGCAAGGCTCAGAAGCAACCCATCCAACAAGCTTCTTCAAGCCAAGCCTTCCCTCAGACTTTGGCAAACATAAGATATCCCATTTGACTCTAGCACCAGACGCAAAAGAGCTACTACCTTTCCGTAAGAACCTAGAGCACAATTGGTCCACTCGTTGAAGAACAACCTTTGGCAATAAGAATTGTCTACTCCAATAGGCTTACACACTAAACAACACTGCCTTTATCAATTGAAATCTGTTAGCATAACTGAGATGCATAGGAGACCATTGAAGAATTTTAGCCTTAATCTTCTCTACAAGTGGCTTACAATCAACACAAGAGAGCCTCTTAGAGATCAAGGGAACTCAAGATAACGAATAGGGAGAGTTTCAGACTTAAAACCAGTAATATTCAAAATGTGAAACACTTCCTCATTAGATACCCTTGCACAAAAAAAAAACCTCACTCTTGGAGGCATTAAGCTGAAGACCAGAAATGGAGTAGGATTCATCCAGAAGGCACCTTACCCTCACAACAAAGTCCACACATCCTTTCACAAAAATTAAAAGATTCATTTGCAAAAGACAAATGAGTAAGTTTAACTTTGCTACATTGAGGGAGAAACTTGAAAATACCATAGCTAGCAGCAATCTCCAATAGCCTAGACAACATTCCCATTACAATAACAAAAAGGAAAGGGGAAAGAGGATCTCCTTACCGCAATCCATTTGCCCCCTTAAAGTAGGCCACCAAACGCCATTGAGTGAAATAGAAAAGTGAAGTGAAGTGATGCATGCCTCAATCCAATTCTTAAAAGTTTCTGGGAATTTAAAACCTTCAAAATTGAGAGAAGAAAACACTAATTGACTGAATCAAATGCCTTTTGCAAGTCAATCTTGAGGGCACAATGAAGTATTATGTTCTTTCTACCATAACCCCTTACTAACTCATGAGCCAAAAAGGTGTTGTCAACTATACTTCTACCTCTTTTAAAATGGCAGATTGGCTCGGAGAGATAATTTTAAGAAAAAAATAAAGTCAATTAGCAAGGATCTTAGATATACCTTTATAAATTGTATTACAGCACAAAATTGGCCTAAATTGCTTAACATGGGTAGGCTAGACACATTTGGGAACAAAGGCAATAGCAGTGGTATTAAGAGCAGGGAGCATCTTAAAGTTGAGAAAAAAATAACGAACTGCTACAAGGACATCTAGCCTAACAATACTCTAGGAAGACCTAAACTTAGTTGTAAAGCCATCAGAGCCAGGGGATTAGTCATTCCCCTGACTGAAAAAAAGTTGTTGTAATTTCTTCATCAATAATAGGTTTGACAATTTCCTATTACGCATGATCAGGCAAAGTTTGTTGCAGAAGCTTAGACAAAAGTTGATTAGGACAGGAAACAAAAGTATCAACCTCACCCAACAAGCCCTTGAAATAAACCACAACCTCAACAAGTAGTTGAGTAAAGGAAGTGAGTTGGTTGCCTTCAGCATCCTATAAATCCCGATTGGTAAACTTGTTCTGTTTGATTGCGACAACTGCATGAAAAAACCTAGGGCTTGTTGGAAAAAACCCGGTTTAAAAATAATTTTCTTGTGCAGCAAAAAATTAAAATTTTGAAAACGACCTAGTTTGTGATATTTATAGCAATAAACCTTAATCGAATTTGTACCTATGTTTTTGGATAAGCTGATTATTGATGTTTTCCAGCTTTCAACCAAATGATCTTCTCCATTATTCTTGTACCATGAACTGATTCGAGCGTGGGCTCGAACCAATTGAATTAAAACACAGAACTATAAAAAGTTTTCCTTTTGGGGTGAATATAAAATTCTCTCTTATTTAATAGAAACCGGTAAAATTATTATTCTAAAAAATATGTTTATAAGTTTAAAATAAATTCTCTCTATTTTTCGGCAAAATAACAGTATCTCAAAAGTTATGTAAATAGCTCTACTGATGTCATCTATTTATAAGAAAAGAAGGTAGAACCCTTATAGAGTTGTAGAGGTTTTTATAAAATAGAAAAACAACATTCTACTTAGAGTAGGAATGGGTTGAATGACTCACATTTGTATTTCTACTAGGGTTGTCGCCCCCTTCATGTTATATGAGGGGTTTTGGGCCTCTTTCATATCGGGTCTAATTACGAGTACTTCTTGGGCCTTTTTGACCCAGTACTCTATAATATGATCCAACCGGATTCAATTTTTTTATTTCCCAAAACAAACTTAATATCTACATATTAAATAATTTTCCCACCTTAATTTTACCTTAATAAAATTTTGACGATTTTACACTCAATAAAATTTTGACAAAATTCGTTCAATATGTCACAACTCAATATGTTCACTATGAACAAATTATTTATTTTCATTTTCAAGCTTCAAAACAGCCAAAAACATAAACTCATTATTCTATCATTTTTTAAGTAATCTTATATAAGATTGCAAGTTTCCATTTCCATTTTCGTTTTCATTTCCAGTTTTAGAAACCTACATTCATTTTCAAATAATTTCATTTCTCCATTTAAAAGTAAATCATAATCATTCCTGAATGTTTCCCATTTCTCTTTTTTATTCATTCTCTTCATTTCTATTCAAATACGTAATTCATTTCTGGTTTCAACGAGCTAGTGGAGGGAATGATTGGACATTTGTGGTTGAGGCTCAAATGATTTATAATTAATTTCCAGCTTTTTGCCTATTAATTATAAACTCATTTAGTCACAAATTCATTTCACTATAGTACCGTGGCTGAGCTCTCCTTAACGACATACCATTACGAAAGCAACTACTCAGTGCTCGTCTAATGACCTTGTCATAATTGTGTTAACCTCATAGGATATTCTTGATCTATTTGGGATAATATCCATTCTCCCAATATGATTCTATTTTATCTTGTGTTAACCATTATATCTTCCTTTATGAAAAGTCAATCACTATCAAATATTGATCAAGTCATCCACCATAAAGACGGACGACCCGTGGCCACGTTTACTTTTCGTCAACCATGTAATGTCAATGAAAAGATATCATTTACCCATGTTTTGGGTTATGAATTCCACTATTTTGAATGAGCTACATACTATAGAAGTCGTATTGTAACACCCCTAACCCGTAACTATTGCCAGAATAGGGTTACGAAGTGTTACCATAAAATCACAACTAAAAACATTCAATTCCCAAACATTTCAAATTTCATAGAAATTTCATTCAAGCACATGCATATTGTCCCTTATTCGAGCCCTCAAGGTCTAAGAAACACATTAGAATGATTCGGGACAAATTCGGAAACATTTGGAACCTTAAGGAAAAAGATAAAATTTCTCACACTCTAGGGGTCACACGGTCGTGTGGCCAGGCCGTGTGACTCACACACGGCTGAGACACACGCCCGTGTCTTAGGCCGTGTGGACATTCGAAGTAGAGATACACGACCGTGTCCCAGCCTGTGTCCGTGCCCGTGTAACTCTCTGACTTAGGTTACACGGCCAAGCCACACGCCCGTGTGCCAGGCCGTGTAACTGTCTGACTTGAATGCTTTAAAAACCTACAGGGGACACACGGCCGTGTCGCATGGCCGTGTGTGACACATAGCCGAGACACACGCCTGTGTCTTAGGCCGTGTGTGGACATGAAATTAGCCAAATTTAGACCATTTTCATCTCCAACTCCAATATGTACCTAAAAGCATTTTGTTCCAAAATTATAGACCTCAAAACAAACCAATTCATTCAAGAAATAATCCATTCAATGTACCAAAATAATCTATCCAATCAATATGCCCACAAGGCACCTCAATTTCAAGCAACCAACAAATCATCTAAACATGCTAAACACTTATTAAAATTAAGCATAATATCTTATCATAAACAAAGCTAATTCACATAACATACTTGAAGTATTCAAGCATCATCATTTGGCACCAAAAGATTTATACATTTTCTACTTATATATGTTCCAAAAGGTTTACCTAATTATGCACACAAGTTCAACTATCTTTTACTAGCAACAAGCATAACATATCAACTTTCAATATTTACATCCATACAAAATATCTAAGTGCTAAAGACCTTTCCTAATATATGCCACTTAAACCAACTAGCAATAACCAAAATGAATACCGGGACGTTGATGACAGTGTGTGAGCTTCTAAGTTAATACAGTCAAAGTAACGATTCCAAAGGTCCTACAAGAATAAATCAAACTAATAAGCACCAAAAAGCTTAGTAAGTTCGGTATTAGTTTCTTTTATTAATTAACTGAAAACGATAAAATTGATATAAACTTTCAATACACCGACACAAAGCTTGCTAGGCACAGAGCCCAAATAACACTGGCATAAAGGCTGCTAGGCACAGAGCCCGAATAACACCGACACACAGCCTGCTAGGCACATAGCCTGAATATCACCGGCACAAAGCCTGCTAGGCACACAACCCAAATAACACCGGCACACAGCCTACTAGGCACATAGCCCGAATAAGACCTGCACAAATCCTGCTAGGAACATATCCTGAATAACATCGGTACACAGCTTGCTGGGCACATAGCCCGAATAACACCGGCACACAGCCTGCTAAGCATATAGCCTGAATAACATTACATTTCTATTTCTTTAAACATAACTAAGTGAAATTCATGATTTAACCAATAATAAAATAGCATGAAATATTCAACACAATTCATAATAACCATATAACGAACTTACCTGGACTGAATTGTAGTAGTTGCAGAAGTTCAAGGACTATTCTGCTATTTTTCCTTTCCCCGAGTATCTACGGAATCTTGATCTAAAATGTAAAATTACTCATTTATTACATATATTCCATTTCCAATCCAATTTACAATTAATACCCTTTTTTAAAATTTTCACAATTACTCCAAACTTTTACAATTTTGCAATTTAGTCCCTGAACTTAAAGTTCATCAAATTAACCATTTTTCTCAAGTTAATACTTTATCCAAATATACTAGGCCCTTAAACAGTCCCTAATAAACATCGAATTCACAATTAGATCCTAAAATTTTATCAAAATCTAACAAAAATCACTTTACAAATTCATCAAATAACATAATCAAAGCTCCAAATACATGGTATTCATAAAAAACATTCAATATTAATCAATGGAAACTTTCAAAATTTTTAACAGAATAAAAAATGAAGGTATGGGCTAACTGGATCTAGTTGCAACGATCTAAAAAACATAAAAATTACAAGAAACAGAATTAAAATGGACTTACACGCAAGCTTCTATGCTCAATCGATTGCAAAGCTTCCAAAAATGGTGAAAAATCCTTAGTTTTTCGGCAGGAAGATGAAAAAGATGATAAGTTTGACTTTTTTATTAAACATTAATTTATTTACTAAAGTACCTAATTAGCTTTAATTAAAACCTTTTAAAACCACAATTTAAAAACCCATTATGGTCTATTAATAATCAAATGGGCAAATTATTATTTGAGCCCATTTTTATTCCATAATTAAGTTATTAAATTTATGGAATTCAAGATTTACTAAATTGTACACTTTTGCAATTTAGTCCTTTTCTCTTAATTAACTATCGAAACAATAATATTTCTATACCAAATTTTAATACGAATTTAATGACTTTATAAATATTCTAAAAATAATATTTACGAGTAGAAACGATGGAAATTTGTGGTCCCAAAACTACTGTTCCTTTACCACTGAAAATCAGGCTGTTACATGTATACCCAATGCACCAGCTTTCGGTTCTTTATCTATTTGAACTCAGGCTTTTACTTACATCAAAGTGTTTGAGTTACACATACATAGTCTGCCTTATACTTAGGAATTAGGTATGCTACACTATAAACGTCACAAGTGAATAAATTCACAAATGGGTTCAGGGTCTATTTTGCTTGGGTCCTTTCTGATGTATTGTCAGTTTAGTCAGTCACATAGATTTATGTCTTTATTGTCTGTGAGTCATTCGCTTCAATACCCAAGATAAGGTATCTTTCCAATTGGACTTGATAGACGACATACTAGTCTTTCAATCGGTTTCCTCATTTCTGATTAGACTAAGGACATGTTTAGGTTCATCTACTAATACAAATTGTCTTTCTGTATTACAATCCGACCACGTAATACCGCTTAGTATTAGTTAAACATTAGACAACCAGCGAGCGACATTTGTTTCCATTTTGCTTTGCGTGCAAAAACCATGTGAGGGCAATATACAAAGTTTTAATGTAATTCATGAATAATTTTATTAACCAATCTGTTCAAAAAAATTACTAGTGTACTTAGACGAAAATACTACACTCAGGGCACCAGATCCAACAATGCTTTGGTCACCCTCAGTGAGCCATTAGATCCTAGCTTTTTGTCTATAAAAGCTAGCCTCTACCTCTTGAAGCACCCTTAATTCAGCTGAAAGAGTCTCAACCTTCTAATGAACCTCAACAAGGTAGTTAGTTGAAAGATTGAGAAGCTGTTGTGATTCAAGCACAACTCTCTTCTGCTAAAATTTCTTAGAAATATTACCAAAATGAACCTTATTGAAGTCCCTCAGCTTACTATTAAGCCTTTTCAATTTGAGAAAAAGACTTCTCATAGGGTCACCCTAAACTGGAACCTGCCAAGACTCTATAACAACAGAAAGGAAATCCTCATGCTAAATCCAAAAGTTAAAAAATTTAAAAGGCTTTGGGGCGTAGACAAAGACTTCTCAAACCAAACAATAGAGAAGCAATGATCTGAATCCTCAGGCCCTAAAAAATCTGCCTAAGAAAGAGGATAAGCCAACAACCAGATAGGATTTATAAGGACCCTTTCAAGCTTCTTGGCAAGGAAATTAAGCTACTAAAGATTTGACCAGGTATAAAAAAGTCTAACAAACCCTAATCCAGTTACATCAAGGCTATTAACACAATCTTGAATTTCCCTCATGTTAGAAGAACTACCTTGTGTACCATTGAAGTTTGAACTTTTAGAAGGAGAGAGGGTGACATTAAAGTCACCCCTATAATCCATGTAGGCTCCCAACCACTTGACTAACCTCAACAAGATGGGACCAAAAGTGCCTTCGAATAGAAGCATAATTCGAAGCATAAACAATTGACAAAAAGAAAGAGTTACCAGAGCAATTGACCCTACCAGTAATGCACTGATCAATAAACTCAAAGGGATGAAACTAATGCCAGACTTGCAGAGCACCCAAATTTGACCATTAACAGTAGCATCATAGTTGCAAAACACAAACCATTGATCACTAAGTTGTTGAATAACATGATGAGACTTGTCCACCTTAATTCTAGTTTCAAGAAAACACACAACATCCAATTTAAGTTTATTCACTCTATTGAGAACTTTTCTAAGCTTACTGGGACTATTGAGTCCCCTAACATCTAAAAACAAATAGTCATTGAGAAGGGGAAATAGATTTACCTTTTTTAACAACAAAGTTTGTTATGAGTTTCTTTTCTTTGTTCAACAACCTTTCTTTTTACCCTTTAAAGACTTAACCAAAGGTCTACCCCCTTTGCAACTTTTCGAGGGTGTCTAATATAACCAAAATCATTGGACATCTCAAGCTCAACAACAGAAGCAACAACATTTGTTACCACAACCCCTGAACCTGCAACAACAACCTTCGAAGCAGAAACACCAACATCAGATTCCACAGCATCAACTTTAACAACAACTGTAATTTCACCAGCATCAGAGCCCACAATACCAACATCATAATCCAGAATACCACCTTCAGCACAAGGCAACTCAAGTAGATCCTTGCTGAGAATTGCAAATCTATTACAAAGCATCAGTCATGCTTATGTTGTTTTTCTTTATATTGTGTTCTGCATAGGCTATCATAGATACTTTATTTAGAAAATAATTTGTGGGTTCATGTTATTTTTTGTTTAAATTTATTTCATATTTGTATTATTTTTTAATAGTAATTTAATTCTAAGAAAAATTATATATTCATGTTGTGTCTGTGCTTTTTTTTTTTTATTTACATGCTAATAATTTTATATGTAAATTTTGACACATTTATGTATTTGTATTGTTTTAATGTAGTCATGTTTTTAATTAATCTACTTTGTTTTCATGATATGTTTTAATATCTTATATTTTTGCATAATTATTTATATATACTTTTAGAATAAATAAGGTTTAGATATTAAATTGAAAAAATTACATATAAATTATTTGTTTACTTGAACAAACACATAAGTTAAAGAAACAAAAATGTCTTTTTTATTTTATCACAAATCTATTATTTGTCAAAGACTCAATATGAATATCTACAATCAAATGTATCATTTGGTTGTCAATTTCGTATTGAATCTCATCAATAAGTTTGTGATAAATTAAAAAGATATAATTTTTTTTAATACTTTACTTATATGTTTGTACAAATAAACAAATAACTTACATATAATTTTTTGTCAATTTCAATTTTATGTCATAAAAAATTGTCATTTAATTAAAAATTAAATGCTTTTATGAATATGTATTAAAAATATAAGGACTTAGGAAAAAAACAACTACAAGGACTTTTTTTACTACCCATAACGATTAATATATTTAAAAACCTATCTATATTTTAAATATTTGGTTTTTATTTGACAGAATTTTTAGTTTATAATTAAATAATTTACAATACCTATTTTTAAAGGCATAATATCAAATTTTGCTCTTAATATTTACATTTTTTTTGTTAATTTGATTCTTGTACTTTTTTAATTAAATTTTGCCCTCAACTTAAAAGAATCAAATTTGAGAGAAAGTTTAATTGTTGTTTTTTCAATAAAAATATGAATTAAAATGTTAGTTTTTTAAATATGACGACATGCATGACATTCAACATGTATTTCATGCTATTTTTAATATTTATGAATTTTTTATAATTTTTGAGTTTTTTTATATTTTAAAAATTATTTGTTGACATGCTGTATAAGATAAATAATATCATGTCAACATGAAATACACGTGCATTGTCACATGAGTTGTCACGCTAACATCGTTAAAAAATAATGTTACAGTAGAAAAAATATGCTCTTCGTCATTAAATTAATGTGTTTGCTCGCGATAATCGTCACCTTTTGGGAGAATCAATGATGACATCTTTGAGGCATTTGTTAGTACTAGTACATATGAAAATTTTTTATTAGTTGGTTGTAAATAGCTCTAGAACTGTAGAGCAGAAGGTTATCTCGAACACTTACATTGATGAGATAAAATGCAATAAAAAAGACACAAGAAACGAGTCATTTGCTCTTAATGGTGAAATCGAACCCTTTTATTATGACATTCTGATTTTTTTTAATAATTTCATTATAAATTTAATCATATCTATTTTTTTTAAACATAATACATATAACAATTTATATCTTCCCTAATTTTTTAATAAAAAAGTTTCAACGTATTTGAACTCATAACAATGAATATATGAATCGAAGTAGTGCTCTTAAAAGAAAATTGTATAAGTGGGAGCTAAATTTACCAAATTTTCTTTTTTAACTCATCATTAAACAAACAAAATTAAAAGATCCATGCATTCGGTTAAAAACACTGCTTGCCCCTGCAACTCGCTCTCTCTCTCTCACTTCTCCGATATCAAAAGATTCAAAAAAAAAAAAAAATGCGAGCTAAGCAAATACCATCGTCCTTGACGAGATCCAAATCTCAAATTCTCCTTCTGTTCTTCTCCCTCTCACTCATCCTTCTTTCTTTCCTCTTCTTCCTCTTTCCTCCCTCTGACCCAGCTGCATCCTCCACCACCCATCCCTACCCTCACCCCCGCATCCCACCCCAAACCTCCTTCGTCGCTTCCCTCGAACACTTCCTTACTCACAAGGCTCTCAACCACCGCTCTTCCGACGACACCGTGCGTTCGCTGCTCCAAGATGACGTAAGGATGTTCGACGACCGAAAGTTCGCCAAGGAAATGGACTGGGTGCATGCAGATCCGTACTACCCGCTGAATTTCCCGATTAGGGTTTACGTTTACCAAATGCCCAACAAGTTCACCTACAATTTACTTTGGTTGTTTCGGAATACTTACCGAGAAACCTCTAATCTAACCTCCAACGGCAGTCCTGTTCACCGTTTAATCGAACAAGTAAATTATCTTGTATTTCAATAGAAACTAATTCCTCTACCCTTTCCTAAACAATCATTGAAATCTGTAGAAGATTCTCGATTGGAGTGTCTGCGAAATTTGATTATTTGTTATAATTTTCTTTCAAGAAGTTTTTCTGGTCGTGCAGCATTCTATTGATTATTGGCTATGGGCGGATTTGATTGCGCCGGAATCCGAAAGGCTTTTGAAAAATGTTGTCAGAGTTCATAGGCAGGAAGAGGCAGATTTATTTTACGTGCCGTTTTTCACCACAATTAGCTTTTTCTTGTTGGAGAAGCAACAATGCAAGGCTTTATATAGGGTGTGAGTGCTTTTCCAGGTTTTAGGATTTTTTGTATCTACATGTTCTTATTACTGTGGTTTTTATTGTTTAAAAGAGGTGCTTGTTTCCACTCGTATTCGTGTTCTTAGTAAGTGCATGCGTTGTCTGTGTCGTGCTTATTGGGTTGTTCAGGTTTATCAGTGTTGATAATTTAGGTCATTGTATTTTACCGAGTGATTCGTTTCAAAGGGAGGTAATGCAAGTAAAGAAAACCACATTTGGGTCAATTTCTATGCATTTTCTAGATTGAGCTTGTTGCATGCTCCTCTGTATGCAAGAGACTCTTAACTAGTGTGCTGTCAATAAGCTGAACTCTCAATATTTAATTTACATTAACTTGTTTCTTGGGTACCCTATCATAGTTTTGTCTTGTAATTCATGAATTATGTTTTCCTTTATTAATTCCGTTTTTCCTTTTGAAAAGGTTTTCGGCGACATATAGGACTAAGTAGAGCATAATTTCCCTTAAAGGACTTTGTCTGTATTGTTCTATATGGACATTTGTGCTATTAGGTTTTAGAATTTACTTATCCTTGGATCTTATTTTCTATGGTTGCAGGAAGCCTTGAAATGGGTAACAGATCAGCCTGCATGGAAACGATCTGAAGGAAGGGATCATATATTTCCCATTCATCATCCATGGTCCTTTAAGTCGGTTCGCAGATATGTAAAAAATTCAATTTGGCTTCTACCAGATATGGATTCCACAGGGAATTGGTAACTATACGACTATTGCAAATGAGATTTATCTTGCAAGTTTATAATCATTTCAGCTTCTGAAAAGCGATCTCTTTCAACATCCTAGGTACAAGCCAGGGCAAGTATCACTGGAGAAGGACCTCATTCTCCCATATGTTCCGAATGTTGATTTATGTGATGCAAAATGCGTGTCAGAAAGTGAATCAAAGAGAACCATACTGCTTTTCTTCCGTGGCCGACTTAAGAGAAATGCTGTAAGAGTTCTTTGTGTCTTATTAAACTGTTTGATTCTTTTTTTTTCTTTAATTAAATTTGATAGAACATGAAAGGAAGTAGGATAATATGCATATGCAAGATATCTAGCCCTAGGACATGCCTTTTCTATTTTCCAAACACAAGAATGGCATAATAGGAAAAAAAAAAGAATATAGGAGAGGAGGCTGAGGAAGGGGACAATGGAATAACCATAATCCTATTATTCATTGTTACCTGTGAAGATCGAAGGATTTTTATCTCTAATATAAAGACTTGCCAATTGTTAGTTCTAAACAGAAGAAGGTGAAACAAGTAAGAAAGATACCTTCTTGGGCTTTCTCTGTGTGTCTCCGTGCTTGCTTGCTTGAGAGTGAGAGAAAGGTAGAGAGTTGAAAGAGCATTACAAAAAGTTTTCTCTTTGAGATTATATCAGTTCTCTTAAAAGCTATTTGACAACCTTTTTTATTGATTTGATGGTGAGTTGTTTACCCTATCCTTTTGACTTTTGTCCTTTTTTAATGGTGACCAGAGAATAGCTTCACCTGTTTTCTCCCCAATCTTCTGTGTCTCATATGCTAATGTATCTCATTCTATTTCTTGGATAGTTAATTTGTAGTTTTGTTTTTTTCAGGGAGGAAAAATACGTTCTAAACTTGTAACAGAACTAGCAGGTGCCAAGGACGTAGTGATAGAGGAGGGAACATCTGGGGATCAAGGGAAAGCTGCTGCACAAAAGGGGATGCGCAGGTAAGATGGGATGGTTCTCTTATACCGTGTTTTTTGACCTGCTTTGTCAT